>LKNJ01000467.1:26096-176076 GCA_002120245.1 Maccullochella peelii | reverse complement strand
CCCCCCCCCCCCTTCCCCCAACTTTCAGCAACTGTTCCCCAACTGCCAAATAGCCTTCACACAACACTCAACAACACAAATAAAATCAGGCCTGGACAGTCAGATCCTCAGCCTTTGGTGTCTCATAAAGGAACAGGATGGTGCACACAAAGCAGGGACTCACAAAACAGTAGTATGAGTGTATGTATTTTGAATCTGTTTTTTTCCAATGACAGCATGACCCAGCCACTGGGAAAGAATCTTGAGATTATATCACAGTATCAGTCATTTTGTCTGTGTGTGTGTTGCTCTGTATGTGTGTATATATCCACCACCTGTCAGTATGACTCAGGAGAATCTGCAGTAAACACCCACACACACAAACACAATCAATCTAGTGCTGTTTAAATCGAAGCAAATACAGAAAATCACTCCAGATATTCTCTCTTTTTATTTCTTATACACTCCCTGCAAACCAGCTGTCTCTCTCTACCGTCACTCTCTCTCTCACACACACAAACATTGTGGCCTAGCCCTCTTACTTGTCCTCTCCGTCATCCTTGGATCTGGGCTGCCCCTCGTCCCCTGCAACCCCAGTAACTGCTGACCATGTCCATTTGGCCCACTGGACCGGAGACAACCAGGACATCCCTGCACCACGTCGAGTCTTAAAGCTGCTGCCACCTCCAAGATCTAACAGTAAACTTCCTCTTCCTCTGGATTAGTTTAGATTGTCACTGCTGTCAGTCAGGTTCACTGATCTTCCACACAATCCTTCTTTCAACTGCAAAAAAGAAGCTGTCTTCTTGCCTCTCTCCCTCCTAACATTAGCTTCTGCCGCTCTTGCTTTCTATATGGCTTGCTCACTTCCTCCTCTTGCTTAGCCGCTCAGATTTCCCATCCTGCTCTTCTGTGTTGTTGACGCTCGTGAGAGGGAAACGTGTCTGACTCTGCTGCTGCTGCTGTTTCTGTTGCTGCCTTGCTCTCCACAGAACTGACTCACACAGTGCAGATTACTGGAGCATCAGTAGTCACTCCTCTCTCTATTCCCCTCCCCTCTCTCTCCCCTCTCCCTCTCCCTCTCTGTCTGTCTGGGTGGACGTTCAGCTGGTTAGCAGACATCGGCTCGCTCTGCTCCTGCATGTTGGTTAATTTGCTCACTCGCTCAGGAGTTTTCATCTCCCCTCCCCAATTAAATCCAATCCAGTTAAATTCAGTGGATTCTTTCAGGGTTTGTGGGGTAGGAGAGGGGCAGAGGAAAGGCAATGCTTCCTGTTTTAAGAGGCAAAGAAGCGTCTGGTTCCTCTGAGACAGACAGACTACCAGACGTTTGTGTCTTCAAGAAAGAGGAGATGAAAAGAGAGCAGGGGAAGAAAGGGAGGAAATGATGAGGCCAACAGTACATTTTAAAAGATGTAAGGAGATGAGTTTGGATTGGAGATAAAGCTTATATTGTATCCTGAACTCATACCATCACAATATCCTTCCTTTCTGAAATGTTGCCTTCTAATAAAGCCCATCTCACTGAAATTTCACTCTCCCTAATCTTACTATAAAGTAAAATGCAGTAAAGCCCTAACTATCTATACTTTGTCTAATAGTAATCTAATACCTTGTCTTACGTTTGTCATGTAAATTAACTGGCTGACATGTGACTTGCCGACATGTTTGGGCAGCCCACAATGAGTCAGAAAGGTAATTTGAGTTGTTAATGGTTTGTTTACTTGGCAGCTCCCAGCAGAGACCGTGGATAACTGCGATTGTGACACAAAGCTCTGCCGAAAAAAGAGTACTCATACCTATTTTCCCTGGATGAATAAAGGGAGAGACAATAGCTACAAAGATGGACAAGAATGGAAAGGACTAAGAATGTACCCTGTGTACAGTATTATAAATCCACACAGACAGATAACATCTGAACTGGAAATTAAGCCGTTAATTCCATGATGTGTGACCAAACCTACAGAGGATCTATTTCTGTGCTCAGTGAAAATATCCAGGCCAGACAGCAAACAAATCAATACAGCAAACCTAGATTCAACAGTAAACGGAAAAGTCATTTAGATGAAAGCTCTCATCGCTGTTCACACACACTTTCACCCACTCACACATGTGCCTCTGAGCCAGCTCATGGATGGCTTATGTAACTATAAATCCTGGCTTTCCCATTTATACATGTCTCTCTCTCTCTCACACACACACACACACACACACACACACACACACACACACACACACACACACACACACACACACACACACACCCAGGTCAGATGAGATGTGTTCTTTTAAAAAGCCTGGACCATGAGTAATCTAATAAGCGGAGGATGGTTCAGTCACTGTGAAAAAGGTGAACGGGGGGAAAAAAGGAAGTAGCCGAGATGCTTTTCTTGTTACTTGCACTTTGAGGTTCCTTTCCTGCTGTTTACTGCTCACATGTGGAAAAACATGAAAATAAAGGCAGAAGCTCTACCACTAATCACACCAAGCTGGTCCACAGACAGGCAGGCAGATAGATAGATGAATACATGCACGAACACACTCAAAGATAATGTCACACACTAGTGAACACAGAGAAAGAGACTCTGTTCAATCTGTGATAATTGGACTGACTGAAAATTGAGCAAATTAGAGGCCTGGCAGATGGAAAACAGCATTCATTCAAAATGGGGAGTGAGAGACAACAAGGATGAGAATATTTTGAAAACTGAGATCCAAGGAAAGGTAAAGAAAGTGAGTTTTTGGACGGGACTGGAGCCTGAAATGCTCTCTTGTTTTTCTTAAACATTCTTGACATTGTCTCCTTTCTTTCCCTCCTTTGTTTCCTTATTTATCAGTCAGTACAGGTGAGAGGACAAACCCCCCTCAAGCAGCACACTCAGACGTAATGCACATCCTGTGTTGCACAAACTGTTTCACTCTGCTACACCTTGAAGTTGTAAACTCACCTCTGGACATACAATAACACACAGAAAACACATGCCTTTATACAGACAGAGAGACAACATGCAGGAGTGGACAGCGTGGGAATATGCCTGCCTGTCTCTCCCTGGCAGAGACATGAACCACAGACAGAGAAGAAGGAGGAAAACAGAAAGAGAGAAAAGAATCAGCTCTTATGTAATACCTTGAAACCACAAATAGCACACAGTGAAACAGTGGCAAACCCACACATACAGTCCACCCATATGTGATCTAGAGCTGCCATCTTAGTACACAGAAACTTGTAAGACTCAGGAGTGGACACACCACACACACTGATCCCTAGCTATTGTGTGTGTTTGCTGTAATCCAGCATGAATGCACATCCTTAATCATCAATTACATTTTGACTGATAGCAGCACGTGTGGCTATGAGCTAAGAATACATCAGCAATGATAAACATGTCTGTGAGCCACAACAGAGGTGATAACTATGTGTATGTGTGTGTGTGTGTGTGTGCACTGAAAGGGAATTAGAGAAGCTTCTCAACTATCACAGACTGTATCTCTGCTCTTAATCCCCTGCATGATGACAGAAGGTCACAAATCTGACATTTCGTATAGCACCACCATCAGGTCAACATTTTCCCTGACCAACACTTTTGTCCGTAACAAGGTATCTTAAAAATTGGATTTACATTCAATTTGCGGTGATTATTATTAGATTATGGCTCCGGGGATGGCAATGTTGGTCTGTCGGTCGGCCTGAAATATCCAGATCCAGACTGAAATATCCCAAATATCCTACTAGATGGAGTGTCATTAAATTTGGTTAACGATATCCATAATGCCGAGAGGATGAATACTAATCTAATCTAAAATATTAGTTAGTCCTATACCTCTAAAACTAATGATATTCCCATCACCCTCAGCTGTACTTTGTGTTTAATGCTAATTAGCAAATGTTATCATGCTAACATACTATATTAAGATGGTGAACGTGGTAAACATTGTACCTGCTAAACATCAACATTAGTATCCTCATTGTTAGCATGCTGATGTTAGCATTTAGCTCAAAGTACCACTGTGCCTAAATACAGACTCACAGAGGAGCTAGCATGGCTGAAGACTCTTGTTTGTCTGCAGACGATGAATCCTAATGTCTTTCGGTGACCACCGGCCTTTCCTCAAACATCACCATCATGGAAACTTGAATACCATAAAATTCATAACCTAATAGTTGGATTTGCATGGAAATTACTGAACACCTTTTCATTTTGGACACTACAGATGCTTTCCTCCTCGTTAGCCAAAATGTCAACTTTGCATATGAGGTATTTTGCAATCTAATGGGCAGATTGTCTTGACATTTGTTGAGCACACTCAAGGTCCCAGGAGAATGAGCCATTTTGATTTTTAATGTCCTCACAATCTTCCTCTCCTGCACCATCCTGAAGATACATTTTACATTTTTATACCCAGTACTGCTAACATCAACATCAGTATGTTGTCTGTCTGTAACATTTTCATATTGCGGTGTATAATTGCAGCTTTCATTCTTTTAATTTTAGACTAGCACTAACCCTGTTTCAATTACAAGTTACATAAAAAGAAATGTAGAAAGTGCTGTTTTTAAATGTGTCTACTTTGTTTCTACTTTTCAGCATTTACACAACGCAAATGTCAAACAGTACAGTTGCAATGTAATAAACTTGTCAGTGTCAGTATTTACAATATTAGTGCTCCTGGTCATGTGTCTAAACACTGTGTATAAAGTCAGCATAACTATCCCAGTATAGAGTCATAGGAGTTCCATAAAAAAGAATAAATCTGACAAAGAATAAGACAATAAATGTGGAAATATAAAGAGAAATAAATAAAAGAATAATTAAATGTGGATATATAATAACAAATAATTCTATTTCATTTTGCTTTTGTTTTCCTCCTTTTGCTTTTCCCTTATTGCTTTTGCTTTTCCTTGAAGGGCCAAGCTGTCAATCAATAGGCTTTGGGCGGGCCTTCCTGCCCAGGCTGAGTAATCAATTCATGCACACATGAGTCCTGCTTTGGCAGGAGCTTTTTAGCACCGACAACAGGAAGTAGACACAATGCGCATATGCAGTGTGAACGTGGTAGCGGTTTGTTTGAATCGGGGAGGAAACATCACGGCAGAAGCAGAGCAAGAGTTAAGGAGAGGTGTCCAACAAGTTCTTTTAACACTTGCTCAGTATGTGGAGGAACATTTCAAACCAGACTATGTTTTGAGGATGGTGGAAGATGTCATGGAGAGTCTTGGGCAAATGTCTGTGCTGACTAATACAGAAACTGACATTCATGACATCCGTTGCCACTGTTGCAGATTATTGCATGTAGGAAAAAAAGGTCTCAGCAAATTAGAAATAGGCCTCTCCATGCAGATGACCAGATAATGGCCAGAACACCGGCGCACACATTAGGAAGCAAATCCTTTTCTTCCTTCCCCAATTCAACCCGCTACCACGTTTATACTGCGCATGTGCAAATCTACATCACGTCCTCTTCTTCGTTTTATGGCGGTTGGCATCCGGCCCTTGCATCACGTCTGAATAGCAAAAGCAATAAGGGAAAAACAAAAGCAAAGGGGGGAAAGCAAAAGCAAAAGGAAAAATAATTATATAATAAATAATAATTTTTTTATTCTTTTATTTATTTCTCTTTATATTTTTATGGCACTCCTATGAATCCCAGTTACACAGCTTGCTATTGTCAAAAAAACAGGTCTCTTTCCTTTTGTTGAAAAATATGTGAATTGTGTGGAATATCATATTGAGATATTTATAATAAAAGGAAGTTCTGCTCTGATGCGATTACACAGTCTGCCATGTATAAATATGTGGCTGTATATACATGTGAATGTAAGTATATGTGGGGATACAAGTAGGGGCATGAATATATATGTGTATATGACCATATTTCAATTGTATGTATTGTGTTTATCAGTAAATTGTTCATGTGAGACGTGAACGTCAGTGTAAATGTCAGGCTGTAATCGATGGACTATCTGTCTGTCTGTCTATGACTCACAGCATCTAATCTGAGCAGAATAATATTGCTGGGTCATATCTGTTGCCTTGTTCCATGATATGACTCCATCTAGTGGTCATTATTGGACTCTCACCCCGATTCCTAACATAATTAAAACGAAATAACATTTAAAAAAAAACCCAGCAGCATTAAATTCAGTCACACCTTCAGAGATACGATGCCAGGATGAAAGGGCAAAGAAGACCAAAGGAGCTGAGGAAAGAGTAGATGTGAGAGAGAAAACAAGAGAGATACATAACAGGTCTGTCTGACGTCACCTTTGGGAGCTTAAACAGAGTTGACAGGATCAGGTTTCACCATGACAACCATTTGGGAAGGGGTCAGAAGTGTATTACACTATGAAAACATGCATATAGTCATCACACACACAGACAGTAGAGGTAAAGAAGGTAGCGCTGCTGATAATATTTCCTCTCTTACTATTTTTATACTTCGATGCAGCTCAGCATTATCCAGGACACAGCAGGCTCACAGAGATAAAATAGATCCAAAGTCTTTGATGTGCTTTTGGTAAGCACAACAGTGTTTACATCCCTGATATCTCTGCATCTTTAACAGAGAGAACCCAATTAGCTGCAATCAGAGCAGAAAACTAGCGCAGAGTGAACAGGACTGAATGGAGCCGAAGCACTCGTTGTACTACAGTAGACTAGAATGACTTAACTGACAGTGGCAGAATAAAACAAAATGAGAAAGAATGAGGGAACAAGAGAGAAAGAGAGGAGGGGTTCACCCGAGAGGATGTACAGAGACCAACTGAGCTATTGTTGGTGGCTCCAACAGGGACACAAGAGCACACAATTCCCAGACAATAGTGCATGTACATTGTACACACATGCACGCACAGAGCAGGGAGACATCACACCCCCTACTGTTCTACTTTATGATATTTCCATTCATTTTCTTTGTCTTTTAAATCCAGTTCAACTAGATTTAATTTCCATTCAAAATGTCATATAGCTATATTAAATTGTTTTCATTGCACTGCAATTCAACTCATCTACATCATCTATAACAATATTGTGCAAGTGAGGGTTTTTTTCAGCCGTTAACTTCAGCATTATTCAGCAGTGAGTTTCACTTTCAAGCTGGCAAGCCTAGTCATTGTAGGCTCATGCATAATTAAAATGTACATCTTCAAATGTTGTGCCTGTCTTCATGTATTCATAATGTGTGTCTCTCTAAAGATGAGAACAGTTTCTCAGCCCACACTGGCCTGAATTCGTATCACTGCAGCAAGAAATGAGCTCCAAATGCAGGACAGCTTCTTCCCAAATGAGGGACTGTCTGGATGTTTAAGGGTTTTAGAGGACAGGAAGTCCACTCCACATCAAAGACTGTTCCAGTTAAGACATAAAACGGATGATTAAACCAACTAAAATTAGACCTAAAACTGCGATCCCACGGCACTAGTTGGCTTCACAGTTTTCCCATAGGGAAGACCCCAACCCCCATCTGCCCTAACACAAACACAGATGAATGCAGAAGACTACAGTATGCTTACGTGATCAGTGAGAACAGCCAAATAACAATGAGCATTGCTTTAACAAGGCTTTGTCTCAGTGTCAGTCCCTCTGAGCTCTCACATCCTCTCTTAAGTCTGCAACTTTGCCTTTCTGTCACTCACTGTGTTTCCCTGCCATCTCCAAAACAACATCTGCTTCAGTACATGGCGGCACTGCTTCTCATATTAACAACCGCTGGTCTCCATGACTTGAATCACTAAGTGAACACAGTGATATGTAAGAAAAGACTAGCTGAATATGGATTCGCTTGTGCATTTACGTGTGTCGAGAGAAAGTGTTCCCGCTAATAGGGGCTTACAGAAGCTTTTAAACATGGAGACATTAAGCATCACTGGGATCAGCTGGGAGGACAAAGTGAAAGGGCTCACTCTCGGTTAGAATGGATTAGAGAAGAAAAAGAAGAAGGCAGCATGGCAGTTAAGTGCTTTTAAGCTCTGATGGATGCCTCAGCAACATCTTCAACCAAATGAAGGCTCCAGACAGCTGCAGTTCATACATCACAGAGTACTTTTAGGATGTCAAACACACTGCATGAACAGAACAGGAAGCAGTGGTACCTGCTCAGACAGAAATAAACTGTGCAGCTTGTATGATTAAAACACCACTTTAGAATTAGGGTCACAGCTGTATAATTAATAGCCAGCAGCAGCATAATCTCTTCTACTGTTGTAACTACAAAAGCTTCTGCTAAAATGTCAAAACCAGTGAAAGGAAGGCTTGGACCTTAATTTCAGGTACATGACCCGATCGGCTTATGCTCATTACGTTAGCCTCTTTGCTAATGTCATCACCACTTTGTCTCTTCCCTCTTTCCTTAGATTTGAATACCTAAATAGTATTCAAAACAGCACGACAGGAGAGGCTGTGCGCCATGCTGTACTGATGGGCTGATTTGATTTCAGCCCTGGCTCTAAAGGAAGCATCAAGGTCTCAGCACTGCCCTTCCACTCCTCTTCCCCTCCCCGATACAGAAGCACTGAGTACATATGCACAAGACAAACACAATCTCAAGTACCAAAGGGCAAAATTGATCTGCTGTCCTTGATCAGCTGCACCCACTCAGCTATTCTGGAGCGTCTCTGCCTGTGCAAGTTTCCCTTTCTCATCAAGAATGTACACACACAAACACACAAACTATGAAGCATCTCCTCTTACATGCTGCTCTTCTTCCGCGGAGAGCTGACGGAGCCCTTCCTGTGCTGGCTGAGGGAGCCCCCCATGGCAACAGTCGAGTGTTGTTTGTCTCAGGTTTATCCCAGATGCTCCGTATGTCCTTTCACCTCCCAAGGTTCACCTCTGCCTCTCCTCCAGAGAGCCTGACTCAACGTCAGAGCCCCACACTGCACTGCTTCTCATGACTGACTTGTTATTATTTAACCAACCAGCCTCTCCTCTCCTCGTCTTTTCTCTCGCCGCTGTTGATGCTGTACAGTCTAAATGCTCAGGAGTACTACTGATCATACATGAATAGCTCTGCTGACAGTCCCGCCTCCTTGCTCTACTTCTCTTCACCCTTCAAAATCTCTCCCTCTCTCTCTCACACACACACACACCAGAGAGGCAGATTACATTCACTTGTCAGGCAGTGCATAGCCTTTAGAAGGAGAAAGACAGAGAGGTGGAGTGTGTGTGTGTGTGTGTGTGTGTGTGTGTGTGAGTTTTCTTTAAAGAACCACTAAGTCCAAGGAGTCAGAGGGGGTAGATGGAGTATGTGTGTGTGTGTGTGTGTGTGTGTGTGTGTGTCAGTGTGTCATGGGGGTATCTGGAAGGAGTGACAGTATTGTTCAAGCATGAAAGACTCTGTTCTATTGTTGGTCAGCTGAATGGCAGATCTGAGATCCTGGGGGAGGGATGGAAAATGATGGAGGGAGAGTTGGCGGCATAAAACACAGCCCCACTTGTTGTGCCACATTCCTACTACCTGCTGTGACCGAGCCCCTTATAGTTTTAGCATGACAATACACACACATACACTGTCAGAGCTCCTGGCTTGTTTGCATTTCCTAAGCTCATCACTGTGTTTTGACCTTACCCTGAAACTAAACCTGGACACACTACAACAGCAGGTCAAACAATGCAATCAGTGTGACAAAAAAAAGGCTTCATCTAGGCTGATGAAGACTGAACAAGATTACTGTAAACATGTGAAAATCAGAATCAGAATACGCTTTATTGGCCAGGTATGTGTACACATACAAGGAATTTGACTCTGTGCTGAATAAATATGATTAATGTAAACAGGCTGCTTTATATACATGAGGTAGGTGGATATGACAGTATATAGAGTATGCACATTGTGCATAGATTTGTGTTTGACTGATGATATTTACAAAACTGTGTATTTAAGCAATGACAAAATATAATTTACAGGTACAGTGGAAGTTTGTGTCACAGGGTTATTGCACAGGGATTGTTCCTGACACTGTGTGACTGATGTTCACTGTTCATCAGAGTGATGGCCTGTGGGTAGATACTGTTGTTGAACTTCCTGAGCTGGCGCAGGAAGTTCATCCTCTGCTGGGCCTTCTTGATGATGGAGTCGATGTTGGAAGTCCACTTTAGGTCCTGGAAAATTGTGGATCCCAGAAACCTGAAAGTTTCCACAGCAGACACAGTGCTGTTCAGTATGGTGATGGGGGGCAGTGGGCTCCTCCTGAAGTCCATTGTCATCTCCACAGTTTTGAGCGTCCAGGTTGTTCTGACCGCAATAGAGGGCCAGCTGTTCAACCTCCCATCTGTATGCAGACTTGTGCATGCAGTCGTTTGTGTAGAGGGAGAAGAGCAGTGGGGAGAGCACACACCCCTGGGGGGTGCCAGTGCTGATTGTCCGTGTGCTGGATGTGATGTTCCCCAACCTCACCTGCTGCCTCCTGTCTGTCAGGAAGTTTGTGATCCACTGACAGGTGGAGGCTGGTACAGTGAGCTGGGTGAGTTTGGTGTGGAGGATGTCTGGGATGATGGAGTTGAATGCCGAGCTCAAACAGGATCCTTGCGTAAGTCCCTGGAGAGTCAAGATGTTGCAGGATGTAGTGCAGTCCCATGTTGACTGCATCATCCACTGACCTGTTTGCCCGGTACGTAAACTGCAGGAGGTCCAGCAGGGGGCCTGTGATGTCCTTCAGGTGGGCCAACACCAGTCTTTCGAAGGACTTCATGACTACAGACGTCAGGGCGATGGACCTGTAGTCATTTAATCCTATGATGGAGGGTTTTTTGGGGACCGGGATGATTGTGGAGCGTTTGAAGCAGGAGGGAACTTCACACAGCTCCAATGATCTGTTGAAGATCTGCGTGAAGATGGGGGCTAGCTGGTCAGCACAGACATTCAGACAGGAGGGTGAGACGCCATCTGGGCGCTCCTGATCTTCTGTCTGAGAAAAAGCTGACACACATCCTCTTCACAGATCCTGAGTGCAGGTGGGGGGGTCAGTGGGGAGGTGGCAAGGAGTGTAGGTGGTTGTTTGATGTCCAAGCAGGTGACGGGTGTGAGTGTGGGCTTGTCAAACCTACGGTAGAATACATTCAGTTCGTCAGCCAGTTGGTCATTCTCCAGTGTGGGGTGGTGGTCTCCTGTAGTGTCCTTCAGGCCTCTCCACACTGATGCCGGGTCGTTGACTGAAAACCTGTTTTTCAGCTTTTCAGTGTAGTTCACCTTTGCTACTCTGATTTCCTTCGAAAAGCTAGTTAGACATTGTTTAACCAACAGTGAAAGAGAAAGCCTGGAAATGTACTAAATCACTGGTCCATTCATCCTATTAAGTGTCAATACTGCAGAGCCTCGTGATGATTAAAGAAGGAAATCATACATCCTGATTCAAGCCTGACTCATCCAGTTAGTCTCAGTTAGTTGATCAAATGAAAAATGGCTAAAAACCCTCAGAGCTCTGGTGGGTTAGGTAGTGGGTCCCCACGACAGGCCCGCCTTTGAGAATAACTGAGAGGCTTTAGTGCATAACTTCCTCCCACTGAAATGAATCACATGAGGCTCACTAATACTATGGAGGTCCTAATTTCTGAATGACTCCATCACATTTCATACACAGTGTGGGCTCAACCACACACAGCGCACAAAAAGAGCGTGGCATTGAAACAAATATCATTTACCATGACTCATGGTATTAACATCCAACTTTTATAGTCAGTACAGCCCAGACAATGGTACAGTCATTTGACCGCTACTCTGTTCAGTCGTTAGCTTGTAACTTGTCAGCGCCGTAAATTACGAATAAATACATGAACAAATAGACAATATAGCAAATATTTCTGACAAAAGCTTAAAAACAAACGCCAAAACCAACTATAAGAGTTCAACTTGCCTCATGGTTGTTGTCCAAGGTTGCTAGTCAATTCAACCGCTGCAAGTGATGCTGTGTTTTCCTCACGACTGCGCATGCTCGCGTGATTTGCCATAGTAACGAGTTGTAAATTTCATAACTACTGAACAGAGTACTGCGTTGTGTGTATGTTCTTCCTGTTAAACTCCCCTCCCTGTTTGCTCATGGTGGACTATTATTACTTTGTAAATTATCCGATTTGCTTTAGAAGAAGCTCAATATGCTGTCATTCTGTAGGGTATTGCTGATGTCATATGTCAACATGATAAAAACCCTAAAAAAAAGGTAAATTTATTGTTTTCAAATGTAAAATAAGCATGCTTCAATGAAATCTAAAGAACAAGACACGTGTAATGTTTTATTATGGCACACACAACATGTAACCATATTCATAGGGTATGTATTCAGAAAGGAGAACATTTTTTTGTATGTATTAACATATAAGTATCAAGTGCAAAAACAGTAGTTATGGTAAGGAAGAGGAGCCAGGGACCATGAAGTCCTGTTTTACTGTTCAGACCCTAAAAATGACAGAACCAGAGACGATGATGAGGCTCAAGGAAACGTCAACATGATAATTTAGTATTCAGTGCATTTCTAAAGGAAGAAAAATGAACAACCCCGTTAGGTTAATTCATCTGTTGTGCGGAAGTTACACCCAGAGGGCTGAGATACAGGTCATTCAGAGCTTTGGTGGTGGGGGGCTGTGGTGCCCTGACAGTGCATAACATATGAGTCATTTATAAAGTTAAATCACTTAAACTACATAGTTTGGGCCCCATGTTGTTTGATATGAAGGTGCAGATTTGTGATATTTATAACATATATATATTTCTTTTGTATATGTTAATATAAAACAAATTGATTTTCTTTCTAACATAAGTTCTATATAATCTATTTAGCATGCTCTTTAAATCAAATTCATATGATTTCAATGTGAAAACTCTCATTAATGGGTTGTTGAGAAATCCTATTCTAACATAACGAAGAAGTGCATGCAGTACAGACAATACCTTGATACAAAGGAACAGATGAGAGAAACATGTACCATTTGGCCCTTAGATTATGCAAAAGTTACAGCTGTCTGTGTGTGTGCGTCTCTGTTTTGGGTCAACTGCAAAATAGCAGAAAGAAAAAAGTGGTATAGGAGAAATGGCACAGACCAGCGGGTGAGAAAATGGAGCTGGTCTTTCTGTACAGTCTGCACACTGCTATAACATACATACTGTACTCACACACACCATGAAAAGACAACCAGCTCGACCTTTCAAGAACCAGCATTTCCGACACAAATCTTCATCAGGATTACTTCTTTTAGATACATGTGTACATTTGATCAAACTGAAATAAAAATATGATTAGAAGATGAATTTCACTTTCAATGATAGTGTCAGTACAGGACTTCATATGTGAAATGAAAAAGAAGTGAAATCAACATTAGTGTTAAATTGAACAAATGTAGGAGTAGCAGCTTTGGGTTTCTAATGGCCTTCATGTTGACAAAAAGAAAATATAGCTGCCTGGAGGACTCGTAAAAAACAAAAATATCAATCCTCATTTTCCTAATCAGAAACTAAACATTTTATAGTCAACAATTAAGCCACCTGACCGAGTTATTTATAAAGGTAAGGGCTAATGTTAGGCTAAGGGAGAGCTTGCTTGGTCAAGCTTAAAGTTTAAACAGTCAGACAGTACTACCACATTTCAGATTTTTGGAGGCTGTACATAGGGATGGAAAATATATCAAATTTTAAAGATTACAATCTACTATTTTGATTATATTCTGGGATTTTTAAATACATTTTTGTTGTCAAATACATAGAAATGCCAGCTGAGAAAATATGTTTCAAATGTAATCCAATGTGATGAACATACTTGATACGCAACTTAATGTGTTTTTCCATCCACTGCGTGTGTCTCCTGGTTAACATGATTCTTATTTTTTTCAATATTATTCAGCTGCAGCTGTACGCATGATATGTCACCAACTGTTGGTAAGTGAAAGTGCAAAGTAAAGTAAAACAAAAAATGTGCAACCAGGAGCATGACAGTGATGTGAAACAACTTATCAGACACCAAACCCAGTCCTGCAGTGGGAGTTTAGGCGGCACCTAAACATGATTCACATATCTGAACCAAGATCACCAGGCTGCAGCCAAACAGTCTCCACTGTCAAGGGAGGAGAGGGCGGGGCAGTCAGGGACCACCCAGATGGTAAGGCATTCTGGAAGGATTCTGGATTGTGCAGCCTCTGGCTTGGCCAGCTGTCCTTCATTTTATCACTTTCGGGTTACTGTCATGTTAACAAAGCAGGTCTACATTAATAAAACTTTATTACTGTTGTGGCTGTTCAAAGGCCACACCTAGCTTGTCGTAAATCTCTTTCAGCAGCAGGAGAGCTGTATCCTCAGATTCCCTAATAGACAGACAGACAGAGAGGAGATTTATTTCAAGTAAAAAATCAGTAAAACAGTAAAAAGTGAAGTGTGATACAACAAAGAGAAAATATCAGGAACACAAAACACAAAATTGCTGTAGTCCACCCTTCAACAGGGTGTTACAGGCATGCCTCACCAGTAACACAGATGAGACTGGATGGCAAACAGGTATTCATTGAAGCTCTCAATGGGTTTTTCCTGAAGCACATAGTCGATCCTCCGTCCTCCATTCAGCATCCCCATTTTAATCTCAGGCTGCTCCGTGTGCTCTGCTGACACTGAGGCATCTGCCTCCTCACACACTCCTGCACGGACAGAAGTAAAAAAAGATGAGGCTGTATAGACACACAACAGACAACTAAAACAATGATAATAGCCAGCAGCAGCTATCAGCAGTTTTGACTTTTTGGTAAAATGAGAACAGATCAGATAATGGACAGGAAAGAAGAGAATAGCTGCTGTCTGCAGCAAACAACATTCAAACCTATGCAAGTGAATCAAACTCACATTAGTCTACAACCTTGTGTCCTTCATCTACCCCAGAGATGAGTCAGTGGCTGAATGTTGTTAATATACTTTGATGAGATAACAACACCATAAACAGGCATAATTTGCTCACATAGCGATACCATCTCCGTGATCATCTGCCTCTGGCAAGAATATTTTAATAGATGATTTGAAGAGGTTGTAACAGGTCTGAATAGTTTGTGATTGTTTCGAATAACACTGCGTAATGCTTTTATAGGTAAAGACTTCTTTACTGTAGATGTTGGATGTAATTTTGGGAGTAACCCATTGTGAGACGAGACTTATTTCATGACATTTCTCACTATGTGTTTTAAGCGTAGAGAGAATTGGTTATATTAGTTAATGTCATTTAAAGACATTTTGTTTAGCACTGAATTGATGTCTATTATATTAGTTGATCTTAGAGTCAACTTTTTGCCTTTGACCTGATGCACATTTATGCACTCACCCGTAGGTGCAAGTATGATGTTGAGTGAATCAGTCAGTAAGGTGGGTCAGTTTTGTGATGACTGACGATTAAGAATGTTCTGTCGCCTTAAGAGTGATCTCACAAGGGCTCTCCACAAACACCTAATGCACTTCTGATGATCCCTGATGAAACTGCTGGCTGCTAGCTTATAAAACATTTTTAGTTACTATTTCTGACAATCTACCTCTGTAGAAAAAATGTGTGTGATTAAATTGTACAGTCTGTTGTAACAGCAGCTGTATTTCCTTTGACCCATTTAATAAACTCACAGACTAAGTACTTGATGTGCTGTGCACTTTACAGGACATGTACCTGCACGCACCTACTGCAGGTGATCTGCTACTGATGAATGACATCACCTGCTGGTTGACATCCAGCCAATTACTCTTGTTAAAACACCGTGATCACTACTATTCAACTTGTCCTATCATGGGCTGGTTACTCAAGTGGCTTCTGATGTGGACCATCAGCGAAGCAGTCAATAAATTCAACCAATCAGAGCTGACAGCAAGAGAGGGAAGGGCCTGGAGGAGGTGTCAGTAAATTGAAAGTGAGGTGAAGATTAAATGTACAGCAGTAGTGCAGTTAGGCATGGGGGAAAGAGGAGCAGTGAGAGCCTGCGGCAATAATGACATACCTTACATGACATTACATTTGCTCTTTGTGAGGGAGCTGATGTGCCAAAGTAAACCATAGTAATTGCATACCTTTTTTTTTTGCAGCATAGTTTCAACCATTGAAACAGGTAATGCTAGTATTTTAATTTGGCCTGTTTATTTTCCAGATTCAAGCCAGGGAAGTTAAATGGCACACGCAGAATGAAAGAATATAAGCTCGTAGGATTTCACTGAATCAGGCAAGTTTAAAAACAAGATTGCGAAGGCACTAGTAAGGTAGAAAGAGTTCATTTAGCCATTTTTCTCACTTATTCTAGCCCAGTGACTATCCTGGCTTACCTTGGAAGTAATGCTTATGAAGGGCCCTGGGCCACTCCAGTATTTTAGTCCAAAAATCAGCACTTTTCTCTTCACTCTTAGCAGAAGCAGTGACTGCCGCTGAGGCTGAGGTTCAAGATAANGGGGGGGGGGGGGCGGAAGTAAGGAGCAACCACCAGATATGGCAGAAGAGGAGAGGGGAGGGTGGCAACATGCAGAGAGGGGTGAGAGGAGTATGAAGAGACTGGGTTAGACACACTCTTGTGCACGCTCTCACACACACACACCATCCACAAATACACACAGAAGCAAATAAAAGTGTTTTTTCTACCATGTGTCTGTTGAAGGTCTCTCTCTATTGTGGTTTCTCCTTCCTCCACCGGGGGCAGTGCAGCAACAGGTAGTCTGGCAAAGGACTGCCATGCTGTTCTTAACGATCCCAAAACATTGTTCTTCAAATCCATGCTCATACGGGTCAAGCTGTCCTTTAGTTCTATTGGGCAAACAGAAAGAGATTATCGTTAAGCCTACTAAACAAAAAGCCTGCACCACAATATTGTTCCACAAAGACAAAGAAACAGACAGTCATACCCAGGTGCATCCTCTTGCGGCCTTTATGGTGAGGGATCAGCATGGGCTCCAGATCCTCCTCTGACACAATCATGGGCTCTATCCGATAGGCCACAGGGTCATACTGCACAGCAATAAAGGGGAAGAGATTAATGTAACTTTCAATAGATAACCTCTTTCGTCATGTAAGAAGAGATAGACTCCAGTTCTCTTTAGCACATGTGCATGTTTATTGATGGCAAAAGTTAGATCAGCGTTCAAGATTATAGTCTATTTAAACCAATTACTCAATGCTGAAACTGCTACTAGTATTCTTGTCATTATGTTGATTCAATGCTGCGGTTACATCTGTTATTTCCAATATGGCTCTAACCATTCATGTGCAGGTCCACAATGCAAACAAAATTTGTAAACATTCCAAACTGCCCTGTTAATGCCTCTTTGTTTGAAAATGGGACAAAAAAAGTCAATCTGTAGTTGCTGCAGATAAAATCAGGTTTATCCCTTTTTGGGGTTGAGCACAGGATGTGTGCCTGAATGGGCAGATGCAGTAAATATGATTACTCACCGGGTGGTAGATGTTGTAAAACCTCTTGCAGGTTGGGAAGGTGTAGTTGGGATCGATGTGTTTAAGCCCACGAACGGTCAGGAACATCCCAATAGGAGATCCGAAAGCAAAAAAAGTTTGAGGGTGGAAAGCCAGCTGTGGGTAATCAATGGACACCTGTGGAGAGAAGGTGGGGTTGGAAACGTGTGCTATTAAATTTGTAAAAAATATGTTAGGATTTAAACACAGCGTTTTCACTAAGACACATCTATTCACACAGATGGAAATTGGTGCACAATGGTGTTGGGAACATTAAAACTAAATTTCATCAAGATAATAGCCAGGGAGTATGACAGCGGGTAAGGAGGAGACCAGGGGGCTGACCACTCATGCAGGACTGGATGAGCACAGACACAGAGTGTGGTATTGGGTTGTGCGACTCAATGGGACAAAGATGGTAGCCTCAATCACGGCATGGTGTAGGAAACCCTATTGCTTATAAAATAGCCACTATAATTCAGTTGCCTTGAGTTTTCCCTGAATGGACCAAGCTGTATGTAAAACTCCAGGCACAGTGAGATCAAAGAGAGCTAAGGCCAAAGCCTGAAAGCATGGGGACACCATGTGAGACACACCTGTCCCTTGGCTATGCCTCCATTGGTCTGTCCAGGCAAGCGGGGGGAGGAGAGAAGCAGGAAGGTGATGCATCAAAGCTTTTATCTACTGGTACTCCCAAGCACAAGTTATCATGTACGTATCCATGTGTGGTACCTGTCCGATGCCCATGTCAAAGTATTCATAGTCTACAGCACTGGTGACAGACTGCGCCCTGTGAAACTGGGACTTGGTCACTCCTGAGGACTGGTTACCATCGTGATCACTGGTCACTTGAGGTGGAACTTGCAACCCTGGTGCCAGACGTACTGCCCCCATCTTACAATCCTTGTGAAGATTGAGAAATATAAAACATTTTTTAAACGATATCTAGATATGTAGATACTTTATATGGTGACTATCATTTGGGAAGAGAGCCCCCAGGCAAAAGAGGAACTGGCCATGAATGAAACAGCCTGCTTCTCACTGTTGTCTACAGTAAATCAACTCCATTAGATAGTTTGAACCTGTCTTTAGAAAGTAAAAATACACATAAAAACATGCCAAATAGTCAGCATCAGCCAAACAATCCACATCAATGGTCGTTTATATACATACACATGGGGAAAATAAGTCATGTGTGTAGCCATGTGAAGTTTTTGCAAAAAAAGTGCAGATTATTGTGTGAAGGTATATTAATGCCAAGCATTAAAACCATCCAACTAAATTTCATCCAGATCCAAGAAACATATTAACATAAAGGGGTTGTAATCGTCAAATATTCCAAAACAAGAAGAGCCAGTATAGTTTCAGGCTATGTCTGACCTCTGGAAGCAACTTCCTCCTGACGTAGTTCAGGATCTTCTTCCGAGGTCCAAGAGGAATTCCTAAATCTTTGAGATCACTGTCTTGGCAAAGAGCCTAAAAGGGGAGATTCATATGTTTTTAACTATGCATTACTCTTGAATTTACAGTATATGTCCATTGTGTGTGTGTGCATTTGTATTACCAGTGATTCCAGGTCTAGGTTTTCTGCCTGTAGAGTATCCAGGTATTGCTGTAGGCCCAGTCTGGTCAGAGTCTGCTCTAGTGTGTCACAGTTCAGACGAAAGGGCGCATCAGAGGGCACCTTAAGCACAGGGAGGGACAGAAAGGGAAATTGATTTTCTTATCTATGTGTAGAGAAATATGCAATCTTTTTATCAGTACACTGATGGTCTTTTACTGTTATCTTTTAATGTGAGCGTACCCCCTCTCTGGCTTCTGATCCAGTCCTCTGATTGGTTAGAAGGTCAAACAGGATCAGGGAGCCTGAGGAACGAGAGACAGGGAAAGAGCTGAAATTCAGCATTTCAATGACTTGTGATTGTGTGTGTGCTTCTGTGTTTGTGCATGTCTTACCCAGGCTATGGCCCACTATTGAAACGGCCCCCTTAAACTCTGGGTGTCTCTGTTTAAAGAGTGCGTGCAGCCTGTTGATCTCTGAGGCCACTGTGTCCACTATGGTCTGGCAGTAAGTGGGGCTATTATAGAAAAACAGGTCCAGCAGAGTGTCGTTGGTGAAATGTCTCAGCCTGCTGATGCTGGGTAGAGTAATCCTCTGGATGTCCCTGGAAATTGGGGAATGAGGGAGAAAATAAAGGGAAGGAAGACAGAGTTTGACAATTTTCTGCAAGTATTGGACACATACGTAGTATTGTGCAACAGAGGAATCTAGCTTTGTCCACTCTATCTCTCTCCGTACTTACTCGTCCACACCAGTGGCATCCCCGTGTAGAGCGCTGTGCCAGTTGACTGGGAGAAACTCCACTCTCCCTACCTTGCCATCCTGCTGAGCACGCTTATAATGAGAAGCCAGGAGGGACAAGGAAGCACTCCTGAAGTCATTTACTGGAGAGAGACAAGAAGAGAGAGAGTCATGCATATAAATAAATATATGCATATATACAGTGTACACACACACACACACACACACACACACACACACACACACACACACACACAAACTCACACTTACCACACTGTATGATGGATCTGAAGCGCAAGTCACATGCAGGACCGATGCCATGGACCATAAAGACAAGATGGTCCACCTTTTCTGGTTCACCTGAACACACACAGAAATATGGAAGTGTCAACTGTAGGTAATACTTTTTTTAAAATGGACTCATATTCCAGTATATCTGTTACTGGTACACCCACACACATACCATCAGGTATTTCTACAGAGATGGTGTCCACTCCCCTCTTGACTGTTCGAGGCCGGGTTTGCTCCGAGGGGGAGGACACCCACTCATCCTGCAATCCTATTGGCTGGTACTGCATTATCAGCTGAGAGAGGAGCAGGGAAATGGAAGAGAAGAGGCTTATAAGAAGGAAACAATGTACCAAATAAAATAAAAAAAGACATACTCAGAAAAGCCATGGTGTGGCCTTGTCATGTATCTAATTATAGTGTACATAGTGATATTTTAACAGCAGGCCTTACCTTGGGATTGTGTAAGATGACAGTCTCTCCAGTGGGAAAGTCCAGCTTCCTCTTCCATTCGTCCAGGGTCACTGATATCATATAGGCCTCCTGAAAAATTGGAGGATGGGAGAGGAAGGAACCAAAGACAGATAAGAAAAGAGTAACTAAGGAACAGGCAAAGTTAGGAAGAGGATAAAGTCAGAAGTTGTAGCAATGAGCAGTGTGATGGTGAGGGTTCGGTGTCTGTGTCAGACTACCTCCAGATTTTTGCTGAAGTCCTCAGGGTAAGGCATGAACCTGGTGTCTTTATCTCCTTTATAGAACCAGGTACAGCGGCGGACTTCAGTGGGAGCTTGCTCCCAGTACACAGCGTAGCGCTTCCTCTCCTTAACATGTATGTCATACCGCTCGCCATCCACAGCTACCACCACCTCCTCCTCGTTGTCTCCTACTGCACAGGCATTTGCAAGAGAACATGTTCCCTGATGTTCCACATATTTGTGTTAAATGCACAGAGGAAAAGGGTACATGAACTAAAACCTGTAAGACCACAATGTGTCAGATGTCACCTCTGAATAAATGTATACAACAAGGGCTTGCAGTTAAACTGCTAGTGACAGTGAACCTGTCCTGTCAGGAGAGTAAAGGGCCTACTGTGCCCCAGGCCAGTGTGTGTTGGCATCAGTAATGTTTGGACATTTTATCTTCTCACAGCTGTTTGTAGCAAACTCACCCTTTTTACACACACCTTTATACATAACGTACACGTACAGTATATGCACATGCTTACCAGTGTTACAGACATTCTCTAGTTTGTCAGAGTCTTCTCTGCCAAAAGGAAGCCAGGAGGTGTTGTCCTCAGCCCGTCGTATGAAGAACCAGTGAGGCTGCACTTCTTGATAAGGAGCTGGGAACGACTCCATGTCAAGCATCTCAAAGGAGAACGTGGAAGAAGGAGAGGCCTCATCCACCACAGGCGACACCTGGAGATAAAAAGATGACAGCATGGTCAAGATGCTAAATCAATGTTTCTTCTTCATGTCAGCAATATTGCTCAGTTACTAAGTAAAAAGCAAATGCCTGCTATATACACTATATACACCGGTGGTTTCCTTCTTTAGAACAGTCCACTCTGTAGTTTCCAGAATAAGTAAATGTAGAAGTCTGTGCCCTTCCATTAAGCTCCTATCAAGGAACCTGAGACCATCAGACAAAGCGAAGGACAGGGGGACAGGAAAGGATAGGGCCTCCCCTTGGCCAGACGCACAAAGCCCTGTTTTATTCTTTCCTCCTCTACAAGCTGTCTCTTGTCTCTTCTTCTCTTCTTTACCCACTGAATATCTTACATTCACAAACAATGCTGCCAGTAATACTTTTGGCACTCTACTGCTGCTGCTGTAGAGCAGTGTTGACAGAGAGAGCCTGCCACTGCTTGACACAACAAACACACACAGCTCCCAAATCAGCCATCCCATCTGCAGTGTAACGTGCACACAGGTTCGTGTACCGATTTTAAATAAGATTGAGAATAAACTGATATGTGAATGGAACACCCTTCCTAAGAATTAAATCTTGTTGATCTACTTACAAGTAATACCTTCCTGTTCCTATATTTGGTTGCATGTCATGCAACATAAAAACAGTCAAAGTTCATTTAGCAATTAGCCTCCGTAAAGGGATTTATAATACTTAATCCAGGTATATGTATGCTTCCATCTTATCATTGACAGGCAGACACTGACACCAGCCCTGGACACCATGCTATCAAAATTTACAGTGTGTGCATACCTTAAAGAGGGACAGTATGTGACTTCCACCTAAACCACCTCCACAAGCCCACCGTTTCCACTTTGCCCTAATATCATTCAGGAAGGGGAAAAGATTGCAGAGAGGACAGGAGTACAAACTGTCTGTACTTTTTCAAGTGACAATGAGATTTATAGGCAGTGAGTGGTTTTATAAAGCCTTTGCTGGAGACACATTACAATGCATCATAAAGATAGTCGCATTTTGTTACTAGTAGTTATGTGCAAATCAAATGCTTGCGCTTTTTCAAATTCATAGTCACTGGAGAGGAGTGAATTCTATTTCTAACACTACTGTTATAGAGTATTTCAAGACAGGCATGGTCTTTGTTGTATGCTGTACAGTGTTACTTCTATCACATAATCAAGGCCCGCTTATACTTCTTAGGGTTTCCCTGATCTGACTTTGTGTCTGTTTCCCACAAATTTGTGTTTCCCCTTACCTTAACCCAAACCCAATCCTAATCCCACGCAGTCATATCTGCAATGCCTAACTGTAACCTAACCTCACCCCTGATCCAATCATGGAGGACACTGCAGCAGGAAACAGACCTTGACAAACAACACTGTTATGCACTTAATCACACATGCACCCTCACCTGATCTTCGGGTGTGTTCTCTGTTGGCGCAGTCTGAGTGAGGTCGTCAAACGGGTCCTGAGTGTTGACGTTTGGGGAAGTCTGAGATAGACCCCCCTCTTCAACAGGACTGTATGACATTAGCTCAAGACCTGAGCCCAACCCTCAGCACTGACCTGAGGGAGCCAGGGTGCCACGCAAACACAGAGCCTGTAAAACCCCAGCTGCACACAGGATAAGAGCAAACAAGAGGCTTAAAAACCATCACAACTATTACGCTACATGACATGTTATATCCTGTTAAACTTGTAAGTGATTAACCAGTGATACCTGCGCTACTGTTGTTGACATTTACTTGTATCAGAGCATCATAGGTGATGAGATAGAAAGACGAATAAGCCAGATCACGTTAGCGCACACCCTATCTGCGGTTTAACGTTATCTACTCAGTAACGTTTACCGCAATGGAAAATATTAACAGCCAGGTTAATGTGACAGCTAGCTAACTGTTAAGTCACACAATGGGTGTATTGTGAGTTGTATTGGTGTACGTAGCACTTAGGATTTTCTTGACATTATCTTTAACAAAACTAACTACTGTTCGCAGTTATTTCTCATGTCATTGGCGTATTTTGAAGAATACTACAAACACATCCTTAAGACGTTAAGGGGTTCATGCTAGCCGAGTTACGGTGGCTGGACAGGACACTGGTGTTAAGTTCTCCGTTTTCACATCCTGTTGGTGTTCTGGACGTTATAGCACTAGTTACAGACAGGCGTTAACTTAGACTCACCGACAACTTCACAAACACTTAATGCAGAGGATTTGTATTCGTTGTTTAGCTCGCTCTGGCTAGCTCGGCTAGCCAAGGACAGCCTGCTGTCAAACGCTGCCTGGTTACCATGTTCTCGGAAATATGACGATTACGAGAGTAACGTTCACAAACGACAAATCTAACGACCAGATAGAGGGATTCAACAACTATTAATACAGAGGGAGTTTTCTGTGATTTCAAAGTCTGACGATTAGACGGTGAAATACGGAAACACAGCGTCCAATGCCAATGGAAAAATATTGCTAGTAAATTAATAAAATCCTACATTTTCTTCAGGTCAGTATTCCGCTGTAACACGAAGTAACAATGAGTGTGTTACACTGTAAATCAAACAGACTCCGAAAACATCACCTATAGTGCGAAAGAACCGAACCTTGATGCATAAAACTTAAACTTTCAAGGAGCACTTGAAGGCAGCATAAAACACCACAGCATCATCAGGGCGCCGCCCCCCTAAATGATATGCTGACGTCACGAATTTATACTATAGAAAGTTTGATTATTCTGCAGCGAAAACAAGGGGCGTACGAATTTCACCAAAGGATGTTAAACATAAATTTACGTATTTACTCATAGATCCAGTCTATGCATTTATTAGCCTGGGAACCAGACGAACCTGCAAGCTAATGTTTTATTTGTTATGGCGATGTCAGGCTAGCTTTTTATAACTTTTCTACATACATTTAGTAGGCCTCATTGTAAGTGGGATGGGTGTTGTGGGCGCCGTGGGTGTTATAAACCCATATAGGCCTAGAACCAATGATATAACAGCATTTTATGCTGGGGGTGGTCCTAATGAGGATTTTCTATCATTTGTTTCCTGCTGCAATACTCATATCATGTCTAAGAATTATGAGGTGGATATTTTGATGAGATGCATGACTTTCATGACTTTCCCCTCTCTCTCCTGCCTTTCATGTTCAGCTGACACTATCAAATAAATAAAATTAATCTAGAAAAAACCCCCAATATGGATTCTAGCAGTAGGCTACCAAACAGGTCACCTGGTCAGCCTAAACCAGAAACCTTAATGTTTGGGTTGGACTGAATTTTGCTTAGGTATGTGTAAATGTGTGAACAATGTGAGAGACATAGACACACCCATTTGTGGCATTGAGTCAACAGTGTAACGTAGATGATGAACTCATTGCACTACCTTTACACTGGATTCGAAGAATATGTGTGGTTTAAAAAGAAGTAGACTACATAATTGTTAATCTGTTTCCATTAAAGAATGTATACACAGATTCACTAAATGAACCATAACTTTTGTAACATGAAATACTTGATGTCAAAAGGCCAGCTGGGGTCAAACCACTACCAAACACACCGTGTGTTTATGGAGGGAGGAGAGAAACATGCCACGGGCAGGAAGAGTGAGTGGCGCTCGAGTTAGAATGCATAGACACACCCAGTCCAACAAAAGTGTGTGAGACATGCAGAGTAATAAGCCTGTGTGGAGCAATAAGAGGGTGTGGCTTTTTTTTTTTTTTTTTTTTTACTCAGGGAGAACAGATAAGCTGAGTTTGCTTTGCAAAGAGAGGCAGGAGTCACAATCCTGAATAGAAAGCCGTTTACTTTCACTCTCCTAGGCTCCCAAACAATCCAGCTGCACATTTCCACTCGCTCTCCCCCTCCTGCGCATTCTTCCAGCGCTCTGAAGCAAGACTTTGAGGGGAAGCAAAGCACAGAGACGAAAAGACACAAGAGGACAGCTCGAGAAAAGACTTCCAACACGCAGCCATGAAGGACAAAGTGAGGAGAGGAGGAGGAAGAAATCAGGCCAAGACTGGTGAGAAATCCCTGCGATGTGTTTTTCTTTCCTGCTCCTCTCTCCCGGTCTCTATTTTGCACTTTCCTCTTCCTTCTTTTTTTCGCCTTCTGCCTCCCTCGCTAGAGAATGTGAGGAGGGTGGGAGATTTAGCACTGCACTGCCACTCTGAACATGGCTGGTGCTATTCTCTGCTTTCACCAACTTTTTGACCACTTGGACACTTTTAACTTTTATGATGACTTTATTCACATAGGCACATGCTGAAACCAACCTGATATCCCCAGAACAACGTACAGTTCTCACTTATGATCCTCTTTAAGGACAAAGAGTAGCTTTTATTTTAATCTCTGTACACAACTTCTCTTGCTGTTCATCCAAATCAAAAACCTCCTACCTGTTGTTTAAGTTCCAACCACCTTATCTACCTTATAATTGTTTCTCCTTTTTCCACACTCAAGTGGGCCTCTCGACTTCTTTTAACCTTTGCCACTCCCCTCTCACAAGACGGAGTGATTGGATTAAAGAAGAGTGTATGTTAGCCTGTCTTCAGATGAGATTGTCCTGAGGTGTTTAACTCCATAAAAGAATTCGTGTGCACAGCGTTATGATTGACAGGTTACTTAGATGAACTCATCTGAATGTATTGAAAGTCATCTTTTTATAATATTACTATAGGCTATGACATATATGGAAAGAATTGTGGCTGCTGTGGTATAAGCGGCCAAAATAAACTTGCCAAGGCTGGAAACAATGCTGTTTTCTGTAGTAGTAAGACAGCAGCTCCAACCGAAAAGCCTCTGATGGCTCCAAGCCTGCAGAGAGGAGGCACCTTCTTCCAGCCAATCGCGAACAGAGAATGTATTTTTTTTGGGTGCTTTCCAGTGGTAAAGTAGTCCCAGATTGACAGCAAGAAATTGGGATTTACAGTAGAATAAACTACAGCCTTCAGAGATGAGTGAAAAAGGAATCTTCTGCTTTGCTGTGTACATGTCAAAGGTGCTGTATAAAAAAAATGCGCAAGCAAGCACGCTCTGCTGCCAAGCTATACATCTGTTAGTTTGTGTTTTAGCATTCTGTTGTCTCCACATACCTGCGCTGGGTGTGGTTGTCCCTTCACCCTGAGATGACATGAAGACCAGTAGGCAAATTCAACAGGTTTAGTCACACTGCATGTTGAGGAACACGCTGGGTCCTGCTCTCCCTCTGCTTCTGTGAGTGTGTGTAAAAAAAAAAAAAGGCAGACACACCCCACTTTCCCTTTGACTTTTTCTTGCATAAATTCACTCTTACCCCCCTGGCACTCTCACACACACAGACTCTTCAGTCCAGCTCATGAGATTAGTGGTTTTGTTTGATTCTGCAGCAAAGGGCAGATGATGGAATCTGAACATAATAAGTCATGATTATGATTCATTCATTCTTTCATTCAGCTATTTGTGCATTTTCTATAACAGTCTGTCTTTACAGGGTCACAGGGAGCTGGAAACAATCCCAGCACGCAATGAGCGGAAGGCTCTGTGATTATCCTCAGTTAGTTTTGTTTCTCTGATTTCTCCTTCAAACAGACGTAAGCCTGACTGGTGGAAAG
The DNA here is from genome assembly GCA_002120245.1 of Maccullochella peelii. Taxonomy (NCBI): domain Eukaryota; kingdom Metazoa; phylum Chordata; class Actinopteri; order Centrarchiformes; family Percichthyidae; genus Maccullochella; species Maccullochella peelii. Next base: position 149,099 of record LKNJ01000467.1, on the reverse strand, counting down.
GATGCCGTTGGTATTAAGCAAGATGAGGACACATCTTTCCCTGTGAAGATCCAGGGGGCGGGAGTAGAGCCATTTGAGCTGCAGGTACGAAACTGGTGTTTCCTCTCTGTTCCCTCTTATTCACTCCTCTCCATCTGTCATTTTTGACTATATATATAAATTATGACCACTCACAGGTGAAGTGAAGAACATTGATTATCTCGTTACAATAGCACCTGTCAGTGGGTGGGATATATTAGGCAGCAAGTGAACATTTTGTACTCGAAGTTGATGTGTTGGAAGCAGGAAAAATGGGCAAGCGTAAGGATGTGAGCGACTTTGACAAGGGCTAAATTGTGATGTCTAGACGACTGGGTCAGAGCATCTCCAAAACTGCAGCTCTTGTGGGGTGTTCCCGGTCTGCAGTGGTCAGTACCTACCAAAAGTGGTCCAGGGAAGGAAAATCAGTGAACTGGTGACAGGGTCATGGGCGGCCAAGGCTCATTGATGCGCGTGGGGAGCGAAGGCTGGCCTGTGTGGTCTGATCCAACAGAAGAGCTACTGTAGCTCAAATTGCTTAAAAAGTTAATGCTGGTTCTGATATAAAGGTGTCAGAACACACAGTGCATCACAGTTTGTTGCGTATGAGGCTGCGTAGCCGCAGACCGGTCAGGGTGCCCATGCTGACCCCTGTCCACCGCCGAAAACGCCTACAATGGGCACGTGAGCATCAGAACTGGACCACAGAGCAGTGAAAGAAGGTGGCCTGGTCTGATGAATCACGTTTTCTTTTACATCATGTGGATGGCCGGGTGCGTGTGCGTCGCTTACCTGGGGAAGACATGGCACCAGGATGCACTATGGGAAGAAGGCAAGCCGGCAGAGGCAGTATGATTCTTTGGGCAATGTTCTGCTGGGAAACCTTGGGTCCTGCCATTCATGTGGATGTTACTTTGACACGCACCACCTACCTAAACATTGTTGCAGACCAAGTACCCCCCTTCATGGAAACGGTATTCCCTAATGGCAGTGGCCTCTTTCAGCAGGATAATGCGCCATGCCACACTGCAAAAATGGTTCAGTAATGGTTTGAGGAACATGACGAGTTCAAGGTGTTGACTTGGCTTCCAAATTCCCCAGATCTCAATCCAATTGAGCATCTGTGGGATGTGCTGCATCCCCTACCTCGCAACTTACAGGACTTAAAGGATCTGCTGCTAACGTCTTGGTGCCAGATACCACAGCACTCCTTCAGAGGTCTAGTGGAGTCCATGCCACGACGGGTCAGGGCTGTTTTGGCGGCAACAGGGGGGTTGTTTTGGTGTTCATTAGTCTCTAATGTCCATTTTTAACTTGTAAAGCACTTTGAATTGCATTTGATTTATTTGAAAGGTGCTATATAAATAAATTTTGATTGATGTACTATCTGCAATACTCTGTCTTTCTGTGTATTGCAGGGACTATCCTCATAGATAACTGAATTTTTTTGATATAATAGGCAGGTTTATAATTTATATTTATCTATAACCATGTGTCTTGGTAGGTCCGTGGATTTTGGCTTGTTCAAGATGCGGTAATGACTCTGCTTTCGAGGGAAGAGGTGTGTCCACGTTCCAACCTATCACTGGCACTCGCTGGCACGACTCTGGACCCCCTCGCAGAACTGCAAAGCCTCAAGGGGCTTAAACCAGGAGCCGTCCTTCGCCTGGTGGAAGGTAGCGCTGTTGTTTTTTTCTCTTTGCTAGTTTTCTTTTTTTGAGAGCCCTCTCTTTTAGTTCAGCTTTATTTCCAAACTACATTTGTAGCTTGAATTTTATAAATAGTATAGAATAGTGATAGTAATAGAATTGTCTAAAGGCTTTTTTGGATTAATTGAAAAACTGGATTATTTATTGTGTATTTATTTTCAAATTTTGTCTTGCATGCATTTTTAATAGCAAACCTGTGTACTCTGGGTAATCTTACTAATATGTTTTTGACACAGCAACAGAAATTTTGGGCTTTTTAACATTACTCTGTTCTGTAATGCAGTTTATACGTCATTAAGCTGTTGTCTGGCCTTTTAACCAATATTGTTTTTACTCTCTTACATGCCCATTTATGTATCTACATGTCTATGGTAATTTATGGTATTATAATTACTTGTAGACTGTCAGAATAGAATAATCCAGTCCATATATTCAGCACACCCATCTGCCTTTCCCTTTCACACACACTTAAGTTTCTCTCAGCTCAATGTAAATAGCTGACTCACCTTTTCTGAGTCATCATAACAAGGTTTATAGCTGCAGAGATTACAACTGTGTGCCAACCAATTAGTCTGTCTCACACCTGCCAGCTGTTAAAATGCTAAAACAAACTATCCTGCAGCCCATCTGTTATGTACAGTATGTACCCAGTCAGATTTGTGTCTATTAGAATATGCAGCATTGATTGATACTCAATGTGCTATTAAAATTAAAAATACAACATGGAACATAAATATAAGCACTCTAGTAATAAAACAATAAAACAATCAAGTGGAGCATGACATCCTAGAGTAGAGTCGTTGTCCTGTGTATACTGGCTGTTAAAAGAAAGTTGTTCATGCTCACAGTTTCATAAAGGTCGGTGTAACCTTTTATAATAATGCTATGTGTCTTTCCAGAACCCTACACCGCCCGCTCAGCCAGGGTCCATCTGGCTCATGTGCTGGAGCTGCTGAGAGCATCTGGACCTCAGGATGCACTGAGAGAAGGACGCTCACCAAGCATACTGGAGACACTCACACATACACTAACAGCAGGTACGCACACATACTGTGAACTTAGACAAAAAGCTAATACAAAGATTCAAAATTAACAATCAAGCTCACACTGAGATCTCCCCTTTATTACTGGTGCAGACTCTAGCTTACCGAATGGAAAGAGCCTGAAACGCTCTTTAAGCAACACAAAAACCGAAACAACCAACCAGGACGGAGCTCCTCCTGAGTACCTCCTCCCTGGTTCCTCAGAGAGACCACTCATGGCCCTGCTACCACAGAGCTCCCAACCAGAGGTACGTAAATACCTGGAGTCTTGTTTCACGCTGGGCCGGGCCAGCCCATAATGCACACAGACACACGGACACTTTTGTGTTTGTCTCATCAGGCCCCCAGCTACCTGAGGGACCTGTCTCTCAGCTGCTGGAACCTGCCTCCAGGACACAGGAAGCTGCAGGGAGACTTCCTGTACATCACCGTGGTGACAATGGAGGGACGGCGGTGTGACATCACATCCTGTCCAAAAGGTTTCTTTCTCAATAGGTAAAAAAATGACTTCATGATATTAACTCTGTTAATGGTAGCAATAGATTGTTGTAGAAAATGTATGATATATAACAATGTACTCAGCAGTCTTATTTCCATTCTGTCTGAGTAGCCCGCTTTATAATTAATCAAACTTTAACTTGATAAATGTTTCAGTTAAAAAATGAATTCTTTTCTCTCCCCCCTTCTTCATCTCAGGTCTACAGAAGAAGTGTTTGATCCTCGTCCTGCACAGTCTTCCCCAGTTTGTCACTGCTTCACTGACCTGCTCTGTCACATCAGCCCTGCCTTTAAACAAACTTCTTCCACTACAATCAAAAACAGGTAACATTATTACTTATGCATAAAGTGAAGCATGAATACGAGAGTATTTTGCCAGAATCCTAACAGTGTCGGAGCACTTTGGTAGCCGAATGGTCACATGGCAGAAACATCGTTGGTTCGACTCCAGCCAGCTAACTTTGTTGCATGTTATGTCACTCTCTCTCCCTCCCCATTTCCTGTCTCCCTCTTCACTCTCACTCTGTCCTATAAAGGTGGGGGGAAAAAAGCCCCAAAAATACCTTTTTAAAAAACAGAATCCTAACAGTAGGGTTTGGTGAGGTTCATTTTAAATCTGCATTAAAAATAACTGTAGGTGAAGTGGAGTTTGGTAATTGCAGCTTGTTGTCTTTCTTCCTTTAGGCCTCAGTTATCTCCAGTAGAGGTGATGCCCACTCCTTACCACACGCTGAGCTGGCTCGGGCCTCCCTGTGCCTCTCGCACTCACAAAAAAACCTTCAGCAGACTGGGAGTGGATGAACAGCCAGCAAAGCAGGTTAATTACAACACAGCATAATTCGATGTTGTGATTTATTGAGTTGTGTGATGCTAGCAGTGATAGGAAGTGTAACCATGTGTGATATGTGTAGGCTCCAGACTGGAATGAGGAGTTGCAAGCAGCCAGAGATCTCCCACTAGGCAGCCTGGAGGAGAGGCTGCAGAGAGACAGAGCTCTGCTCCAGGTAACCAAGAAAAGCTGTAATTTGGCTCAAAACAACGGCAGGACAGTTCAGGACTCTTATCACCTGTTTTCCTTATTTTGTTCACTCAACTTCTGCTCCTCTCACCTTCATTTGTACCTCTTTTCTCAGGTAAACAGTGCTTTTGTTAGGGCTGTGATGCAGGGGGCAGAGACTGTTGTAGACGGCTTTGTGGAGCCAGTGAATGGAAACCCAGAGGACCCAGCTTTCCTGTGGGGCGGCCTGTTCATGAGCCAGGGGGCAGGAAGTGCAGTGTTTGGTGGGGAAAGGGGTCGCAGGTGAGTGCGAACCACAAGTTCAATGACAAGATCCTATAGATGTAAAGCTATTTCCTCTGTAAAAGGATTCACAAAGTGGCCACGTGCTGTATCTGATAATAAATCATTTTTATTTTGCTTTTAGAATGGCATTGTTTTGTTTTTGGTATTTAAATGTTCCCTCATCTTCTACTTGCAGGGCTGCTCAGAGGCTGGAGCTTAAAGGAGTACAGGCCTACAGCGACACAGAGGGGCTGCAGGGGCTGCACACTCTACCTACAGCCATTGTAGACTACAGAGGAGTGCGCCTGTCTGCTCAGGGTCTGGCCCCTGGCTTGGAAGGCTCAGAGCAGGACCAGGGAGCTGCTCCTGCCTCAAGGTAGGCCCCTGTGGTCCCACTATTCAACAGTCCACTGTGGTAGTGGTGTCACACTAGGAGGCAGACATTTTTGTGCTTTTTCTGCTATTTGTCTTTCTTCTGCTCTGTAGAGGCTTGCTGTACGGGATAAATGCAGGACCCCAAGAGTCCCCCCACCGCAGACGGCTACTACAGCTCTTGGCTCACGCTGCCAAGTCTCTTTCTCTCCAGAGACATGTTGTTATGACGCCCAACAATCACCAGGTACCACTGTTCACCTCAGTGGACGCTCAAGGACTGTTGGGGGCTGATGGGAGGTTCTACCTACTAGATGTGTTCAGGAGCTTCCCAGCTGATGCCAACTTCTGTCCAGAGGTGGAGACAGAAAGTCACACAGTCACTGGAGAAGAGGAGCGTAATAAAAGCTGTGAAGAGGATGAGGAGAAGAAGGGTTGTGCAAAAGAAGGTTGGCCGGAGAATTATCACTCAGACTGTGGGCTTCCAAAGAGCTTTCCTCACGGACTCTGTAGACTGAGGCCAGAGCTGGTGCATGCCTTCATCCAGCACAAGTGAGTTCTGCATGAAATAAAACACTTTTAAACTCAGTTTATAAAGTTTTTTTTCCTCAAGTTGAAGTTTTGTTTATTGCTTCTTTTAGACATTGCCAGTTCACGCAGCGTGTCAGGGAGATGTTGGATGAGAACGGAGGCTTTGAAGAATGTGCAACAGCTTGTAAGAAGTGTTTTAGTAGATCTTACTGAATGGCAACCAAAAGTATAGTTAATACATGCAAAACTTTGGCCATTTTATACTTGACAAATGTTTGAATTCTTGCAGGTGACTCTCGAGCCACTAATGCAGTACGAGCAGCTTGTAAAGAAGTGGGCTCAGTGAGCGACATCATCTTTGAGATGCGCTTTAACACAAGCGTCTTCTCTCCAGGTACCATGACAAACTACACGCACACACACACACTAACACACACAGTCAAATCTTTTGCTAGAACACAATATGACAGGCTTCTTGTGCTTTGTGTTCAGGGGTAACCTTCCCTCCTGGTGAAAGTACGTCAACGAAGCTGCAGGAGAGGTTACTGAGGGAAGCTGCAACTTTCATCCTCACACATCAGATACCAGCCTTTGTAAGTGGATCCACTGTTTACGTACTATAATAGGCACGTCTACTGCAAACATGAAACAAGCTCAGCATATGTATATGTGCGTGTGTGCAGGTGGAGTATTGCCTACACAGCAACGAGGCACCAATGGATGGCGCAACTCTAAAACAGGCGTTACACCAGAGAGGCATCAACCTCCGGTATCTGGGCTATGTGATCAAGACCATCAGCCAGTCAGAACACAAGGAGCGCCTGAGGCACATAATGGTGTGTCTGATTTACAAAATAATCAAACTTAAACTAGTCTCGATGATGTAATCACTCTCCTAACTGTGCTTTCTAACGTCCGTCTTTCTGTCTCAACCAGAGATCAGTCATAGGTGAAATTTTCATCCGCTCAACAAGACGAGTTTTCAACAATTTCCTCCAGGTACTTTACAGTATTCTGTAATGAGCTTCCCTATTCATTCTTATGTTTGCACACCTCAGCGTTAACAGCAGGTGTGGGATCCACACACTCCAGAAAGAATAAACTGCAGCCTCTGCTTATGTCTTTGCAGGGTGTGGACGTGCCTAGTCTCTCTGCAGCTGTTAGTCACTTCCTCTGCTGCCTGTTGGTTCCCCACTTCACGCCCACTCCTGTGGGGGAGGACACTAAGAAGAAGTCGAGGCGGCGTGGCCGAGGGGCTGGGGCCTCTGAAAGCACGCCCTGGAGCACGCTCACAGGGGCTGAGCTGTGGAATCTGGTCTGCCACGATGCTGTTGAAACATATAACATCCCTGACAGCCTCGGGTGAGGACACAGCATTTATTTGTTCTCATGTTTGTTAGTTATGTAATGGCTCAGAGTCCCCTTTAGAATAACTGTCATTTTTCTCTGTGACAGCTCTGGTCCGAACCACCTGGTGGAGCACTACGGCCTTCAGAAACTCTCTTTACTTAGAGAGTTCTGTTTAAAGACTGGAGTACAGGTAACAGTATGTTAGCCTGTTTAAAATGAGTCACTAGATCAACTTGAAACACAATGGTTTAATATAGCTGTAACTGCAAAATTACATTAGGTGCCAAATAAAAACAGATACTGTATAATAACAGGAAAAAGTATGTTTGTTTATTCTGTCTCTACACCAGTTGAGACTGAGAGACTACTTCCTTGACAACCAAAACAAAGCCCCCATGGGTCCCGACGACGTCCTCAACATCTTCCCTGTCGTCAAGCACATCCACATGCCAACTGTGGATGCTTCAAAAGCATATCGTGCTGCACAGACCTCCATTCAGAAAGGTGGGTCAATAAAGCTGGGCACTTTACAAAAGCCCCTTGTGCTACAGATTCATGTATCTGTAATCTTTATGTTAAATGTGTGTTGTTGAACAAAATCTTAATGAAAAGTAAATTCTGTGCAAAACTATTGTGTGTTTTCCAACTGCAGGCCTGCTGGATCAGGCCCATGAGCACCTGAAAGAAGCAGCCTACCTGTTTGGTAGGGTGTGTGATGACCTACACCCTGAGGCCTGTTATTGCCACAACCTGTTGGCCAAGGTGGCCTTCCTGCAGGGGAAGGCAGCTGAGGTAGGCTTACTGCTCTGCAACTTTTTTTTTTTTTTACAGCTGATTAAAACATTTTGCGACGGTAGAATACTGTTTTTGAGGTACTTTACCTGAGTATTCCCATTTCAGGCTACTTTTATAATTTGAGAGGGAAATATTGTGCTTTTTACTCACATATATCTGAAAAATTAGTTACAAGTTACTTTGCAGACGATTTTACATCATACACAATTATTAGCTTATAAAATATCATAACACATTGGAATAAGCTGCATAATTGCATGTCATACTTTAATTACATTTTGGTGATAATACTTCTGAACTTTTACTTTTATAATTTTGAATTCAGGACTTTTACTGATACTGGGGTATTTTTAAGTAGTGCTATTGCTACTTCTATGTAAGTAGTCTAAAACACATCTTCCACCATTTAATTTTGTGTGTCAGAGTGTACTGTAACACTCTGCAAAAGGCCGAAGTGTGTGTCAATGTCTGGTGCTATTAAAGTGATTGTAATTCTTAATATACATGAAGCTGGCCATTAATTCTTCGGCACTGTGACTTTCTCTGTTCTCAAGGCTCGCAGTGTCCAGCTGAAAGCAGTGGTCATCAGTGAGAGAGTGCTTGGCTTTGACCATCCAAACACTATCCAGCAATATGTGAGTATAGCTACACATTTTTCTGATTTTTTTTCGCCGGTGTGCAGGACTAAGCTGCAGGTACCCCTGGTCACTGTGGAGATAGGAACTGTACCCCTGGATCCATAACTACTCATTTCTGTAGGGTTTTTATAGAGTATGCACTGTGTCGTGTGTGTGTGATTATTCTAACTGTGTTGCTCGATGTAGGCCCTCTTGGCTGTGTATGTGTTTGCTGGAGGGGAGACTGCCCTGGCCCAGAAGTGTCTCCTCAGAGCTCGTCTGCTAATGCTAACAGTCCACGGAGAGGACCATCCCTACACCGCAACACTGGATGTAAGTCACAACACCTTGGTGTTCACCCCAAGCAAAAAAAAAAGGCTTTTCACAATATCATTATAAACAATATTTACTTTTTGACAATGGCAATCGCCTCATTGTTTTCCTGCAGAGCTGTCTTGGGTTGGTGCTGACAGGAGAACAGAGAGGGCAGTTCTTAAAGAACGCCCTCAAACTCAACACTTCCTTCTTCGGACCCACAGATCTGCACACTGCTCTCAAGTAAGATGCCATTTATAAAAAGTCATTAAGTTGATCTATTTTGTCCCCTTTTCCAACAACATCATCATTTCTCTCCCTGGTTTCTTGTCTGTGCAGTCAGCACCTGTTGGCCCAGTGGATGTGCAGCAAGGGTGACTTCCGAGGTGCTATGACCCACGAGAAAGAGGCCCTCGCTGCTTTTACCTCCTTGGTCTGTATATCTGCGTGAGCCAGATAAGTGGATTGGTTGTGTGTGCATGTCATCTCATGGTTATTTTTCTTTCCCAGTTTGGAGAGGATCACTCTCAGACACGCTGCAGCAAAGAGTTTCTGTGCACCATAACCCAGCAAGCAGTGAAGGTGGAGCGCTCTCTCAGACAGGCAGGAGCTGACTGCACGGAGCAAACAGTGGAGGTATGTCCAGGAGCTCATGTGGTCTCTGACACCACTAAACTTTTTGAATCTTAGAAACAAAAAGGAGTGTTTATTAATCTCCCTGACCACTCTGTGTCCTCAGTGTCTAACTCCCTCAACTGACACAGTGCTGGAGCAAATGGTTCTGGTGACGGGGGTCAGGAGGATTACACAAAGGTAAATATTCACTGTAATATATGACATGTTATGATATGATGTTATATGCCTAAAACATGTGTGCAATGATATCAAAATCTGAAATAATCCCATATTGATATGTTGGTCGCTCGTCTTTTTTTTACACATAACATAAACAAATATTCTTGATAAGGATGCCTTAAATTTGTTTAAGAATTGTGACCAAGATATATGCTGATCCGAACATTTTGCTGTTAAAAAAAAACAAAACTTGTTAGTACTCTCTGTTGGAGTAAGTATTAGTGATACTGTTTCAAACATATCTTTGCATTTCTTTACCGTACCGTATTTTTTTTTTTGATACTTAAAAAAAACAAACATTTTGGTTCTCCTGGAAGTCTTCTGGCTATTCCTCTCCAAAAAAACTATCCAAAAAATAAAACAAATAGTGATTAGAAAATCTGATCTTTAGAACATTTAGTGATGCAAAACTTTTCCTTACAGCTTTAAAAAAAGACATTTTTTTTTAATCGGCCATCTGAATGTTTACCACCTGTTTTGCTGTTACAAAATTGCAAGAGAGGTTGTTGTTGTTTTTTTAGCTAATACATAATATAAGAAACTGGAAAAGGTTTCAGAGGATTTAAATGATAAAGTTCATGTACTACTAACAACTAAAATAAATCTCAGATCACCTTTTCAAACACAACTGACTCCAGCAGCATGCATGTGTATTTCAGTATTATTTTTGTTTGTTTTCACAGTGACAGGCTCCAGGAGTATAAGAAGAAACACCTGGAACTAAAGGCAGCAGTGGCAAAAGAACTGGGATTCAAAGTAACTAACGAGCTCGTCGCCTCAGAGACTGTGATCGGGGGAGAGAAAAGCTCCAATCAAGAAACGGGATGCAGGAAGGAAGCGGAGGGCGGAGGAAGCCCAGCAGTGGAGAATGCCAGCAAGAGCCAACAGGAGCAGCCAGTGGAAGAGGCCGCTGCCATCGTTTCAGCTAATGGTCATGTGGTGGAGCCGGCTGAGCATGACCAGCATGAGGTTAATGATGAAATAAATGGCGCTTTGGAGATCACTGTTAGCCCACCAGTCCTTAAGAGTAAAGGAACCTGGGCAGATGTCGTTTCAAAAGCTGCCACAGCCAATCGAACAGCAGACAAACACACAGTAGCAGTCAATGGAGTCGCAGATAGTGTCGCTGTGAATGGGGTAGCTGGAGAGTGAAAACGTATTGCCAGGAAAACAGTGTTGTAGTCAAGTTTTTCCAAGCCACTGCTGTAAGATAAAACTCTTCCAGGATCCTAGATGTACTTGATCCAGTGAACATGAAGCAGAGCATAAGATAAGAGAGAGTCAGATGAAGAGTATTACTTTGTGTTGCTAGATATTGTTGCTGATGCTGGGAGAGGGCTGTACTGTTAGAGTAGCTGTTTTTTTTTCTTCTCAACAATAAACTTTTTACTCTGGTTTACCAGTGGTCTTCCTTTTTTTTGGCACATACACAGTATATACATGCAAGGATGTAAAAATGATGTGTGATCCTATTAATCACCAAATCATGATTCAGGTGCAAACAAACAATTTGACCAAATTAAAAGAAAACACAGACATTGTTCTGTCAATGATAAACAGCACAATGTGGATGATCATGCTATAAAAATATATTTGGAACATAAACAGTTTTATAAAATTGTACTATAGGTTGTAGGTTTGAGTAATGATTGAAACTGAAAAGGCAAAGGCAAGAAAAACCACCTGCAACACTTAGCAAACGCCTGATGTGTCCAGAACACCTCAACTGGAGAATCACCTAAATGTAAAAAACTACACGTGTTTTCACCATTTACTAGAAATTGTGTACAGAATGCTACCAATCACTTTACAAAACATACCATAGAGTTTTTTCATATGGTATAGTAAATGGTAAAACATAAGTGGAAATCAATCTGCAAAGCCATGAAACTTGCTTCAGATATGAAAACCATCAAATAGAAAAGACTGAAAAGTTACTTTTCTACCCACCTGCTGAACAATGTAGCATTCACTGATTTTGTTTCCAGAAAACAGATCACACCAGCAGATGTGTCAGCTTCTCGTATTATAAAGTTTGTTCTGCAGCTGAGTCTTAAATCTTGATTGTTGGAGCTTCCCCTCAGCACTTAAATGCACATGACAAAGCATAAAGCAGATTAAACGTTTTCTGTAATGTGTAATGTTGATTTTCATTTTGTACTAACTGAAGATCATTTATTTTAAAAGGCTGTATAACCTATACTTAGAGAGTAATTTAATACACGTCCTTGTCCTCACTGGTTGAAAGTTTCAAGTCTGTTTCCCCTCTGAGCACACCCAGCATCAGTATTGGGTGTGGCTGGGTGCTTCGATTTATCTGTAACCATACCAAACAGTGATGTCACATTGTCCCGGTGTACACCTGTACCTCACTCAGTAAGGCCTTGAGACAAACTATCATGACAGTGGCTCAGTATTGCAAGATTCAATCACCAATTTGTAGCAGGGGTCATTTATTTAAAAACTGCTCATAATAATGGCAACAATTAAAAAAAAAAACATACAGTCCACTTCTTGTTCATCTCCTGTCTCAACTCTGTGTTTCCTTCTGAATAATCTCCAAATCAGGGCAGTGTTGGTACTGTGGTTCAGGCGGCTCTGCCCAGGTGGATTGTGGGAGTATGTTAAGGCTGCTGGTAGGAAAGGTGATAACGGCTGTGTCACTGAAGACGTCAATCAGACGGGATGGACAGGGCAGCTGTCTCTCCTCACACACAGACACAGCCTGAGTAATGTAGCCGTAGTCACGCTTGAACTCTCTCTCGATTGTCCTGCTGGGACGACAAACATTAAACATCACCTCACCCCTCATTTCTTAAATATCATCTCCCTCATTCATGTCTTGTACTAACCTGTCCCTCATGCCATTGAAGCTGTTTCCAATGATTATCATCAGAGGAAGACATCGTGTACTCCAATTCTTCCACAGAAGGTTGTTGTACAGGGCTTTCCCACAATGCATCAGGTAAAAGAGTGTGGGTTTCGTCGCAAGACGCTTCCCCTCCTGCACAACACAGTGAGACAGAATGCTGTTGTTTTAGCATTGATTTCCTACCTTCTGGGCAGCCAGTAAGATCTGAAAATAAACTGAAACTTGCTTGAGATAAGTCATCTTAGGTTTTTTCAGTGTTCTATAATTGTTGTTTGTTAATATATTATTTGCATTTATGTGCTAAAAGGACACAGACATTTGAGATTTAAAAATCTGCCTCCAAACAGCAACTTTTGAATGCAATAATATACCACGTTTGTGTTACCTTTTGCCACAATGCGCTTTCTTATTGTTCCAAGTTCTGGATCTGCTTGCTCTTTGTTAGCTAACTCTGAAATCTTGGTTTCCCAGAGTTTCCCACAAGCTCTTAAACCCACAACACTGGAAGACTTTACAAAACAGTCCATACTTAGAGCTCAGATAGCACACAACAATGACTCTGATAAAAAGAATAAAAAGGTGTATTCATTGGGACAAATCTACTCCCCTAAACAACTTTCATGTCTCTCTCTATATTAATCTGCACACCAAACTGAAATTCATTAAAATAATGGCTGTCTGAGGAGTAGGAAAAGTTAATTGAAAAATCTTAACAGTTGTGGTTTGATTTGAAAAGTTGTTGGCAACTTGGCAATACTGTTTAGTATTTGTAATTTGTATTAAATGGGCTGAAACATTCAACAACACTGGAACTATCCATTTGTTCTCCATACAGTTTTGCCTGACAGGATAAAAAACACGAGTGGCCAAAAAACTGACCTCATTTTCTGTGAGTACAGTCAGACCCAGCTCTCTCAAAACATCCCTCTCGCCAGAGGAGAATGCAGGGTCATAAACAGAGCAGTCCTTCAGTGGAATCTAAAGGGAGAGGAGCAGTGAGACAGAATTTGTAATGAGCAGGGTCTCATGCAGAGCGTTTGTCATCTCATTGGATAAACATATCCTCTAACCTGTCCTGCATCCAGCAGCAGCAGCAACATGGCAAGCTGGAAGCGAGCTGAGACACAGGAGGAAAAGGAGCCAAGGCCATAACACACACACTCCAGCTGTTGGCATAGTCTGCTCCTCCCCAGCTGGTCGGTCGGGACCTCAGTGTCCTTGTTCTCTGGAGGTTTTGAGAGGGCTGCTGATCCTGCCACCAGGAGCTGCTCTGAAGACAAGAATCCTGAAAGGGTCACTGAGCTGCAGGCTAAATTATTCCACAGCCAAACATAATATTTGGTGATAACTCCATTTGTCCAGCATACTCACCTTTCCACTCCAGCCAAAACTCCTCGCATCTTAGCTCAGACCTACAGAGGGGGAGGATGGCACAGTTACTGGACTCTCTTGAGTTTGTGGTGAAAATATGTATCCACCTGAAAAATGAATGTTATTCCAAGAGCCTGCTGCTCGACTTGACTTAGACTTCTTACACTATGTCTCTGATTCGTTTAACAATTTTCCCGATGTCCAGCTGCTCCTGGCAGCGTGTTGAATTTGAAGACACCTGAAGTGATTTTGATTTTGATTTCTGCGCTGCGCCTTTTCGTCGCCGGGCCACCTGCCACTCCTCCCCGGTGTCCGACATCTATTCTAATTCACCGGTGGCCCATGTACACTGACACAGACATGAGATAAAAATTGTCGTTTTATTAACAAAGTTCTCTTTTAAGTGTTGCCTGGGATTGGCGAGTCTGCAGCAAGTGGGACTATTTTGAGTGTAACACACGAATTTCCTCTTCCGGTGTTATGCCATATTGTGTTTTCATCTTGTATTTAATCAGTGGACGCATTCAATCTTTGTGATCGCGTGAAATGTTTTTAAAATATTGTTTTTGCCATCTAAACTAACGTGAATCGAAAAACCAACAAAACTGAATTATGTTCTAAATTATTTAGTTTTGTTCTGTGAAATTAAGACTTTTTTCGGGTTATAAAGTTTGGTACGTCACGGCGACAATCGGAAGTACTTGTGTTTTCGTGTGTAAAACGAACAAGCTAACGTTAGCTGACGTTGGCTGGATTAACTTTCATTACTGCCGCAGAAGGATGAATGTATACCTGATCTCAGTGTAGAGGAACAACGAACGTCTCAGGTGAGTTTCAGAAAATACTTTTGAAACATTATTTCCCTACACGCAAGTTTTTCGGGTAAAGCGAGCAGTTTACATTAGCTAACATTAGATTTTGCTAGTAAATGTTAGCTTGTCTTCACGTTGGGTTTTCTCCACAATGACAGATCTAACGTTATCCATGTAGTTGTTTAGATATGTTTACTAAGACTAATCGTGTTACCTATACAGCTAACTATTTATGATGTTTATATTTTTCTTTTCGTTAATATTAACAGTGAAGTTAGCTAAGCGGTAATTGTTGTTGACCTCATATCTGGGATACAATTACCACATGACCATTGCAAGAAAGCGTTTAAAATAAACAAAACGTACTGAATGTGACGTTAGTTTGACAAACTCTAGATTTATTCGCGCGAGCTTTCAGCCGGTTTTGTCATGGAGATGGCTCTGGCTGTAACTTACCATTTGGAGTTTTTACATTACTTTAACAGCCTTGGAATTTTGTTTATTGTGCTATCCAGAGATGTCCATGTCCCATCTGTATGGGCGGAGAGATGAGGAGGATGAAGGTGTGGAGGTGGAGAGCTTTGAGGTGACGGATTGGGATCTGGCCAATGAGTTCAATCCAGACCGCCGCAGACACAGGCAGACCAAGGACCAGGCCACCTATGGCATCTGGGCTGACAGGGACTCAGACGAGGATGAGAGGCCTAGCTTTGGAGGCAAGAAGTAAGGAATGGGTTTATTTTTGTTGCTGCCCCAATGCTCCTGTTGTGTCGTTTCCTGTCACCTTAACCTGCACCCAGCCTTACCCTAACCCCAACCAGTTATCTCTGCTACGCCTAACCATAACAGAAACGCCAACTGCTGCTTTTTTTTTTCCCCAAACAATTGTTAACAAAATAAGTCAATTGTTTGTGTTTTTTCTAGATCTAAAGACTACACTGCTCCAGTCAACTTTGTGAGTGCTGGTCTGCGTAAGACTGCAGCTGAGGAGAAACAGCACCAGCAAAAAGTAGAAGGAGGCTCTGATGACTCTGATGATGATGGTCCTTCAGCACCTCCCCCACCTCGCAGCACTGCACCCAAAAAACTCCAGATGGTAAATTGTGTTGTGCCTACGTTCTTTACCCATTGCATTGTGTTCTGTAACAGTGTTGTGTCAAAAATGAACTGTTTTTATTTTTCCTAGGGTAATTTCCGGGGGAACCAGTTCCAGAGGTTTGCGGGTGGCATACAGTCTGGTAAAGGCATTGGTAACTGGGAGAAGCACACAAAGGGAATTGGACAGAAACTTCTGCAGAAGATGGGCTACCAACCAGGCAAAGGCCTGGGCAAGAATGCTCAAGGTGGGTAGACCTGAGGAAGCTATGTTATTGAGATGTTTAGTAATAATGTATATTTTACAGGAGTAACAGAGTAGATTTGATATATTCTGACCTTCCACTCTCTTATTGCTGCAGGTATTGTAAACCCCATTGAGGCAAAAGTTCGTAAAGGCAAGGGAGCAGTGGGTGCTTATGGCAATGAGCGAACCCAGCAGAGTCTTCAGGATTTTCCTGTGGTCGACTCAGAGGAAGAGGAGGAAAAGGTCCAGTGTTGTTTGCCTCTTTTTCCAGTTACACCCGCTGTTAGCTTATATAGGAGAAGTCATATTGTAGAGTCAGTCGACATTATTTTGATGTTATTCTTGATTTCTGTCTGTGTAGGAGTTTCAGAAGGAGCTAGGCCAGTGGCGTAAGGATCCTGCAGGCCCTGGAGGAAAGAAGAAACCCAAGTACTCCTACAGAACTGTGGACGAGCTGAAGGCTAAAGGCAAACTGGCAGGGCGCAGTACAGTGGCATCCGCTGGAGAGCTGGCGCAGGTCAAGGTATGTTTGAAAGGACTGGCTTTGACACTCCTTTGCGTCTGTCTCACAGGAATGTTATCAGGGCACTATGGCTTTCTCCACACTCCTTAAATTAGGCTGTAATGTTGTAATAAGCAGTAGGAACTTAAGCTAATTGTACTTTTACACTCAGTACAATCCCTTGTGGGTGGAATTGTCATATGAATGTAAGCACATGCTCAACTGACATTTTTGCCTCTGTATCTCATTTACCCCATATCTCTTCCCATCTCTAGGTAATAGATATGACTGGAAGAGAGCAAAAGGTATATTACAGTTACAGTCAGATGTCCAACAAGCACAGTGTTCCAGATGAAGGTCCACCAAGCATGTCCACTCAGGATCAGAAGGGATCCGGCTTTGCTCTCCCTGAACTCGAACATAACCTGCAGCTACTGATAGACCTTACAGAACAGGACATATTACAGGTATGAGGGGACCAGAAATATCTACCAAATGTCTTTGGCTACCACAGGGACTAATAAAGGCTTCTCTGGCACTCTGCTACTTCTACCACATACTAACATGCTTTCTCTTTTGCCTTGTTATTACCACCTCCTGTAGTCTGCCAGACGTCTGCAGCATGAAAAAGACGTAGTTGTGTCTCTGAGCCATGAGTCACGAGCACTGCAGAGCAGACTGGACGCAGAGCAAGATGCCATCCAGAGAATGGAGGCCGTTCTGGCGTTGGTGGAGCGTTTTCCTTCTGGGGAGATGGCACCGGGGGAGGGCCCCACCCTGCAGGTGCATATACACTGAACACACACAGACTAACAGCTATAGTCATCAGGCTGTTTCAGCCTGGCAGTTCTTGCTCTGTTATCAAATCCATATAAGTAATTGTTTTGGTGCCTTCCTTCTCTTTCTTCAGGAGTGTGCCCGGATCTTTGAGACTTTGCAAACAGACTATTATGAAGAATACAAGACAATGGGATTGGCAGACCTGGCTGTAGCTGTTGTTCAGCCGTTGCTCAAAGAGAAACTTCGTTCCTGGGACCCACTGAAGGTATGCTTTTGCAAGTATCTTCTTTTGAGGTAACAAATAATGAAGTTACCATTTCTCAGACTGTTCTCTGATCATTTCAGGACAGCTCTTATTGTCTGGAAGACATCGGTCAGTGGAGAGCAATACTTGAATCTAGAGACCTCCACTCCAGTGCCCCAGATTCAAACATGGACCCTTACCACAGGTCATTTTAAACACACATAACATATATGTTAAGCTGTTTAGTTTTTTTTAACTATATGTGTTTGTAACATATGTGCCCTGTCTTTATTGGTCCAGACTGTTGTGGGAAGTGTGGGTAACAGTGATGCGGTCCTGTGTGTCAGGCTGGCAGCCTCGTATGGTAGGGCCAATGGTGGACTGTGTGGAAGTGTGGGCTCCTCTCCTCCCCTTGTGGATCCTGGATCACCTATTGGAGCAGCTGATCTTACCCCGGCTACAGCGAGAGGCAAGACGCACACACTATCTCCACTTAAACTTCCTTAGATATAGACAAACTCCCATGGTTTGATCATTTGCCTTTGAAGTGGTGCCTCCGACAATGTGGAACGCCCTTCCTATAGACCTAGGTCTCTGTTGACGCCTTTTAAAAAAAACAAACACCTGAAGACTTATTTATTTAAACTGGCATTTGTCTAGCCTTGTGCTGTATGATGTTTTTCATTTTTGTGTGTTTTTTAAGGTCTGCTGTTGCTTATGTTTTATTGCCTGTTTCTTTTTACTGTTTTGGTCTTACTTACATTTCACATAATTGCCTTCTACATTGCAAGCTGTCTTTATTCCTGTCTGTTAGGTGGATAACTGGAACCCTTTAACTGACACCGTGCCCATCCACTCCTGGATCCATCCTTGGCTGCCTCTGCTCCAATCACGTCTAGAGCCTCTTTATCCACCAATCAGGAGCAAACTGTCCAACGCCTTGCAGCGGTGGCATCCCAGCGACGCCTCAGCCCGCCTCATCCTGCAGCCGTGGAAAGATGTTTTCACACCAGGTGCATGGGAGGCCTTCATGGTGAAAAACATCATCCCTAAACTAGGTATGTCTTAATCTGTGACAGCCTTAAGTATGCTATAGCAGTGGAAGAAAGTGTAATTCCCTGCAGTCTTATCCTTACCCGTCCCTCCTTTTCCTACTGGTTTCTCTTCTTCATGTGATGGCCTCTGTTTCCCTCCTCAGCTCTGTGTCTGGAAGAGCTGGTTATCAACCCTCACCAGCAGCAGATGGAGCCATTTCACTGGGTGATGGACTGGGAGGGCATGTTGTCCCCCTCCAGCCTTGTGTCCCTGCTGGATAAAAACTTCTTTACAAAGTGGCTGCAGGTCAGTAACTATACTTACACATAAAATTGAACACAGAACAGGAAGTAATTAAGATGCACTTAGCTGCAATGGAGTATTCTATACATTTCATTTTATTAAATCTTTAGTTTTTTGTGACTTTGTTATGTCTGATTGTGTTTTGTTGTTATAGGTCCTGTGTTCATGGTTGAGTAACAGTCCAAACTATGAGGAAATCACTAAATGGTACCTGGGTTGGAAAAGCATGTTTAGTGACGTCTTGTTGGCACAGCCGCTCATTAAAGAGAAATTCAATGAAGCTTTGGACATCATGAACCGTGCAGTGTCTTCAGGCATGGGTTGGTATTACACACACACAGTCTCAGAAAATAAACACATTAAAACTATAAACTACAAAGCATTCCTTTATACAATTATGATAATTCAGCCCTTTTTTCTCTGCTGTACCAAAACATACTACAACACTCATGCTTTTCATATCCACAGGTGGATATATGCAACCTGGTGCAAGGGAGAATATTGCATATCTAACACAGACAGAGAGACGAAAGGACTTCCAGTATGAAGCGATGCAGGAGCGCAGAGATGCTGAGAATGTGGCTCACAGGGGCATCAGTGCTGGCGTGCCGACTAACTTTAAAGATCTTATCCAGACCAAGGCAGAGGAGAACAACATTGTCTTTATGCCCTTAGTGGCCAAGCGGCACGAGGGCAAACAGCTCTACACATTTGGGCGTATTGTCATCTACATAGACAGAGGGGTTGTGTTTGTGCAAGGAGAGAAGACTTGGGTGCCCACATCTTTGCAGAGTCTGATAGATATGGCCAAGTGAGGGTGGACTGACTGATTCCTTTGTCTGCCAAGTATAAAAGAGAATAAGTAGAGCAAATGTTTGCTTTTTATGTAACTTCAGTATGCTGATCCTTGTCATATGTGTCTTTGTACATTTTAAAGTGTCTCTAGAACTATGAATAAATCATTTTGACTCTATGTGGTCTACTTTGTTATTTTGAATCAGATGTGAAATGTTTCAAGTCCTGTACTTATACAATGAACATTATGGTATATATGGGTTTGTGTATGATAGTTGGTTTTCAGAAGGTTTTGCATTCAACACAGGTGAGGCAATTTTCTGTATATATCATATTTCTTTACAAGTAAACTATTTTTTTGTGAAAATACTGCTTACAAGATAATATTTGAGTATTTATATACATGTACAAAAAAAGTACTTATTGATGTGCATGACTATATTTGTAATTATTTCTTCCTATAATGGTATTGCTACTGTTACTGTACCTCCTTGAGTACATTTGGTGTACATGAGTACATTGGTGTGTTGTTTTTTCTGGTTGTATGGGATAACTAACAACAGAGACCAGGAGAAGGGATAAAGTAATATTTTATTGTTTTAGTGTAATACAGTCTTTCTGAATGACATGCAATACCGGTATTCAAATCGTTTTACTGTAGGTGGCAGTGTAGCTGCCGGTTTCTCCTTCGACTATCCGGTCTGAGGCTTTTGGTAGGACAGGGCTTCCGTCCATACTCGGCGGTTTGCGGTGAAACAAAAGTAACCTGTACGTGTGCATCTGAGCACGATTTAATCATTTCAGACGCATGTTTGGACCCCGAAGGTATATGGACATTTATAGACGTCTCATGAAATACACAATATATCGACAGTTTGCTGTCTATGATTGGAAAACTTTATGAGCCGACAAGCTAACGATTGTTAGCCAATGAGCTAGTGAGCTGAAGCTATCACAGAGATACGACGCTAACATTAGTTAGCTCGCTAATAGATAAATATTGGTGGCACGTACGTCACTGTAACTAGCTAAAGGTTTTCACGGCTTATCTTCTTTATATTCCCGATCTTTAACCAGCCACTCATGTCGTCGGACGCCCTGAAGAAGCGAAAGTCGAAGGTTCTCCGCAGTGAAGGAGGAACCCCAGAGATGAAGCGAGGTCGCGGAGATGGGGACCAGCAGGTAGGACACCGCCGGGGGGGACCGGTGGAGGGGCAGCAGTATGTAGGGAGACCCCCAGCAGAAGGACAGGGGCCAAGGTGCAGTGCCAGCAACAAAAATTGCCCAATGACAAGGTGTCATTGGGCAATGTAGCTGAGATATAAAATTCAAAACAACAAGTTTGTCTTCAAATTCAAATTCAGACACTGAGGTGCTAAATATTTGAAAACAATATATCCACTATAGCGAATTGAAGAGTTACATTTTGCACAAATTTTACACCAATATACAGCATGCATTAAGTGGGTTAGATTTAAAAGTACAAGCTATAAAGATTACTGAATTAAACAGTAAGATGTTTCTGAGTTTACACAATCCCAGAAACTTCTAGCATATAATGTAACCAACAGCAGAACCATAAATTACAGCCTGTATATTGTTTTTTTTTATTTCCCAGGATGTGCGTGTGTATAGTGAGGAGGTGGAGCTGGACAGCAGGGACCCTGAGCAGGACTTCCTGCAGTACAAAGAGTCATGTGAGAGTTTGGCCACACTCATGAGTGAGATCCAGGATCTTAAAGCCAGTGGAGCCAAGGAGGGGGTAAGAGTCATACACATTCAACCTCCTCTAACATTATAGACTGATTTTAGTCAGTTTTTGTCAGTAATAATGTACATTACAGACCAGTTAAACTCATCAAGGTGATGTGCTGGTTTGTCACTGTAGAAACAAGTACATTCACCCACAGCAGAAACTTTATTCATACAGTTTGTAGTTCTGGTAAATTTAATACCTCACAACATTGTATATATGATCCCAGACAAAGCTGATTCTGTGTCTTCACCTTAATAAAAAAAGTCTAACTAGTTGTATATGTCCTCAGTGTGCTGAGGTGGAGCAGAGGCGTATGCAGAGCTGCATCCACTTCATGAATCTGAAAAAACTCAATCGTCTGGCTCATATGCGACTGAAGAGAGGCAGAGACCAGACACATGAGGTAACACCTGCTCTCAGATGCTGTCCAACGTTTATGAAATATTAAAAGAAATACCAGCTTAGTTTAAATTCACACTATTCCATTCATTTGCTGAAAAAGTGCTGCCTCAACTCCCTTTTGTGCTGATCAGGAAAGGCAAGTTGAACACCAAGCACTTTGTTTCTACTTATAACACCTAACTGCAGTAGCTGCCGCTGTCAGCAAAGAAAGCTTATACCCCCCTCGGGTTTGTTTTCTTTCGAATTTATTGATCCAGTTTCGGATCCTGCTTATTGATCCTATTCTAATTGAATCCTGCTTCTGATTCTTGGCATATTGTATTGTGTGTATTCATCTCCAGGGCCACCTGGGTTGTGTTTGCAAACCACCCTTAATCGCTGTCTTCTCTCCTTCAGGCAAAGCAGAGAGTGGACGTGCTGCACCTTCAGTTACAGAACCTGCTGTATGAAGTTATGCATCTTCAGAAGGAGATCAGCAAGTGCCTAGAGTTCAAGTTAGTACAAATGATCTCCTTCAAGTAGAGCAGCTTTTACATTGAACATACTTGAGACCAAGCAAAATTTCTACCCATAAAAATTGTCAATCATTATATACAAGAGGAACAAAAAAGCCAGCTTTATTTATATAGCGCTTTTATTTAGGAAAGATAACAACATATGTTGTGAAACAGTCGGGTCACACTAAGCCCTAGAAATAAAGACACTCCTTTCTTTCTGTTAGAGATAGATTTATAATCATTCAGTATTTGCTTAGGTGAACAACAATTACACACCTTAAAAGATGTTCAAAATGTATAGTTAGTTATACAAAACGTTGCTCATGTGGGAAAAAAAGCTTGTAAATATGACTTGGCTGTTGATAGCTCATGTACATATTTTAAGGAATGCATGCTTCCACAGTGGTAATAATAATAAACTTTATTTGTGTAGCACCTTTCATATACAAAATGCAGCTCAAAAGGCTTTGTTAACATACCTTTCCCTGGCCCAGGTCTAAGCATGAGGAAATAGACTTGGTGTCTGAGGAAGAGTTTTACCAGGAGGCGCCGCAGGAAATTTCCAGGCCTCAACTCACAAAAAATGATCCCCACCAACTCACACTGGCACGACTGGACTGGGAGCTTGAACAGAGGAAGAGGTAGGCAAACTTGCACACAGCATATTGCATTAGTAGCAGGCTCTGGTCAAGAAACAGCACAGAGCAGTTGTTAATAGTTCGTGCTCGGATACAGGTTGGCAGAGAAATACAAGGAGTCACAGGCCACAAAGGAGAAGATCCAGAAGAGCATCGAGGTGAAGAAGGAACATCTGACAAGCTTGCAGCCAGGACTCAATGCCATCATGCAGGTATTACAGCTGTCTGGGTGCCTTATTATAAAGCATTTGAGCTCTGATAGGACCACACTATCACTCTGTTTTTGTTTTAGTCTCAGCAACTTGGAGCATTGATTTTACAAAGTATTTTGAAAATGTGTTGTTCATTTATTATTTATGATATTGGATTTTTAATTTATTTGCTTATTTATTTTTAAACAAAAGTGTTCTGTAGAGTCCCATTAACCTTTTTCCTTTACTGAGGTGAAGGTAACTGCTGTACAACCAATGGACACCATGTGTGGATCCTCTCTCTCTTCTTTCGCAGGCCTCTCTCCCAGTGCAGCAGTATCTGTCCATGCCTTTTGAACAGACTCAGAAGCAGACAGAGATTGCCCGCCACTTGCCTCCACCTCTCTATGTCCTGTTTGTTCAAGCCAATGCCTATGGCCAGGCCTGTGGTAAGTAATCATTAGAAAATATCCTATGTTTCAAGACAACATAGAGTTTTTCTTTATGGGATGCAGGTCGTGATAGTCAGTGATTTATTTTTGTTTCCATTTCAGACAAAAACCTGAGTGTCTCAATCAGTGGTGATGTGGATGAGGCCAAGGCCTTGTCCAAACCTCCAGAAGATTCCCAGGGTACAAACACTATTACATCACCTCACACATGTGATGGCAGGCAGAATGTGCACATAGCACACAAACACTTTGTTGTGCAGTTTGTTTTTCTGTTGTACTTTGTTGTTTAATATTTCAAGATGTTATGTTTGTACCATCCCAACAAAAAAAAAAAAACATTAAATTATGTGTTCTGATTTCATCCAGATGATGAGAGTGATTCAGATGCAGAGGAGGAGCAAGAGAAAACGGTGAGTCCTGGCTTTAGTCTCAACACACACACACACACACACACACACTGACACCCTAAGGTCAGTGAGTTCAACGATTTCTTAATATACCCATTTCTGAAACGGACACAAACTGTCCCTGAAGCCCAAGCTGTCACACATTGTGGTCTGGCGGGTTGGGGAGCAGCAACTATCGATCGCTTCCTGCATCCAGACGAGTGCCAACTGGGGGATTCTGGGAAATATTTACCAGGAATGGCTAGGTGACTGTAACCTGAGCCCGCCTCAGGCATGCACACTCAGCACCAAACCAGTGCTCGTTTTTGTTGTCAGACTGTCTGTCAGGATGTTTCTCCAGATGTATTTTCTAAATTACTGATTTAGGAATACATTTTTTTTAATTTTGTTTCAACCTGTCTGGCCTTTTACTATCTGCATATGACAGCTCAACTGAAACACCCTCTCCTGTTTTAGTTTGTACTACTTCCAGCCCTTCCTTTGAACTGCCACCTCCTCCTTTTATCTGTAATAGTAGAGGGCCAAAATGCTATCGATGTGAAGTGACTATCGTGTTTCTCCTGTAAGCAGCTGGAATTTGATGCAAACAGTTTTTCAAATTTATTTGATTATGCCACAATGTCAAACATGCACTTTGTTTTGCTTTCTTTCTTTTCGTCTCTTGTTTCCATTGCTTTTTATTGTTTGTTTAACAGAAGAGGAGACGGCCAACTACAGGCGGCCAGCTGGATGACAAAAGACGGGAGATGTTGAAAAGGCACCCTCTGTCCCTCTGCTTAGACCTCAAGTGTAAAGGTAACTCATTCTACATTCTTAAAATTGTAGTGTCTGCACCAAAAAGGTCTGTGCAGACACATTCCCTGTCTATACACAGCTTGTTTAAACCCAAGTATTTACAAGTCATCTGTGTTACATCCCCTGTAATGTGACCGTAGCTATACTGTGTATTGTGGTAACTCTATACCTACCAGATAGTATGTGGGGGAAAACAAGTAAGCGTGACCCACTCTGCTATGATGTCATGACACCACTTGACTGTCGTGTTCCCTCTGCTGGCAATAAAAAGAATAGTGACAGATTATAGGGAGATCTGCATTGCAGGCGTAACTCTACCTAAAGGGGGAGGAGGGAGGGCGGTGAGAGAGACGCTTGCAGCAGCGTGGGTCTGCAGCACCTACCACATGCTGTAAGCATATTTTCTCACCATGTATTTCTCTAATTTCTGCTTTTATTTCTAGTGCCTTCCCTCTCCCTTCTTGTCTCCACTGCTGCAGCAGTCAGTTTACTGCAGTAAAAGCAAAACGTGAGCAGTGTAGGTGTCTGTGAGTGACAGTATCACTCAGTTCACTCTGACTATAGAGAGTGCAGCAGGAAAGATGACCATCAGCATACTATGTATCCCCTGGGTGCTGCTAGCTTCCGTCGTGACCACACCCTGTTATTGCTCTCTAATGCGCTGCAGTGTGAAGTAAACCCTTGGGGGGGCGTTCACTGGGAGGATTAATGAAAAGAGGGGGGTAGTGGGAGTATTGAATTAAGCTAGTAATGGATTAGTTCATCACTATGTGTTATTCATCATGTCTCCACAGATGGCAGCATCCTCCATCTCTACTTCTACTACCTGATGAATCTGAACATTATGACTGTCAAGACCAAGGTCTCTACCACCACAGACCTAAACACAGCCATCAGCGCAGGGTGTGTGTGTGTGTGTGTGTGTGTGTATGTATGTGTGTGTGTATGGATGTAAGCATTCATCTCCCTCTCTGTATTCCTGAAATGAAAGTCTAATGATGTCTTCTTTTGCAGGGATCTGCTGAAATCAGACACTCTACTCTGTTGTCTCTACACCAGCGACCAGGGACGAGAAACACCCAATCCAGCTAATCGCTACCAGTTTGATAAAGTCGGGTGAGGATGTAAAATAACTAAAGTAAAGAAGATGTGTAGCAAATCACACCATTGAATTTAACAAAGTTCCAGCAGAATTAACCCATAATTTCCCTTTAGGATTGTTTGCTTCGCTGATTATGTGGAGGAGCTGGGCCATCCCTACATGTGGGTTCAGAGTCTTGGAGGACTGCATTTTCCCAAAGATGCTTCAGAGGTGCTTGCTGAAATCAAGTATTAACCCAGTTGAGCACAGTTTCTGCGTGTTAGAGCCTTATCATGTTGGTATGTGCTCTTGTTTTTCCAGGGTGTGCGTGTGGGCAGTTCCCTGAGTGCCAGTCAAATGGAGAGCACCATGAAGCTGCTGAGGGGACGAGTCCAGTCCCGCTTGGCTTTGCACAAACAATTTGCCTCTTTAGGTACGTTATAAGTTAACAACCACACATTAAATAGTCCTAAAGAAGAGATGGAAGAAATTTTGACTGAGAATTGTTTGTGCTCGAATCCTCAGAGCACAGCATCATCCCAGTCTCCAGTGAGTGTCAGCACCTCTTTCCTGCCAAGATCATATCCCGTTTAGCTCGCTGGACCACAATCACTCATGAGGACTATATGGTATACACATATACGTACAGACATTTGAAATCACCTTGATCCAGAAATACACTTCATGCAGCACACATCTCACTGTGATATTTCTCTTTCTTGGTAGGAACTGCCATATACACGTCATGTGACTGATGCTGGGCTGGCAAAGGAGACTGATATGTACTTTATGGGTGTGGTGGAGAGGGGCACAGGTAAATATTAACACTGATGATAGAATTGGCCAATATTGATAACTTGAGTTTTATTTGTTTCTTATAAACCTGCCTTCATCTTTTTCTTCTCAGCTCGTCTCCAGGCCGCTGTGGTGCTGAGTCCCCGTTACCCAGAAATCTCCCCTCTTTTCTCCCTCTCTCTCAGCTGGAAGGGAGAGCGCACTGGACGCACTGATGACAACCTTCGAGTATGAACATTTTATAATATCGATCACTTATGTTCCATAAGCTTGTGATCTGTTGTTGTACAAACTCTTTTTATGTCTAGGGCTTTCAGCCTCAAACTGAATCATCTGTTCCCTTTTTAGGCCATGGAGAGCGAGGTCAATGTGTTCAAAAATGAACTACAGGGCCCACGTCCAGGACACCAGCTCCTGACCAATCAGATTTCACGCCTGTGCGTCTGCCTGGACGTGTATTTGGAGACTGAAGGACAAGATGACAGCGTGGAGGGACCACGAGAGTTTCCCAGAGAGAAGATGTGCTTGCGCACTGTCAGGTACAACAAGAAGAATTAACCTCCTTACAAACATTTGGTCAAAGACACTTTCATATCTGAATAGATTTACTGTATCTCTGACATCTCTCTTTCTCAGGGGCCCGAATCGTCTGAAGCCATTCAAATACAACCATCCTCAGGGCTTCTTCAGTCACCGCTAAATCTGTCCATACGATTCTCCTACTGTACTTTACAACTCTTAACTCCCTCAAGCTTACCTTGGTGACTATTTGACACACAAAGTATCTGTTTTTAAGTCTTTATAACAGTTTGAAAATAAAAAAACACCATTTTATTTTCTTGAATGAGTGTGTTTCTGGTCTATTTAAAGCTCTGTTGCATCCATGCTTTGTTTTGCACTCCTAAATGTTTGTTTTATCCCTCTGCCTTCCTCTTTACCCTCACCTCTCTGTGCTGCTCTATTTATAGGCGTCGTCTGCACTAGCTGATTGTTATGCCATTGTGGTTCAGTGCTACAGCGAGCTGAGTCATTTCCCCAGAGAATTATGTCCATGGAATATGATATTTGGTGTATTGTTAGCCTTTGACCTTTCACTTATCATCTTCTAATAGATGCTGTAATAGAGGAAAAATGGGTTGTTATGCGGGATACTGATACCAATTCCATCAAGGATTACTCTCATTTTATGATTAGCTAGCTGCAGTCTACAGAAATGTTATTTTCTTGTGCATTGGAGTGCAAATCCAGCAGGATGTAACCTAATCCAGACATTAATGCCTCATGGATTTATGGATACGGATGTATGTAATGAGAAGGAGAAGACAAGGCCACTGGCGGCCATTACTATTTTAAATGAGAGTGAGGTATTTTCAGTCGTCAAGAATTCTGCTGTCAGGCACTTATACTTACTTATACTTTACAAACAAGTAAAGACCAGCTTTTCGTAGAATCTATTCAAAGTAAAATGTACTTCTTTAAAAAAACATTGGATGGAATCTTTTTCTCCATTAGATTCTCAAAGGGCAAAATAACTTATGGTAATTTGAAAAACTCAAAATTATCAGTAAAGAGCACAAACAAAATATTTTGTCTTGGCTGACTTAACTGAATCGATCAAATTCCCAATGCCCACTGAGAGCTGTCAGAACTAGTGTCAAATGCGGTGAGTATTTTAGGGAAACTTTGGTAAAAATAAAATTAGAGTTCACAAAGTATTTTAATTAAAAATTGCAGCACCTAAGTAGGCGTAAAAGAAATTTGTAACTTCCACCTGTTGCTGATCCCATTAATACAAAGCACTCTATCAGATACAATGGGATTGCATTTATAGGGAACACTGAACTCCAGCCAGGAGAGAAATCCTCCAGTGTCAGCCAAAGTGTGTCCAATGTCAGTAATGTATCCGTAAAAAAGGTTTCTCAGTCACTTGAATTGAACTGTTAGCTGCTTTTAATAGACATGGGCTGGTAAAATGGATGACTTTTCTCACCAGCTGCTGCACTCATTAGTAAATCCTATTAAACATTTAGCATTTAGCTACACCTTTCCAGTGAAAGGTTGTGGAACTCTGTGAATAGCTCGAATACTATTCGACCAAAAATAATAGGGAGGATTTGTATTTCCTCTTACATTTTGCATGCTTTGAAAAGTGATGTATTAATCTTAACTCATGATACTCAACCAACTGCATAACTAATAATAATGGTAATTATGCATTAATAATAATGAGATAAATGTGGGAGGGGTGAAAAGATTATAAAATTGTTGCTTCGGTGTGTACTCTTTCCCTTCTTGCAGTGAGAGATCTGGGAAATGAGGGAAATTGAGCCTTTTCTGTGCAAGCAAGCAGCACTGCTCCTGATTTATACATGAGCGCTGTCTCTGGGACGTGAGGAAGGGCGTGCTGGCTGCTGTGGGTGGGTACAGCTCCCTCTCTCCTCAGCCGCAATGCAGTGCAGTTACTGGCAGTATTTACCTTTCGGCCTCACACCTTGTATGATCACTCTGGATACTTCATCATAAATCTTCACCTAAGGTCAATGTGCTGAAGATGTGTTGCGGTGTAAACAGATTAAGAAACCCCCCCAGGAGCCTATTGTGTTTGATTATTCATTCTTTATTTATCTGCTTCATATTGCATATTCTCAGCAGTTTATACATAGCACAGTCATGGTTGTCCTAGCATTGCAGACCAGAAGAGTGAGACACTGCAGTTCGCCTGTCAGGAGAAGCTGCATTAAGGTGCACAACAAGCAAAATTCAAGTCTTTCTTACTCATGTATTTGTAAATATAATAGACGTTTGTATCTGCTTAAATATACATTTTTATATTCAATAGCTGTCACAATCTTTAGCTTGACATTGTTTTGACATCTCTACCCTTCAAGGCTTGTGTAGGTACAGCAGGCCCCTGCGGTCCCCGTCAGCGGGATTCAGTTTAAATGCACTTGTTATTTATTAAGGGCAGTTGTCACATTCAGATAAAGAGTTTAGAGCATTCTGCATTCACTACAGTCATACATCAGAAGCATCGGGGGTGTAATGGCCATACTTAGGGAGCAGGGGATTATTTGCTACAGAAATCACTATTGCTTACATACCATGGCCTGCTTTGCTGTGGACAGCTGGGTACCTGCAGCCCATTTCTGCTGCTCTTTACTCCCTCATAGGTCTTTGGCATCTCCAGCTCCTCCTCTCCTCGTGCCCTGAAACACAGCTTATCCAGGCTTACTTCTTGGCCTTCTCCTCCTTTTTCTCCTTTGACTCAGTGCCAGAAGATTTCTCCACTTTCTCTGCCTTCCCTGCTTCTTTCACCTCTTTACTCTCTTCTTTACTGGCCTCCTTTTTCCCCTCTGGCTTCTTCTCCTCTTTCTTGCTGTCTGTTTTCTCGGGTTCGGCTTTAGGTGCGGGCTTCTCCTCTGGCTTCTTCTCCTCCTTCTTGCCCTCTGTTTTCTCAGGCTCTGCTTTAGGGGCAGGCTTTGCCTCGGGCTCAGCCTTCTCTGGTTTAGGAGCAGAGGGTTTCTCCTCCTTGGCAGGGGGAGCACTCTCTTTAGGTTTAGGTTTGTCTTCTGCGGGCTTGCTGGGAGCATCAGGTTTGGAAGTGTCATCCGTCTTGCTCTCTTTCTTTGTATCAGGTTTGTCTGCCTTCTCTGGCTCTTTCTCCTTGGGTTCTTGCTTCTTCTCCTCCTTCACGGGTTGCTCTTTCTCCTTCTTTTCCTCCTTGACAGGCTGGGGCTTCTCCTCTTTTTTCTCCTCTTTAGGGGTGTCTTTGGCAGCAGCAGGCTTGGCCTCTTTTTCTGGAGACTCTGGTTCAGGGGTCTTGGGAGGAGGAGATTTAGATTCAGGGGATTTGCTGGGTGGGGATTTAGACACAGGTGACTTTGACTCCTCTCCTGCAGGGGATTTGACTGCAGGCGACTTAGCAGGTGATTTGGGCATTGGGGATTTGGCTGGTGGTGATTTAGATTCTGGTGATTTTTGTGGAGATTTAGATTCTGGTGATTTGACAGCAGGAGATTTAGGTTGAGGAGATTTTGAAGCAGGGGATGCAGCCTTTTCTGGAGATTTGGACTTCTCTTCTTCCTCACCGGCCTCCTCTTCCTCTCCCTTCTCCTCCCCCTCTCCCTTTTCTTCCTCCTTCTCTTCTTCTCCCTCTCCTTCCTCCTCCTTATCTTCTCCTTCCTCACCTTCTCCTTCCTCTTCTTTGGTTTCCTCGCCTTCCTCTGCTTCCTCTCCTGCCTCTTCTTCTTTCTTTCCCTCCTCTTCCCCCTCATCGGCCTCCTCTGTCACCTCTGTCACCTGGGTCTCTTCTGTCTGTTCCTCCACGATGACTGTATCTGAGATCTCCTCTCCTTTCACTTTGAAGTGGGCAGAGATTCTGCTTTCCATGTAAGAGTACGGACTTCCTCCCGACACAAAGCGATTCTCCTCTCCCTCCAGTAACTTCCTGTTTGAAAGACAAAGACACACAGTCAGTGAGATTGTCAATAACTTTTGACATTAAGAAGCCAAAGAATCAATTCAATTACGTGGGGTTTTAAACTCTGACCAACCTATAAGCAGCAATCTCAATATCTAGAGCCATCTTCACATTCAGCAGCTCCTGATAGTCTTTCAGCTGGCTGGCCATCTCCCATTTGGTGGTTTTCAGCTCATTGTCCAGCTGATTGATGGTCTCCTGCAAAATGAAAACATGCAGCCTTACAGGTCAATAGGATATGTGCAATGAATGTGCATTAATGGCTTTCCCCATGAGAGATAAGTAAGAGATAATAAGAGATGTTTGTGTTGATTTCCTGCCTGTAGTGAGTTGAGGTCATCGTGGTGTCTGTCTTCACTCTCCATACGCTGCCTCTCCAGTGACTCCTTGGTTCCTCGAAGAGTCTCCAGCTCAATAGTGCGGCTCTGGAGCTGACGGCGGTACTCTGCGATCTCCTCCTGGGTCCCACGAATTGCGTCCTGGTTAGACCTAGCGGCATCAGACAGACGCTCCATACGCACTGCAGAAATTACATACAAAAGAATGTATACAATTTAGTAATCACACTATTGACTGGCCTGTGTCCCAGAACAGTTTGACGTGACCTGCATATACTGAAGTACAGAGAAACCCAGCATTCTGACTCAGTCCATAGGCATTGTTGATTTATCTTTGTCCTGAGACATTTGACCTGTCCTCTGTCCACAAGGCCTCAGAGAGCAGACAGTCACCACCGGGAGCCTGAGTAACCTACCTTGACAGTGTTCATCTGTCAGTCAGTTGTCTGACTCAGCTCCCGCCCTCTTCCAAGCATGAATGAGCCACAGTGCTGCAGTCAGCTGGACACGACACAGGGAAGGTCATTCTGTTTGCACCTTTCACTGGTTATATCAAGTCAGCATGTAGATGTACAACAAGCGTCAATCTATAGATCATTAAGGTCTGTCACATGCAGTTGAACTGCTGTTTAGATCAAACCCTTCCTGGCCTTTAAAGTTGTCAATTATGTATTTGTACCACAAAGGTCAGCAGCACTGTGTGCATCCGATCTGGCATTTTCTTGCAGTATAATTGTGAGGAGGATTTTCACAGGGGCTGTATAACAAGGTGATGTCTCAGTTAGTGCCTTGCTTCCACACCCTTGGTGAACTCCAATCACGACATCAGAAAGGATGACTGTTAAAGCATAAGCTGAGTGATGAAGCACTATCTGTCTGCCTACCACAAACAGTGACCTTGAAACGACTATTCTAGGCTATTTGTAGAGGTTCAGGGTCAGGGTAAGAGGCACACAGCGCACACTTGGCGCAAGCAAGAACACACCCACTGTTACCCACAGTAGTGCAAATTAGTCATAGTCTCCTCTCAGTGTGCCACCTCACTCCTGCAGTGCTTGCTTTAAGTAAAAATGATCATTCTGCGGCAACGATGCACCCACAGAAAGACGCACCATCTAAACTGGAGCTCATATTATTTAAATCTTTATCTTTCCGCATTTTTAATTTAGGTTATCTGACTTACTTAATTCGTCTGTAACCGGCAATTAAACTTTAAACTCAGTCTTTTTTGTTAAAGTTTGCGATCTGGGAGGTTGGTTGGATAAACGTTATAATGGTGCAAACAGAATTTGTTCATCCGCAAAGATGTAGAAGTCTAGGCTACAGCCTAAGTTAAACGCTGATGTAAATCTCCGGGATGTGACTTTAGACTTCAGCACCGTGGACAGAGAACAAGCACTACGTTGCACACTGAAAAACGCACGCAGAAGTTTCTCTGTGATTTAAAAACTAAAAGAGTTTTAAAACTTTCCCCCTTTTCACCCAACTCACCTTTGAACCATTCCTCAGTGTGCGTTGAGCTCTTGGATGCGTGTCTGTCCAGCTGCGAGCGGATCTCTCGCAGTGCGCCGGTGACGTCCGCCTTGAGCGTGTCTCGCACATCGAAGCTCACCTGAGCGCCCTGAATCTGCGCGAGGAGCTCCGCCACCTCTTCCTCGTGGTTCCTCTTCAGAAAGGCGTCCTCCTCCTCCAGGCCGCGTAGCTTCTTGTCCAGCTCCAGACGCGTCAGGCGGCACTCCTCAACATACTTTTTCATAGCGCGCGCCGCAGCCTCCAGCTCTTCCCGGTTTCGCGCCTCATCCTCCAGCCTGACCCGCAGGTGCTGGATGTCCTCCTCCAGGTGCTCATGCTCAAGAGCGGCGCGGGCCTTCTCCCCGGTCAGCTGCTGCAGGAGACCCCTCAGGTCGCCCATCTCTCGCTCGTAGTGCTCCCCAACAGAAGCGCGCCCGGCCTGGTTCTGCCGCAGAGCTGCCGCTTCCGCCTCCAAGTTGCGGTTGTGCATCTCCAGGTTCCGCACCTTGTCGATGTAGCCGGCGAACCGGTCGTTCAGAGTCTGCAGGATCTCCTTCTCGCTCCTCCGCGTCATGTCACCGTTGAAGGTCTCAAAGCTGTCGACAGAGGACGGCTGGCTGTAGGTGAGGCGGCGGCGCTGGGAGTGAAAGCCGCTGGAGGACACGGAGGCAGGCCGAGCCTTGCGGTACGAGCTCGGACCGAACAAGTGGTGCTCTACCGTGAAACTCATGTTGGCCGGTGGAGAACTGACTGCAGCAGGAGGGGTAGCGCTGGGCTTATATAGGAGGGAGGGAAAACTCACTAGTCAGCACCAGGACACACTATTTAAAGAGATATCTTCTCTTCAGAAAACTATTGCCTGCGCAGGATTATATTCACTCTAATCACTGTAGCACCTTGTTCATGATATGTCTTTTTACTGAAGGTGTTAATGAGGTGTATTTTAATGAGGCAACAAAACTAAATATTGGTTTTATAGCATATAAAATATTTTTCAGGCATCACTTTTCACTTTCTATCTTAAGGTGTTTTCTAACACCTGGGAAAAATATAGCCTGTGTGTTAAATGAGGACATAAGTAGCCTAATTTTAGGCTTATTTGCAACTATCAATTGCTATGGCTCTTTATGAACAGCCCTGAAAAATAATTAATTTTGCAAGGGTTTTAAAATTTGAAGATATTCACATATTTTGGTATGCTTTCTGGTATGATAGTGTGGGTATGCAGTGTGTTCTGCTGATGCTCTCTGTAGCTGTACTGCTGCAGTGTGAGTTTGCAGATCCACGCCAACCCCCTGGGACTCAACTCAACTGCTGGGCCATTGACCGACTCTCTCTTCTCCCTCTCTTACTACTCACACACAAACAAAAGGTTTCTCCCCTTATACTTCAAACGTAACTTTTCATCTCTTAGTTTCTGTTTCTTTTTGTTGCCGGAAAGTAAATAATCTCCAGATGTGCAGATGTGGTTGCAGGCCAAGCATGACATGTGACAGCACTGACATTAAACCAAAAACAACAGCACTTTATAATGCAGGCACATCAGGATACACACTGAGCTACGATGATACAGCATCCAGACAAAAACAAACTGAGCTGTCGCTGCTGATCTAAAGGGATGTCGAGAAGAGGACCA
Source organism: Maccullochella peelii (assembly GCA_002120245.1). Classification (NCBI taxonomy): domain Eukaryota; kingdom Metazoa; phylum Chordata; class Actinopteri; order Centrarchiformes; family Percichthyidae; genus Maccullochella; species Maccullochella peelii. Next base: position 114,678 of record LKNJ01000467.1, on the reverse strand, counting down.
GTTCTGAAGAGCACGTACAGCACCTATTGATTACTCAAACTCAGGGTGAGTGAGTTTACTTTGCATATCTTAAAGGAGAAGCAGAATTGTGTATCTGCCTTTCCCCTGAGATGTATGTTAAGAATAGACGGATCAGCACACAGTCATTTCTCTGTGTCAGCCATTCTTCGACCCTGTGAACATGTGTGTTGTCAGCCCAATGACACCCAGGGGACTGTGTCCTCCAGCAATTGTGTCATGTCTGTCTTACTTTCAAAGGTGACACCCATTAGAGTTTTATCATCTGTTTTCACAAATGAGTTAAAATTCATGTTTGTGAAACAGTCACAGTGTGTTTTGCGCCACATCTCACATGTTTGGAGGGCTGAGGGGGCATGACATGACAGGACAGAAATGACATGGGTCACATCCCCTCCTTCCACTTGCTTCATGTTTTATAAATGATGATAATAAGCAGAATAGGCAGAATTCAGTTGTGATGTTATGAGGATCTCATGTTCAATGCAGCTCATGTTCCTCTCAACACCTTGTTGTTTGAAGTCTACAGAAAAGACTCATCATTTTTCATTCTGTGTTGGAACATACCTGCTGGAAAAATATTACAAACATGGCCACATTTGGGGTTTATCACCAGTGATGCTCTGTGTTAAACTACATTGCTGGGGAGCTATCTTGCTTGCTAAATAGAGATTTAAGACAGAATAAGACCTCCAAATGATGAATGGTCCGCTGCCACAAATAGCAGGAATACCACACAGAAAAGGCAAATTTAGGCTGATGTTGGTTTCTCAAAAGGAACATAATCTGCACTTTAATGCTACCATGGATTTGTCACAGTAACAAGTTTATATAAACCTTTTAATTAAAGTTTGAAGTCTTACCATGTGAATGACATTGTGAGAAGGACAGCAGAAGAGGAGGTGGGAGGCTCTTGCCATGTAATGCCCTTGTCCTTGAAGGGATGGATGGAAAGAGGGGAGACAGTGAGACAGAGAGAGATGAAAAATAGCAGGATCGATGCAGAGGAAAATGTCACAAAACAGTGAAACCCATCCTAGGGGGAAAAAAGAAATGGGGAATCAGAATGAAAGATATCTTTTGTGTATGTTTGTTTGTGCATGCCTATGTATAAGTGTGTGAGCATTATATTGTGGAGCAGTGCATGTCAGGAGCTTCCCTTGTTTTTCCATGGTGGTATATTTAGAGCTTTTTGTGATTTGAGACAATGAAAGAAAAGTGGAGCTGGGAGGTTGTGATGAAGACAGACAATGGGGGTTACAGACAACAGGGAACAAGATGATGCACTGATGGAGGGATGAGAGAGACACATGGAAAGAGGGATGAGAGGAGAGGAGAGGAACTGGGTGAGAAAAGAGGGAGTCACCTTGGGAGGGACAACTAGAAAAATGGCTGTTCTGGCAGTCTCAAGGATGACTCAGCTGTAATATAAAATTAAGGCCTTGCAGTTGTGTTTACTTGCTGTCGACCTGCATGTGTGTGTGTGTGTGTGTGTGTGTGTGTGCGTGTATATATACATGTGTGTGCATGTGATTGTGGTAGTGTGCCACTGTAGCCAATGCAGATTTTTGTAAGGAGATGACAGCCATCACACAGTCAAATGGAATAGGCCTACATTATGGTTGTGCAATTATGAGTGTGTCTGTATGTTTATCTGGAGAGTTTTTACAGCTAATGACAAAAAACAAACAAACATCAGTAGCGCTTCACAGTTTGATAGCTGTGACAAATCCACAGATTGAAGTTTCCAGAACAAAACTGAACTTGGCTCTGTCACAGCACCGCCTGCTGGACAGTTAGCAGGCTGCCGGTGTCGCTTCCTGATGTGTCCACAGGGGGCAGCATAGCACTAATGTTTACTTCCGGTGTGTTTGCTCCCCTTTGACCAACGAGGGAAAGTTCAAACAAAACACCACTTACTTTTTCACAAAACAGCGATGTAATATCTAATAAAATGTGTCAACCACGTCCATTATCAGATAGATGGATCCAGGAAAACAACGAGTTGGTAAACAAATGGAAGGTAGGTAGTTAGCTGCTAAGTGTCTCGTCTTTTCAGCGGTTAACGTTAGCCTCTATTATGAAATACTATACCGTTAATTTAACTTAACCGTATATAAATCTGTTTATGCTTGAGAATAGATTAAGAGAGATAGATTCAATTCTAACGTTAAATTTATACTTCTGTTATCTGTTAACATACTGCACAATATTATCTTTTTTTTAGTGAAATTTCCATAAACAGACTGTCTGATGTATTGATTTATTTTAGCCGGATAGCAAATAATGTTGTATTATTAGCAGAGGTGGAAGAAGCATTCATATGCTTTTAATGTTACTTAAGTAAATATGGCAATACCACACTGTAAAAAAGTCCTGCATTCAAAGTTGTACTTCACTTGCATACAGAAGTGCTGACAGAAAAATGTAGCCTACTTCAAATATCGAAAGTAAAATAAGTCATTATGCAGAATGTATTGGATTATTATTACAGATGCATTCACATGTAAGCAGCATTTTTATGTTGTAACTGGCTGATTTTAACAAATTCATGTACTGTTGTGTAGTTTAATCTATATGCATCAAATTTTTAAAAAAGGATCATGTTTTGTATGTAAAATATTTTTTGAGAAGTAACTTATAACTATATCTAACAAATGTTGTGGAGAAAAAAAGTACCATATTTCCCTATATTAGACGATGTGAAATAAAATGTAAATACTCAAGTAAAGTACGAGTACCTCTAAATTGTACTTAAGTAAATGTACTTGACATTCCAGTTTGCTTTCACTTCATTGTTTCAGCAGCAAGAAGGAGGAGGAGATGCCTTGAGCCAAGACCAGATCCAGACCCATCTGAGATGGTGTTCCTCTGAGTTTCACAAACTTTTAAGGAAAATCCAAGGTGCTCCATCTCCTTCATAATACAAAGGCTTAACTTGTTAAGGTGGAGAGCTCAGCTCTTACCTTTATGCATCTTCTATCTCGCTCCTTTCCTTTCCCCGTGTCCCTCTCCTGCAGGTATCCCTCCTCTTGCAGACCACACAAAGTTGGAGCTGACAGTGGTGTACAATGCCTGTGTGTGCTCCGCTGCTCAGTCTCAGTTCTCAGAGGCTGAGCTGCTTCTCACACAAGCCACAGACAGAGGTAAGCCTACACTGTGAAATGATGCAAAACCATAGATGTGGATACATTCAGTTTCATGTTAGTTCGAAGGATTGCTCAACCTTGACTTTTACAGCCTGCTCTTGTTCCCTACAGTTCTACAGGTGACAGGAAATGATCCATTTGCTCCAGACTCTCCTGTGTTTTGGAGAACAGTTCTCAAATCAGTGGCAAACACAGCTTTGACTTCCTGTGTACTTTACCTTCTCTGTCTGCGCTGGGCAATATGGCTGGCCACCTGCAAGCTGAAAATTATACAGACATTTCAGGTAAGCTTCCATTAGCTTCCAAGTGAACTTCACCATGTTTTGTTTGTGATGTATCCAGAAGGTTATGTGATATGGATATTTGCCATATAGATGTATAAAGTCAAAAGCTATTATACTCATCATGTTGTTGTTCAGGCCATGTTATCTCCTTCCTCCTTATCTCATGGCCCTTGTTTGTTGTTTATGAGAAAAAATGCCTCATACTAACTACTATCAAGTGCTGGATTTATACTCCAAGTCCACAGAGAAATTAAATCATTTTTTTTGTTTGAAGGAAAACATGAAGAAATTAAAACTTTCTTCAATTTCCCCCAATATGCCCTTTTCTGTTTCTGTCAGCAAAACATTAATGTATCTTTGCCAGCATGCTACAGTCCCCGTGTGGGGTAGTACAGGCTTGATCTTGAATTTGTTGTTGCTATTGTGGATATGACAGTATACTACATGTTTTCCTGTGATGCAGGATGAACTGTTCTCTCTGTTTGAGACACTATCTACTGGAGTTAGGGAAGACAGGAGGAGCGAGGCAAGAGGAAAGTCCTCTGACATTCCCCTTCTGGTGATGGACCCAAGAAGGCTTGCTGAATTATTGCAGATCTGTACTTTCATTTCCCAAGGTCAGCGACATTCATGTTTTTTGTTAATTCATATTGAAGGACCAAATACAGTTTGTTGTGACCAGACTAAAATATTCTATGAAGCTTAAGCATAGACTTAATGTCTTGATTTTTGCTCTGTGCTTTCTAAATACATGTTTCACCTTGATATAATCTATTCACTTTTCTGCAGGGTTGCCACCTAAAGAGTACAGGGGCAGACAAATTGAGTAGTAGTACAGGAAAAATATCATCTGAATCCAGGCAGATGTATTTGAATGCTGATTGTCAGAATCGACTTTTAAAATAGAAGTGAGTAAATTGCGGGTGCAGGCTGCACATGGGAGAAGTTTGCCTCGAAGGCTTCCTGTCAGAAAGCCGTCTGCCAGAAAGCCTGTAGGAAGTCAGGTGATGTAGTATAAAGAGCTTCAAAGTCCTTATAACATGGAGTTCAGGATGGATGAGTGGGTCAAACACCGAACTTATCATCATCAGATCATGGTTTGGGTTAAAATATTAAGTCAGTGCTGAACTACACTACGTACTTTTGGTGCCTAAACCTAACCAAACTGCGACCGCAACGTTAACCACGGGCAGAAGACAAACTTCTCCCATGTGCATGCAGGCTCCCAGAGCCAGTATTGGTGAGTAGTACACAGGTTCCTAAAAGTGAGTTTAGAAATATTTATTTAAACTGAACACAAAGGTATATGACAGTGATGTATAAATAGACTTGTGTTTGTAGTATTGAGTAATTAATCCTGTGTTTTGCTGTGTGTATGTTTCATTAAGGTGCAGAAAGGTTGAGTGAAGGTCGGAGTTCAGACGCGCTGTCTGTCCTGCAGACAGCTTCCTCCCTGCCTGCTCCCAGAACTCTAGTAGCATACACACACCTCCTCTCAGGATCTTGCTTCGCCCATATGGTACACACACACACAATCTATAGTCTACACATACAAACAAGAAATAAGGCATGACAGGTTTTAGCATTTGCTTACTGTGAGAGTTTGTGTTTATGTGTTTGCATTTGTCTCCAGAGCCGTCCTCAGATGGCATTGCAGTGTTACCGGACGGCACTGGAGACGGACTCCCAGTGTGTATGTGCTCTGTATCAGAGCATGCTCATCTACAGACAGCTGGGCAACACACAGGCTGAGATACAAGCTCTTCGTTTGCTGCACTCAGTGAGTAACACAAGTATACAGTACATACAGGGAAGGCAGAAAAAAGATGCCAAATTTGTCTAAATATTTGTCTTGTAGGCATAAATACATTTTTTTTATTGTTAAAAAATATTCTCTGCATTTGTTGTAGTAAAATATCCCTCAGCAGGTGAGCCAAAAAATTTATTTGGGAAACTGACACATATTCATGTAAGTGTAGGGCTGCGTACCGTAACATGAAACCTCTCTTGGCCCACAGACTTTGATGTTGCCCTCTGCCACAGAGCCTGCTCTGGCTGGTACTCATCTCCTCTCCCCGTCCTTACTGCTCTGCAGCCAATCGCTGAGCAGCCTGCTCTCAGTTCCCTCTGCCCTCTCTGTCCTTCACAATCTGGCCCTGAAGTGTGTGCTCCATGGGAGGTGAGAAGCCCAGCATGGGGCTCAGAGTCTCTGTCTTTTACTGGCACCTGACCGCTGCTAAAAACCAGAAAGCGTAGATGGAGATGAGAATAGCAAATACATAGTGCACACTGTAGTTGTTAAATGCCGTGTCTTTGCTGTTTCTTCAGGGTGTTAGAGGGTGTGGAATATTATTTGGACCTGTTGGCTGCTCTTCACTCAGAAGATCAACATGGAGTAAGAGTGAAAACACTGACAGACACGCAAGATAATTTTAGAATGGGTTTGCATGTATTTTTGTGCATGCTATGAGCTCATTTGTGAGAACTCATAATGTATTTGCCCTGGGGAAGAATACTTTCTTAACGTGTTAATTGACATCTATTTGCTGTATGTCTCAGATGCATGCTGAGGTCCCTCCCCTTCCCAGGTTGCCTGAGCTTTACCTGGAGGCTGGTGCTGCCTTGCTCATGGCCCGACGGCCCGGTGATTGCATGGCATTGTGCGATGAAGTCATCAGCACGACACTGGAGCTGCTGCCAGAGAAATTGGTGCTGGAAGAGCCAGAGGAGAAGTGTGAGGCTGAGACCAGGGCTCTGTGTGCAGAGGGTGAACATAGGGTGGGGATGCTACTCTGGGCTGGGGCTGCCTACCTCCTCCAGGGTCACTGCCACACTCACCTGAAGGACTGGAAACAAGCTGTGACTCACTACACAAGGTCTGTAAGATGAAACTGGCTTTATTTCTGTCTTCAGTTGTTTGTGATTATAAACAAACACATAAGATTGCACTCTGCATTACAGGTGTATCAACCTGCTGGTGAAGGTGCACTTTAAAAAGAGGGGTGAGTACTTTTCTGACTTTCTTGATGCTTTGGAGAGAAATTGCCCTTTTTACATACCGTACAGCTTCTGTTACTTTGTGCATTTGTATTCTGTTGATTGTTCAATTACAGGTTTCCCACCACAGATCCCCAGTACAGATATGGTTGGCAAGCAGGGAACAGATCTGTATATCCTCCAGAGGCTGAAGGGGCTTTCACTAGCTGGTAGGGGCATCAGCTTCACCCAGACAGACCAACTGAGAGAGGCACTGAGAGACATCCAGCTCAGCCTGCAGGCATTCCCAGGTATACACACCACAGCTGTAACTTAATGATATATACAGCAGAGCTTGAAGCTATTTTTGACACAGGATTGTTGCAATCACGGCAGCAACTTGGTCATACAGAGGCAAGTTAAGGTCAGTCTATCATTGGGCATTATGAACTACAATTTGAACAGTGTTTTTCTGTGTTTTTCACATCTTATCTTTGAGGGTTTTACACACAGCACCTACAGTCCTGTTCATGTTCTAAACCATGAACTGTATCAATTTGACATGGATGTACCGTTGGACTGTAGTGAATCTATACTTGGCTTGCGTGGTCCCAGCATGTCATCATGCTGTATGTGCTGTCTCAGAGTGTGTGGGTGCAGGGCTGTGGTGCGGTGAAGCGCTGTGGAGGCTTGGCAGGAAACGAGAGGCAGCAGCTTGTTGGGAAAAGACCTGGAGCGTCACCACACAACCCTCAGTAGAGTAAGACACTGTCATTCTTATATTAACTGTCTTTGCTAAGTTTGTGGTTTATACTGTACAGTATGTCATACAGTATGTGCACACTTTACCCCTGTTCACACAAAAATGAATCTCGGGTGACCTGGTTACATGTGTACAGTTGTAAACACGTGTGAATGTGCCCAAAACCCACTGTGGGGTTGTGGGATTTGATTGTACAAGCCACACTCAGAGGTGATCAGGAACCCATGTGACCATGTACTGTGTAGAGTCGGGTGAACACAGATGCATCCCCATACACACTAAAGCATTTTCTACTCAACTTAAAGTGCATATAGCAAGACAAATCTCACATAGTTGAGTCAACAGTTGAGTTGCGTATTCGAAACACAATTTTCTGCATGTTTAATTTTTTTAATTAGAGCAAAACGATTGAAGCATGTAGTATTGCATATTATTGTTTCACCTCATTGTTGTTGTTATGCAAGTAAAATGGGTAACTCAAATATATAATTTACTTGTCCCAACCACGAGAAATGCATGATTTTAAGTGGTTCAGCACATTCTGCCATACAGATTGATACCTACAGTATATATTAATAAGAAAACTTTAGTTAACTTTAGTTACTATAATTTTCTATAGCTGTAACTGCAGTCTGTCTCAATTGAATCTAGGCACAATCTGAATATGTGCTTATTTAAGATTCTAGGTCTTTTTCAAACTAAGTTAATTTGAAGCCCGTAGTAGTTTTAATAGTCTCTTGTTGCTTTAGGAAGAGCACATTTACGATGCTGTGATGTTACACTCCTAATTGGTATATGCCTTCTGTGTTGCAGGAGTCTTTCTCTGTACCTACATGAAACCCACTCTGGCCCTTTGTTGGACTCCACAGAGCTGCGCCACAGAATACAGGAACTTGGTCCTACCTTGTCAGCCTAGAGAAGGACAAAAGAAGAATACCCTATCACTTGCTCAACAGGATCAACTTTCTCTGGCCTGTGAACTGAAACCTGTACCCACAACAAACACGTATCTACTGGAACAGTAAAATAAAGCATTTTGAAAGGGCTTACAGTGTTTGAGGATGAGAATGAAAACAGGGTGGGTGGTAAACCAGACAGGAGATTTATTCATGATATGATGAAAGATGACTAAAAATAGTAATAATAAAGTTGTTCTGTCATTGAGGGTCTAAACTGGCTTAAGCCCTGCTTAACTTTCAGTTTCTTCACTATGTTCTCAATGTGCACTCTGAAAGAGAGCCTGTCATCCACCCAAATATCCAAGTACTTGAAGGATGATACTCTTTCAATTGAGTCCCTTCCTGGTACATACACGTGTAGTGTATGTAGTGCTCTTACAAATAAAACGTTCAAATTAATTTGCACTGTTCTTTACACATATGCTGTTACTATAAAGAGTAAAAGACCAATTTCAATTTTTGCGATACTTATCAACGCGGTACCCAATAATTGGATAACAGAAGTTTAGTGATAGGCTTAAAAGACCAATAAGAGAAAAGTTGATTAAAATAGGACCGTCCCACTCATTTGTAACTGGCCAGATTTCCACAATATTCTCGTTGACGTCAGACTCCAGATTCTTTCATTGGCTACCGAATTTGATGGACAACCTCCAGCCAATCAGAATGACGGATGCATCCAGCTCATGGTATAATTGTAAAGAAGAGCACGGAAACCGCTGCTCTTTCGTGTGAAATCACAGAGAACGTTGAGTAACAAGAACCGGTTAAACCTCTTAAACATTTAGCTAGAATTTCTTTATTTATTCATAGTAATACAGGTGGACGATCATGGCCTCGGGAGGGGAGTAAGTAGAAATATCTTTCAGTCCTATTAAAATGCGGTTTTCTGAACAATGGCTATCGGTAAATGTCCTTTAAATGGCCAACGTCAGCGCAGGATACGTTAGTTTATAAAAGTTAGCTCGATTGCTAACACATTACCGGGTTTGCTAGCACGAGAACTAATGGGGTCAGTTACTTCAGCCTCCGCACTTTTGTCCGTTGGTTGAATAATCTAACAAATATAAATCCACTGACAGTTGGGTATAATCTCGACGAATTGTTGACAGTTGTTAAACTGTTGTCATCCACAGGGTTGTTGTTGACCATTTAACGGTATTGAGTTAGCCAGCCTTGTGACAGCGACTTGACAAAGCGCAGTCATCGCAGTCGTGTTTGAATGCTAACGTTAGCTTAGCAACAGCGTCAAGGCCAAAGCCATCCACCATCACACTGACAAGTTGGCCTATCCGCCGGCTGATACCCTGTCTTTAGAATTGGCTTCAAATTGTAAATGGGACAGAGATAAGTCTAAGCGGCAAAGAGCATACACTTAAGTAATGGGCTACTGCAACGGTTACACGAAAGAAAATGTTAACGTTAGTCATCCAGGTGGCTAACTTCACGGCGAGCTGTCTATAGCAACTCTACACAGTGCACCAACGCTAGCAGGCTAATGGTTAGGCTATTCATTCTAAATGATCGACTGTTAGCTAAACAGTTGTGAAATAACACATTTCCACATCTGATTACTGTGTAGCTCATACTTACGTTGGCAGCTAATGCATCTAAATTCACGATAGACTTGTAACGTTAGTTTTTCTGTGGAGGGACGTAGCTAGCTAACAAAGTTTTTTTTTTTTTTTTTTTTTTTCTCTCTAATTCTTTTGCTGTGTCATCTGGGCTCGCTTGCTCGCCAGTCAGTTAGCTAAAAGGCTACCATTAGCATGCTAACAACATGAAAGAGAAACTACAAAACCGGACCTAGAGTTTTCTGGAAACTTGGCAATTTTAACCTTACCATTAACCAATGGTTAGTATTTGACGGTATTTTGAATACACGCATGATTGTGCGTATTCGTAACGTTAGGCAATGTTTAGTCATTGTAGCAGAATTGGCGACCTGATTTGTACTTACTGTTACAGCGATAACGTTACGTACTTATTTATTCTTAGAGTTACTATGATTATTAATGATGTAGGGACATATATGCATAATAAAATATTAGGTTACTATAATTGACCAATGCCTCATATAATTTATAGCTAATATACAAGTTAATTTGTTATTCTTATTCCTGTATGGGCTCATACTAAAAACTAGAGACAATACAGTAAAAATACGTTTATAACTAGCAATACAAACAATCGGTAGTAAAAGTACGAAGTATGCCTGATCTCACTTTAGGCACTGTTTGATCTTGGGTTTGAAATTATCCCAATAATGATCCGTTTTTGAGTTCGGTGGGTAAGGAGTTCACCATATTGATCCCCTGAACAGTGTTTTTCAATTCCCTATAGATGTACCAGAGAAGCAAAACCAGAAATTCTGAGAAGTTTCACCATGTCACAGAGCACCTTAACTGCTTGGTTTAACACAGGCAGATTTAATGAAGTTACCAAACCTAAAATTCGTTTACTGTGAAATAGTGAGATGTTAATGGTTTCCTGTACAAATGTTTCTTCTGCGCAATAACTTATTAATTTGAGCAGCTTGGTTATTGTAGGACCTGCATGAGACATTGAACGTGCACAATAAGTATTTTGTTCAACCAACAACTTGTTTTATCTGTCTCTCACCATAGATCCAAAAATGATGATCTAGCAACTGCAATTCTGAAACAGAAGAACAGACCCAACAGACTGATTGTTGATGAATCCATCAATGAAGACAACAGCGTTGTCTCTCTTTCTCAGGTAGACATTCAGAAGGTTTTATGCATGGCTGATGTTTCTACAAATTCTAAACCCTGTCATCTGTCGTAATAGATCAGATGTTTAGATATTTTTCATCTTGATATTTTAAATGTAATAACACTGATATTTGCTAAATAACTTTGTTTAATGTATCTTAAGACCAAGATGGATGAGCTGCAGCTCTTCCGTGGAGACACAGTGCTGATGAAGGGGAAGAAGAGGCGGGAGACTGTGTGCATCGTGCTGTCTGACGACACCTGTTCCGATGAAAAGGTTCGCATGAACAGGGTGGTCCGCAACAATCTGAGGGTCCGACTGGGTGATGTCATCAGGTGGGGGAAAGCACACACTTGTCTTACATTCTTTCTACAGCCCTTTTTTTAAAAAAAAAAAAAAAGGGGGGGGGGGGGGGGGGAAGAAGTGGTGTTAAGTCTAATATCTCCTTCAGCATTCAGCCATGTCCTGATGTGAAGTACGGGAAGAGGATCCACGTCCTCCCAATAGATGACACAGTTGAGGGAATTACTGGCAACCTGTTTGAGGTCTACCTGAAGCCATACTTTCTTGAGGCTTACAGGCCAATCCGCAAAGGTGAGTACAAATTTCCATTGTCAGGACATAGATTTTAGTTGCTTGGCTGACCACATCACTCTCAATGTATAACATGCAGCTGTGTTGTAAAATAAACATAGTTTTCTTTTCCCTTGTGAAGGTGATATTTTCCTGGTCAGAGGAGGCATGCGTGCTGTGGAGTTCAAGGTGGTAGAGACCGACCCCTCTCCCTACTGCATCGTTGCTCCTGATACAGTCATCCACTGTGAGGGCGAGCCAATCAGGAGAGAGGTGGGTAGCTGGTACACACAGTGCATAACATTAACCAAAAATAAACTGCATTGAAATTTGAACATCTGGTGTTTGATCATGCAGGATGAGGAGGAGTCCCTGAACGAGGTGGGCTATGATGACATTGGAGGAGTGCGGAAGCAGTTGGCTCAGATCAAAGAGATGGTGGAGCTGCCTCTTAGACACCCTGCACTGTTCAAGGCCATAGGAGTCAAGGTAAGGCCCCCTTTTAATCTGCATGGGGGGAACAAGCAAATGTTTTTGTGAATACAGTACATTTGAATCACAGTGAATGAATCGGTGTTGAATCGCAAGAAGTAAACACACTTCCTCATGACGCGTATGTTTGCTGTTTGTTTTTGTTTGACTTACTTTCAGTTTGTATAATGATGTCATTAAGGTGACTGACTCAAAGTGTAGAGAAATTCATTTGGCCATTATTTATCTTACAAATGCTGTTGATTTTACAATAAGTCCTGATTTCCAAAATTGTTTTTCCCTCTTTTCAGCCCCCACGTGGAATCCTGCTTTATGGACCCCCTGGAACCGGAAAGACCTTGATTGCCAGAGCCGTAGCCAATGAAACTGGAGCTTTCTTCTTTCTGATTAACGGTGTGAACGCCCATCTATATTTGTTCTCTGTACACACTTATTCCTAGTCGAGGCCATTTTATGATAATACTGGGATTGTACCTGACAAGGCATTGCCTTGTAGTTGCTGTTATATTTTTTTCATTGGTTAGAATAAGTATTTATTAGATTTCTATCATGGGTTGCTTGGAAATACCTTGAACTGCATTATTTTAGATCATGTTTATACGCTCATCTCTTCAGAATGATCTGAAAGTTGCTGAGCTTTATAAAAAAAAAATCATCAGCTAGCAGCAGGGAGTGCAACTCGCCTTTTGTAAAGCGATGAGCAGTGTCTCATCTCCTAGAATGAGGGTTCACAGGTTTGTATGGTTAATGGTCTATTTCATTTGTACATGTACTGTATGCATTGGATTAAGTCTCAGACACACTATTGTGTGTTGTTTGTTACTAGAGTGTATAGACAGGACAGGGTTCATCTTGGGATTCATACATATTATTTGAATATAGTATATTCTGTAAAGTCAGAATGTTTGGCCCTCCATTTTAGGTCCTGAGATCATGAGTAAGCTGGCAGGAGAGAGCGAGAGTAACCTGAGAAAGGCCTTCGAGGAAGCAGAGAAGAATGCTCCTGCCATCATCTTTATCGATGAGCTTGACGCAATCGCTCCCAAGAGAGAGAAGGTGAGCGGGATAAGAGGAATACTAAATGGATAGCTGTACAGTTTAACAGTACAGTGTCTGTTTTTATGATTTGGAAAAAATGAATATGGCTATCATTGTCCAGACCATGGAAAATTTTGAAAACGTGTCGTACATTTATGTATAATTTCATGTTTTGGTGTTTCATTCTGAACAGTAATCCTTCACACACTGATTTAAAATATAGCTGACAGAGGATTTGTGATATCACTGTTATCCTGATCACTGGCCAAAAGACTCAGATAAAATTCAGTAGAAACACTAATGTCTAGATAAAGTTTAAATGTGAAATCTATAGCAATAATTTGTGTTTAATTTATTAATTTTTTGTAGACTCATGGAGAGGTGGAGAGGCGCATTGTTTCTCAGCTGCTGACTCTTATGGACGGCCTGAAACAAAGAGCTCATGTCATCGTCATGGCTGCCACCAACAGACCCAACAGCATTGACCCAGCTCTCAGGAGATTTGGTAAGTTATCTGTTTTTAAGCATGTGTTCAGTTACTGCAATGGTAACAAGAAAAGGCATCCAATGCATGTATATGCATAAAGTAGTGAATATTAGTAGTAAAAGATTAAACCAGCCATGCACATACTTTCTTAAAGAAGAATACACTTCTTATATTATATTTTCTCATTGTTGTTTTTGCATTGTTCCTATTGGTTATGTTTAACTCATCAATTATTAGGGATGTCTCTATCACGTGTTTCTCCCTGATATTAGTCTTTTTAAATATTGGATCAAACGCTATCGATAGGTAGTCAATATGTCTTATCCTTTATTTTTATTTTTACCAACATTGTACAGTGCTCACACAGCCAACAATAGGCCTGCATTTAAGATAAGTAAAACAGTGTAGATCTGTTAAATCGCTGAATAGCTTTGCATTAAAATATATCCTGGTTTCCTGGAATATTTAGTCTAGTGTCCTGTAGTGTTTAGTCTAATATTTATAGACGGTGTGATATCTAGCAGGAACCTCTGTTCATCTCAGTAAATTCAAATGTAATCTTCTCACTACAATAGACCCAAAGTTACTGTCTTATTTTATAACCTGACGCTGCTCTGCTTCCATGGCTCACTAAAGCCGGTGGTTGTATCTCTGATTAAAACTGCTGGCTGCTGTTTATTTTGTGAGCTCTGTAGTTCACCAGTGGGTCAGTTTGTCACAACGCTGTGCAGTTACAGTTTTAAAGGCATTGGGTTTAGGTGATGGGATGTTTCTGACAGCCTTGACAAAGGGTTGGAATTGGATCTTTCTTATTGATCAAATACTGATGCTTTGTAAAATGTACATGGTTACTTTTGCAGCTCATGTTACTTCTGCTGCCAGACCATTGGAGAGGAGGAAATGAATCCCTGCAGGATCCTCCCTCTTAGTCTGTTTGAGTGGAACTATAATAAGTGTGTGTTTGAACCCTCACCACCCCCAGGGCGTTTTGATAGGGAAGTGGACATCGGCATTCCTGACGCCACTGGCAGATTGGAGATTCTCCAGATTCACACCAAGAACATGAAACTGGCTGACGATGTTGACTTGGAACAGGTCTGTACACATTATTAACTTTTTCCTGCAGTCAGGTGACAGCACACCAGTTTCCCTGACAAGTTATTCATGTGGTTATTACCTGTAACTTCGAAGTAAACGACACAGTAAATTGCATCTAATTTTATTGTTTACTTGCATGGATCCTTAACATGTGAAATGGCTGTTGGACTCTGAAATTAGGTGCTCCAAGATGCATGCCTTCATTTCTTATAGAGGACTGATGACTCTTAGCCGTAGTGTGCAATATCCAGTGTGTCTATTTATTTCGACCATTGCCTTTCTACATGATGCAGACATTCATTAGTTAACAAAGTATATAAATACAAATATAATGTATTATCATATTTGGAGTTACTGCATTGCAGTAGCAGAGTTCATGGTTATACTTAATGAAGGTGTATTGTGCTCGGTGTCTGTATTTAGGTGGCCAATGAGACCCATGGACATGTGGGTGCAGATCTGGCTGCTCTCTGCTCTGAGGCTGCCCTGCAGGCCATCAGGAAGAAGATGGACCTGATTGACCTGGAGGATGAGACCATTGATGCTGAAGTCATGAACTCACTTGCTGTCACTATGGATGACTTCAAGGTAAGAAGTGTAATATGGTCTTAGGTATATTGTCTTATAATGGCCTTCTGAGCCCTTACTAACATGTTCAATGCTGTCCTGTAGTGGGCCCTGAGCCAGAGCAACCCATCTGCACTGAGGGAGACGGTTGTTGAGGTTCCCAACATCACCTGGGAGGACATCGGAGGTCTGGATGATGTTAAGAGGGAGCTGCAGGAGTTGGTGCAGGTATGAACCCCTTCCAGAAGTAATATATCTGAAATGGATGTAAATTAAGTGTTTTCTGATACTGAGTCTCCTCCCTCATCCTCCTCCTTAAATTCAGTACCCAGTGGAGCACCCAGACAAGTTCCTCAAGTTTGGCATGACCCCATCCAAGGGTGTGCTGTTCTATGGCCCCCCTGGGTGTGGTAAGACTCTGCTGGCCAAAGCCATCGCCAATGAGTGCCAGGCAAATTTCATCTCCATCAAAGGACCTGAGCTGCTCACCATGTGGTTTGGAGAGTCTGAGGCCAACGTCAGAGAGATCTTTGACAAGGTAAGAATATACATTTAATTCACAGAACAACCACATGCAACTAAATTTCACTCTACAGAATTCATTTCTACATTGTTTTGTAAGAACTTTTTGTCCACGTGATGTTTCCAGGCTCGTCAAGCAGCCCCATGCGTTCTCTTCTTTGATGAGCTGGACTCCATAGCCAAGGCTCGTGGCGGCAACGTGGGAGATGGTGGTGGCGCAGCCGACCGTGTCATCAACCAGATCCTGACCGAGATGGATGGAATGTCCAGCAAGAAGAACGTCTTCATCATCGGAGCCACAAACAGACCAGACATCATCGACCCTGCCATCCTGAGACCCGGCCGTCTGGATCAGCTCATCTACATCCCCCTGCCCGACGAGAAGAGCAGGATGAGCATCCTGAAAGCCAACCTCCGCAAGAGCCCCATCAGCAAGGTAACTGTTACTGCAACAATGAGTAGCAGTAGTAACAGACCCACTACTTGGTCACAGTGTCTCATCTGTGTTTTTTTTTTAATTTTCAGGGCTTCTGTCTGTTGTCCAATACAGCCTTTAGAAGTCAGACAGATTTCTATTCTGTCCTAGTATGATGTTTCTTAGATTACCTGTTGTAATATTCCCAATTTATACTAATAAATATCAGGTTTGTTTCATGAATTGTGAAGATGCCCTGTAGGAGGATGACACAAAGGAAAAATGAAGTCGGAAGAGAACCAAAATATGTATAAGTTTCTAAACTTCTACTTTATTTTTATTTTGTAATTTCTTTCTTTATAGGACGTGGACTTGGACTTCCTGGCAAAGATGACCAATGGCTTCTCTGGAGCAGATCTTACAGAGATCTGCCAGCGGGCGTGTAAGTTGGCCATCAGAGAGAGCATCGAGAATGAGATCCGCAGAGAGAGGGAGAGGCAGACCAACCCGTCAGCTATGGTCAGTGCTTGTTCTGTCCCCTTGTTCACTTTCCACATCTGGATGAGCATCTGCACACTACTGCTCTGCTGCTGCTTCAGATGTTTTGCACGTTGATAACACTCTCATATCTTTTTGTCATAGGAGGTGGAAGAGGATGATCCTGTGCCAGAGATCAGGAAGGACCACTTTGAAGAGGCAATGCGATTCGCTCGTCGCTCTGTCAGTGACAACGACATTCGCAAATATGAGATGTTTGCTCAGACGCTGCAGCAGAGCCGTGGCTTTGGTAGCTTCAGGTACTTTTCTGACACTTTGTATTGAATAAGTTTTTGTTTTTTGGAGAGACACCATGAAAGTGGAGTATTCCTTCTGCATTGTTGTTGCACAAAATATAATCTGCATGTTTAATCATATTAGTCATGACTTGTTCCTCGAATCACTGACCACAGAAGATCCAGTTACTTCACACCTCAAAAGTACTAAAGTCGCCAGGAATACCATTTGCCATATCTTAGAATAATCGCCCTATAAAAATGACTTCTTCTTTCTCTTTCAGGTTTCCCTCCAGTGCTACAGGCGGCACTGGTCCAAGCCATGGCTCAGGAGGAACTGGCACTGGTCCAGTGTTCAATGAAGATAACGATGATGACCTTTATGGATAAATGTACACTGCCCCACAGTGGTCAGTACCGGGATCACGCCTGTACAAATTCTCACCAGATTCCACATTTTTAGGACTTTGTGCTTCTTTAATGTGTTCCTTTTTTTTGTATGACTTCCCTCGGAGAAAGCATGTAGCCGCTTGGTTTGCCCTGGCTTTGATGTGGGTGGGGGGTAAGGGGATGTTGGAACTGGACGGTGAGTGACTGATGCAGATTGGGGAGGGGGTGGGGGGCATTATTGAGTGGCCTCATTCTCAGTATATCACAACCAACATGAATGACTTTAGTGATGGGATTCTATGCTAGACTATAAGAAAAAAGAAAAAACATATTGCTAATGACTTACACTTTTTTTTTTTTTTAAATAAACAGTAGCATATAATGTATTACAAATTTGTCAAGGTTATGTTGTTGAAAATAAAATCTCACGAAATGGAAGTGTTATCGGTCTCTGTTTAAAACTTCATTAGTTAATGCACATTCATCTGTACTCTTTCAAAATCTTAATGTTGTACACATACTACTGGTGCATTTTAGGTATAGTTAATTAAAAGTAAATGTTTTGTAAGTTTGAGATTTCATAGTGTTGCAGACATAGTAATGGTCTACATTTGTGTATGTCCTCATTTTTAAAGGGTTTAAACAGACAAACATGTAGATGGAGAGAGATGACATGCAATAACGTTATTTGGCTGGAAGTTTCCCAATAATTATGCATTTAATTCTCTGAATTCTCACTGAAAGGTCCTTTTTAAAGTGCAACATGACTGAAAGCTCTGAGAGCAGTGCTGCCACAGTGATTCAGCGAGGATTTACCCTTGAAAGATTCTTCACTCTGTGAAACATGCAGGTACCATGTGATCAAAGCTGACTTTGAGAGGCAGTTCTTTTACTGACCACATGGTGTCAAAAGTGAAGGCAGTTGAAAAGTCACTTTTTTTTTTTTTTTCTTCAATGCAATCTCAGTAAAGAAGTGATGTTTTAAGCAATTTTCTTGATTTGAAGTTATGTCACTTAAATATTATTACATTAACATAATTCATCCCAAAGAGAGGAAAATACATTTTGATCACATTTGAATTCAGTTTAGAAATTTGGTTTCTTCAGTGTTTGACAATCATCTTTAGCACATTATTCCATCCTTGATGTGTTGACTTGGTAAGGATCATTGAATGGGAAATGAGGATGTTCTGCATCTCTCCACACTCTCTTGCCATCTCTCTGTTTTTAAAAAAAAAAAAAGAAAACAACAAAAAAGTTAGTAATGCTCACATTAAAAGTATATATGAGGGTTTGTTTACAACATAGAAAACTACACCAGTCGGGACGTTTGACCTACAGTCCAGCTCTCTAAGAGAATCCCCTGATCATATCAGAGATTCATGTTGATCTAAAATAGGCTGATGTTTCATCCATGCGGTGTCATCAGTGAGTCTGCTGCAGTTATAGTAAGTAGCCTATAGTATAGTAAGTTAATTTTGGGAGACGTCACGTTAAAATCTTGTCATAACATCAGTGACTCACCTGGACAGTTGGGACGATGAAGCGCTCGTTGCGGTTGAAGGATTCAATCAGCTTCATGTCGTCTTCTGACAGGGAAAAGTCAAACACCTGCAAGTTCTGCTGGATCCTGGAGGGCGTCACACTTTTAGGGATACACACGACTCCCCTCTGCACATGCCACCTGCCAAAGAGACACCAAAAAGTTTAAGCAGCTGTCAAAGAGATCAGGGTTTGGTTCTGATCGTGTGCGTCACTTACTTGACTGACTGTACACCCGAGTTTACGAGATGCTTTAAAGTTGAGGAAGGTTTTCTGTCTTACCTGAGTATGACCTGGGCAGGTGTTTTCTGGTATCTCTGGGTGATAGCTCCCAGTCGAGGATCCTGTAGCAGACTTGGTTCATCAGGAGAGGCCCAGGGTCTGTCCCCGCTGCCCAGGGGACTGTAGGCTGTCACACAAACTGCCACTAACCTGAGGCAGAGGTGTATGCACTGTTACTGACACAATACAATATTTGATGGAATTGGAAAATAAATAGCATTTTGATGTGTTAAACTGAAATTACACTGACCGACAGTGAGACAGGAGATCTGCTTGAGACAAATAAGGATGGCATTCCACCTTGGGCAAAATTAGACATTTTATTGCACATTTCTGAATTACACACTCACTATTGTCAAAACTCTATCAAATGTATTTATTTTGGCCTATGAGAAAGCCACCTGGTTCACCACAGGTGTGTGTCTGGCCATGTGGATGATGTCATCAGTCTGCCTGGCGTTGAAGTTGGACAGTCCTATAGCTTTGACCAGACCTTTGTCCACAAGGCTCTCCATGGCTGCCCAAGTATCTCTGTAGTGTGTGTCAGAGTAACAAATGCTTCCATCTTCCCGTCGAGGCATCATCTCCTTTCCCCGCCTGAAAACATCCACATACACAAAGGCTGCTTAAGCTAATGTGAGAGATGTCATTTCACATTGATCCAGTCAATGGGGAGACAAAATCGATTTATAGTGTGCAGCTGCTCACTGAAATGCCATGGGCCAGTGCATAAGGTACAGGTCCAAATAGGAGAGACCCAGGTGGGCCAGACTGGTCCTGCACGCCTCCTCAACATCCTCTGGGTGATGTTTGGTGTTCCACAGTTTGGATGTGACAAACACCTCCTCACGACGCAGAGCCTGGAGGGGAAAGGATAATGTCCACTTCAGGGAAATACCTGACAGGTAAAGGTACTCTGAGGTTCATGCTTGAATAAGAGACAGAGCATTCCAAGTCGGTTATGAAAATGTTTCAGCAACACTTGATAGACACTTAATAAAATGTCATCCTACAATTTACTGCATTTCTAGACTCTGGCAACCTTAACCCAGAATGCATACAAAACTTAAATTCCAACTTTGTTAGTCCATAACCCAACACAAACCTTACTCCAGTTTCCAAACCAAAAATTAAAATCTATCTCTTCTAAACAGAACATCTACACTGATGTTGACTCTATTTGAGCATTTTTTAAAGCCTTTATTTGAAAGCACCAGTAGAGAGATGACAGGAAATGAAGGACTGAGATGCAACAGAAGGTCCCTAGCTGGACTCAAACTGCAGACATTGCAGTTTATGGTCAGTGTCTTAACCCCTAAACCCACAGGGGTGCCCCTGTTTACTCTATTTGACTCTATTATGAGTCAATTTATGTAAATTAAGTTGAGAAAAAATCTTAACTTAAGGTCCACATGACTTGCTTGTTCTGAATATTTTAACCATAAAACAGTCTTCATCAGCAAATAAAGTTTAATCAGCTGTCATGTAACTGTGGATGTTCAAAATGCTCAGAATAAAGGAAAATTTGAACCTCTGCAGTTCCATGACAACTGAAGAAACTCTATCTATTGCTGAAAACGTGTGATATGGTTGAAAGAACCAGAGCAAGCAAGTAAGTGTATCTTGAGTTGAGATTGTTCTGTCAAGTGCTGTTTCCAATGTCAAGAATGAGCTGTCAATACCAGTGTCTAATTCAAGCTTAGCCAGAGTTTCTCACCTTCCCAGGACCGACCCTGACAGCCAAAGCCTCTCCCACCTCCTGTTCATTGCTGTATGCAGCAGCACAGTCAATGTGCCTGTACCCACAGTCTAAAGCTGCCAGCACTGCCTGCTGCACCTGAGAGCACACAGACACAGTCCAAATACTATTTTATATCACTTAACAATTTCCAGAGATGCGCCTGTGTAAGGGTTTATAGTTCTACCTGTCCTGGAGCGCTCTTCCATGTGCCGAGTCCGACCACGGGCATCCTCTGCCCTGTCGAGAGAGTCACGAAGGAGCTCATGTTTCCGCTCTGAGGACCTGACGGAGGAAAGACAGTGACAGACAGAGTGTGTGAGGTGTTCACATGTAGACTCACATGGACCCGGACCCAGTCATTGTGACGAAATCCTAATACTTTGTTACTGATTCACACTCACATCTGAATTCATTAACTCCTGCACTACAGCAGGGGCTGTGTGTGTGTCTGGTGACCTGCTTTGTTTTTTCACCCTCTGAGCTGAAAAGTGTGTTTCAGTGGAAATATAAACCCTCTGCGAACCCAGCCCTATTGCAAGAAATAGCTGATACAGGTATATGGCATTAGTCACAGTGTGGTGCTACTGCAGCACATCTCAAAGCCTTCCCATGGTTCTCTAATTGTCTGCTATATCCTTACCATGTGATGTGCACACACATACACATACACACACAACTCATTAACCACTGCAGTTGTTTCACCCGCCCTGACTGCCTCCTGATCCAGCAGCAAGACAGTGTGTAATTGACTAATGCTCTAACGCGGTCTGACAATGGTACAGAGATTAAACATAGTGAATTAAACTCTTTACTTTTCACTCTCTTTATTTTTCTTACCTGGGTTCGCCGGGGACCAGTGATCAGCTGAGGGTAGCTGTCTGTCTGGATTTTAACAGGCTAAGGTCAAAGTCTGCCTTCATTCATTGTTTATCTGTAACTCAAAATGATGGAAACCGTCCAAACTCCACTCACTCTCCTCAGAGTTAAACATATATTGCCAGTGTTTGATCACACACAATTCTAAAACTGATTTCTTACCTCCTTCTGTTGTTTTCTAAGATCTGGTAGCAGATCAGTTAGTGCGTTTACATGCACATTGGCATCTCAGTTTTGAGTCAGGATATGATGTTTACATAGAACATGAGAAACCTGGTTATTCACATCCCTGTATATATGATCATAACAGTATCCAGGTTTCTGATCATCTGCATGCAGGTGTGTCTTCGTTCCTCAATGTCTCAGCCATCTCATTTCTGTATCAATAGAGACTGAGCATTGGTGGAAGTACTCAGATGTCTTACTTAAGTAATAGTGCCAATACAACAATGTAAAAATACTCCATTACAAGTAAAGTCATGCATAATTATGAATTAATTAATAATTAGCAAAAATAGCAAAATCTACCAAAAGTACCAAAAGTAAAAGTACTTGTTCTGCAGAAAAATTACCCTAGTGACTGATGTATTATTATATATGACATTATTAGATTCAATACTGATGCGTCCATGTGTAAGCAGCATTTCACTCTTATAGCTGGTCGCGGTGGAGCTAGTTTTAACTGCTGTTTATACAGTTCAGTTGTTGGGTCCACTGATCCTCCCTCCTGATGGTCACAAGATAAATCTGAGGGGTTGTGAGATGATTAGTGGGGCAGGAAAGAAGAAAAATCTCCACTAAGCTTAGCGTTGCAAATTTGTATACATTTTTTTAAACTTTTCTCTAATGAAATGTTGGATAATTTGAACTTTTGAGGCCTCAAACAGTTATTCAAATAAAATCATGTTAGGACTCTAGAGGGAAAATATGTCCTATGTGGAACTGCTAACTGTGTTTATATACAAGTCATATAAATGAGTGTGTTTACATGTGCACTGTTTCCCAGTTAAGATCGGGGCCTTTAAGTATTCTGGTTATCTGTTGCTTATGTAAACACCTGGTTTCTGATCATTCTCGGTCATGTGTGCCAGTGAGTTATGATGATCAACAAATCACTCTGAAAATCTGACGTGCACACCACACCAAAGTCATACTCAGGTAGCTGATAATTCTTGAAAGAGAAACTCAAATGACACAAACTGTTAAGTTCACACATTTGGTTTATTTGTTGCCATTTTGAAAAGTTCATAAATATTGTCAAATGCACATAAGCAGTGACAGTCTTTCAGCAGCAGCACATGTGCATTCTGGTTGTAGCCACAGTCCCGCGTCCCCGGAGGCTCTGAGAGGCAGGACGCTCACGCACTCAGACAAGTCATTCAAGTCTCCCCCGTCATCTCATGGTTTTGTCAGTAACTTCTATGACATAAAAGTGCATTTATCAACATGTTGCATTCAAACATTTTCCCATACACATGATATACATGACCTACTCGGGCTGTCTGCACAAACCATACTCATACATACATCTCATCATTGCCGCAAACTACAGTAGGAAGAGCTGAAGAGAGCTTTCTGAGCCCCCTGCAGCTGAGACAGAGAAAAGCTGCTGCAATATTACAAAACCTGTTTCCTAAACAGGGTTTTCTACTTGAAAAAAAAAACAGACATAAAGTTCGATGTATAGATGTTACAGAGGACAGAAGCCATTATCAAATCACAAACTGTGGAGAAAAAAAGTAGACCCCAAGGGCGGTCTATTTTTGGCACTGCTCACAGTAGCACCGAGACATTGCCTTCAAATGGCGCAAGAGAAAGCAGAATATACACAATAAAGCTGGATTTCCCAGAGAAATCTCGACTATTTACCATGGACTTTAGATTAATTAACGCTTACATTCCTCTGGGAAATCCAACCTGCACTTGTACGGCACTTTACAGGGATACACTAGCAAAATTCATCCGTTTTGTATCAAATCTCTCCCTAAAAATGTCCTTGCTTACATACAGTACAGTATGGTGATTGACTTTACATTGCTTACTTACAGTTTTTCCCAACATCACCAGCTCCCAATGGTAATGTCTAACACAGCATAGGGCATCGTCTGTTGTGCACCTAACATGGCTGGTTGTATATATTACAGTGTGACCTGTGTGTGTGTGTGTGTGTGTGTGTGTGTGTGTGTGTTCACATATGTGGTATGACACCAGGCTAAGGCACCTACATGTCCCTCAGAAAGTGAGCCAGGCTATTCATTTTAGAGCAGCCACACAGCTCAGAAGGGAAAGCACCCATATTATGTGCAGATTGTATTATCCAAGCTTACACTGCTGTTACAGTATGTGATTGTCATTCCCAGATTTTCCAATTCAGATGAGATATGCTATTATTATTTAGAGTAATGCAGGACTTTAAGTGCGCTGTGACATTGTGCACGCATCAGAATACAACTGATTTTAGGGGAGAAAGATCTTATTAAGCAGTAAACGGCCTACAGACTTCAAGCACACTGCTTTATCAGACTGAAAGCAAGAGAAGAGCGGGGGGGGGGGTGTTAAAACCGGGGTCTGCACTGAACACACTGAAGGTGCTGGTACACTCAAGGAAAAAATAAATAATCCTATTTGAAACTTCCTTTAGAAAATAAAATCCTGGAAAAAATGTTTCTTTTAAAAAATATCTCACGCTTCATCCTATCACAAAAAGACGAGGATCAGAGAGTTGGACAGCATATAAAACCACTGATAAATCCGTAAAAAACAGAGTTAAGAAAAGACGATCCGGTAAAAGCCACGATTGTGCTGAGCCCATCCTCAGCACCGCTCCACTGCTTGGGTGCTTGTGTGCGTGCTTGGGCCAAAAGACAAAACAAACACAAATAATTACATCCTGATACTGCCATTCATCTTGGAATTCTTCCCTCATCCTCCCACTGCTAAGTCCCTACAAACAACAGCGTCTGTTTAATGCTGCATGCATTATCACAGGACGTGGAAGTGGGAAGGGAAACTACAATGAGAGTCAAAATATGAGAGATGAAGGCGTATTAAGGGTTGGTTTTCTGGGTTTGGGCCATTTAGTCTGGAGTGTGCGGTGGTGGAGGTGTTAAAGGTGAGTCTTCTTATGACTGGGGGAGGTGTTGTCTGATTATCTCTCTGGACTGAGGGGGGATCCTGTCGGGAAAACGGACAGAAAACTCCACGATGAGGTCACCGCGCTGTGACGGGTTCTTGGGCAAAGGCAGGCCCTCCCCTCTGAGTCGCTTCACCGTCCCTGGCTTGATGATGTCGTGACAGGGAAGTGAGATGACGCGGTTTTCCAGTGTGGGAATGCTAACTGTGCAGCCACACAATGCCTGGAGGAGAAGAGAGGAAAGGCAATTGAGAGGGTTAATATCTTTAGTAGGAATGAAATACCAAAGCCATGAATATCTCGATGAGTTAATGTTTCCATGAACTAAAAGCTTTAGTTTATCTTCCCTCAGTGTCACCCTAACAAGTCAAACTTCTACGTGTTTTTTGTGTGTTCACCGTGTGTGTATGTGTGTTTGTGTGATAGAGGAAGAGACAGAACGTAGGCCTTACTGGCAAATCATTTTAGTATCGACTACAGGAGTGTGGTGTCTACAAAAGAGCATTTGGAACAGGAACATTAGGAAAACATGACTTGGCAGTGGAAAAGTTTTCCGGTCTTTGTGTGTGTGTGTGTGTGTGTGTGTGTGTGTGTGTGTGTGTGTGTGTGTGTGTGTGTGTGTGTGTGTGTAGGTGGAAGGGGTGTGTGTGTGTGTCAGTGTTGGAGGGGCTACACATAGCACAGGGGACTAATTTTAGCAACAGTCTCATAGCCGGGGCTAATGAAGTGAGGCAGGAATCGGCTGAGCTCGTAAATAGTTGGAGGGCTTGTCAGATGGGCTGGCAGGACGAGGAGAGCGAACACACACACACACACACACACACACACACACACACACACACACACACACACACACACACACACACACTCTAAGCCTCACCTCCTTATCACAACGCCTGATGAATCCAGTCAGAGCGTAGAGAGCGCTAAACTAAACATGGAGACCTGTGGTTCTCACGACTTCACAGGCTTTCCAGTGAGCATCACTCGCCAGATTTGAGCTGAGTAAAGAGAACTATTTAAATCCACAACTCTGTGAATGGACACCCTGATGAATAAAAAACTTTTATTATATAATGCATTTCTAAGCAACTGTTACAAAATGATTAACTACACAAAATAAGGTCAGTGAATAAATAAGGTGTGGAGAAAGGAAGATGAGAGCCATTGTCAGTGACCTATAATTCACTAGGATTGAAAGGGTTTAGGTCAAGAAAGTAAGAAAGACAGAAAAATAGAACAGTAACTTGGAGACTTGTGAAATTACCTAGGCATAAAAGACGCCATAAAAAGGGACATTAAAAGCAGGAATTTTAAAGGATGATAGTGGGGGGTCTTGGTTGTCAAAGGGTTTGGGACACTGACCGTGTGCTTGTAACGTCCCTGATTTCGAGTCTGGCTGATGACCTTTGTTACGCGTTATCTGCCTTTTGCTCCCCTCATTTCCTGTTAGTTCTTTGCTGTACTCTCTAATAATGGCAACAGTGATATACTGTAGTTACTTTGACTTTGCCCAGCACAGCTTTTCGATAACTGGAAGTACCGGTCACAGCATTTGTTGCCATTTGAGTCCTTGGAACAACCAGCTGGTCTCTAAAGACTCTTCAGCCGTGGTAGCAACATGGATATCTTTAGTTTAGCATGTATTTGGTCATAAACCAAGATATTGGACAAATTAAAATTTTGACTTGATGATGGCGCTAGATGAAAAGTCAGGGGACCCGCAAAGTTATTACAGTTCATCCTAAGGGAAACATGAATGCGTGTGTAACAAATTTCTTAGCAATCCATCCAATAGTTATTGAGACATTTCACTCAAAATGTGAAACACACGGTGGCACTATAGAGGAAAGGTTAGGGTATCACTAAAGTCATATCATCTGGAAACCCGGAATGTCAACCATTTTTTTGTGCCAATCTACAGATGTTGAGCTATTTCATTATTATACCAAAATCATTAGGATTCATCGTCCTTGCAACATGGATGTCTGCACAAAATTTCATGCCAATCCATCAATATTTCAGTCTGGACGAAAGAGCTGGACCAATCGACCGACTGACTGACCACTGCCTGACATTGCCATCCCTAGTGCCACGCTGCTAGCATGGCTAAAAATGGCAGCAGTGAAATCTTAAAAAACAAAACAATTCTACAATTAAGACAGTCAGTGGTTCAAGTTTTTCTTTTTAGTTAGCCAGCAAATGATGAGATATAATATTTGTGTGGTACCAGGGACTATTAAAAAAAACTCCAAAAGAGGCCGATTAAAATATGAATACTCTTTTTAGGAAGGAATTGGTGCTTAGCAAATGTCTTAGATAAATTTATTAAGCTATATGCTACTCAAGGCAAACTTTGTGATGGAAAGGAGAGCATTAGTAGTTTCAAGTTTCCCCTTTTAGTTTTTTCCAAAATACACCCAACTCTTAACACTAATCATCTCAATGATTGAATTGGCACGTGCTTAACCTCTAACACCCTGTCCATGTCATTATGTGGCCAATGTTGTATTAAGACTGCTGGGGGATTTCTTGTCTCGTCTGGTGGTGTTTTATTTTAACAAACAGGGCTGGACATGTGGACGGTTGAAGTTCTGTCAAGCAGAGCAGCTGCTTCAGAGGACAGAGAGTTTTCCAGCCATGACATCAGCCTCCTTTAACCCCCTACATACATTAGGAGGTGATTTAGATGATGGAGACTAGTGCTCATCCTCTTGTTATGAACAGTTCCATTCACTAACAAGTCTTACACACAGAGACAGGTTGCCATGACGCTCGGCACACACTGCCAGCTGATCTGAGGGCTCTCTGATTGCATAAGCCTCAGCTCAGACAACATAGCTGTAGAAACTGATACAAACACACACATGCACTTTGATTTTGCTATATTTGTTATCTGCTTAACTCTACAGTTAAGATCATCTTTTTTTGCTGAAAAGACCAGTTAAAAGAGTCCTCACACCCTAAAGTGTCCTCATAAGACTGTGGGCTGTCAGTTCAGTCTATACCCTTAAAACATGCTTGTCCTGAATATTGGTTAGTATTGCTGTGTTTAATTGAACTGACAGGATTGAACCACATTAGTTGCTAAACACAATGTCAGCATCCTCTACCATCGTGGATTAACAACAGTATATTTGCCTTTCTAAATGATACCAGAGGTGGAGCTGTAAAGAGCTGTCCACTTTGTCTTTAGAGCCCAACAGTTACAGTTAGCACCTACGTGTGTTTGGACGTGGGTTTTGCAGCTGAGACGAGTGCAGTGGTGACAGGAGCTAGAAATGCACTGCCACAGATGATGCCAGCACACTGCAGAGGCATCATTAATGCCAGAAAGAGCCAAACCGATAGATCCAAGTTTCAGGGAAATCAATGTGTCAAATTCACGCTAAGCTCTCTAATTGCTTCTGACTGCTGTCACAGTGAAGACATTGCAGCACTGGAAGTTGCCTCCAGCAGTGTCTCCCAGGAGTTTATAGCGTGGTCAAACGAGCTTGGCGGCACTGAGTGCAGCTGCTCATCAGGGCATGCTTCAGGCAGTAAACAAAATTGAGCCAAATACAGAAGTCAAAACACAACAAGACAAAATAACTATATCTGCTAAATAAATGTATTTCCAAATATCATTAAGTCTTACCCTTCCTCTTCTGTTTTTGTACTTTAGAATGAGCTTTCTGGTGCATTGCATAATGTTTTCCATATTGTATGTGGCAGGTTGTCTGGTGTGAAGCATGTAGCTGGTGCTGTGTTTTCACTGCAGCATCACATCTTCATGGAAGCAGAACAGAATGGAGCAGTGGCATATGAGCTCTTATTTGCTTTGGATACTGAATCATCTGACCCACTTCCCTAATATTCCCTGGATAGCCCCCACCCCCATCCACATCTCCCCTTCTCTCCCCCATCCCGTCTTTAGCTGCATCAGACTTAAGTCTCTTATCTGGCTGCTGTAAGAGCAGAGGCTAAGAGCTGTGGGAGTTCTGCAGCGCAAACTTAATCATTGTGCAGGTTTGATCGAGTACCATCTCCTGCTTAATGCGACTTAATAAACTCTAATGTGCTCTCATTAACTAGGCTGTTTTCATAGGTGTGTTGTGTGCAGGCACCCTTGTTTTCCTGGTGAATTGCTTTTGTGGAGATTTATGAGAGCCAGTGCTACTTTTAGAGGAAAACTGTTCAAAATTGGCTTGAGTGGAGTACAAACAACTCCCCTGACATCTCCAACTCTTTGAGAACACCTGCCATTAAGCTAACCATGTGGAGTATGGGTCAGTGAGTGGCAGCACTATTAGAAACATTAAAGCTTGTGTAATTCACAGATGGAGCAGAGATGTGCTGGACCCGTTGCCCTCGTAGGAGCAGCTAATTAAATGTCCTGCCAGTCACAGTAATAGCAGCCTGGATTGTCACCAGTGTCACACTACAATCCATCTTTAACTGAGTGTGTTTGCAAAAACGCTTGAAGATGCAAGGCTGTGTACGCTTGCATCCATGTTTATGCCTGTGTGTAGCTTTATGTGTGCCTGCATGTGTGTATATACATACGTATATATATATATATATATTCATACAGCAGTGCAGAACAAGTGAGGACGATGGCTCTGTGCCGGTCACGCAAGGACACCACATTCCTGCTGCTTCTCTCACACTGCAGTGACAGCGACTTTGCTGTTCACTGATCCTGCCCTCCAGCAACACACACACACATACACACTCACTCCACAATATGTTTTATATGACCACCCACCCAGGACATAATCCTACCCTTAAATTACTGTCATACCTCGGCCGCCACCTCATCCACTGTTTGCCCAGGTTGAGTGACAGGAATGATATGAAGAAAAAAATGGGCCATTTTTGGATATTAATACAAAACTTGCAGGTCCATGAATGCTATTCATGCTACTCATCTACATGCAGAAACACGACAAAGAGAGAGGACTGAAGATAGACAGAAAAGCAGATAGCAAAACAGAAGAGAGGTTAGATGAAAAGGGACAGACGCACCTCTTTTAGACTGATCTTGCAGTTATAAATTATATTGGAACCATCTCTCTTGAAGTGGGGGTGCCCTTTGTCCTTAAGCACAAAGGCTATGTCAGCAGGAATGTTCTCAGGGGTCTCGTCCCCCTCTTTTGGGAAGGTGATCTTGGTTCCCTCCTTCCAGCCCTTCTTGATGACTATGTTGAGGATCTTGTCCTCTGTCCTCATGCTCCGTCCATCCGGGTTCAGCCTGCGGCGGGTGATCTTCATGCGCTTGGTGCAGCCGTGGAAGATCTCTTCCAGCGAGACCTTCAGCTCGTGGACCACCGGAGGGTCCTGGTGCTTTCGCCCGGCCCCCAGGCGCTCTGATGGTGCCCCTCTCCTCCTGCGGCCCTCTCCTGGGAAGCCGTTGTTCATCCCCCCTGGAAAGCCAAACTGTCTCCCAAAATGAGCGAAGGGGTCATCTTCATCCACGTCCATGTCCTGCTCCGCGTCGTGGTCGTTGTGGAAGGAGAAACCGTTGGAGCGGCTGTGGCTGCGGTTGGAGCCAAAAAACATGTCAAAGGGGTTGGAGCCGCCAAAGAAGGAGGCAAAGGTAGCGTGTGGGTCTCCATGGAAGGTGTAGTGGTACGTTGAGCTGCCAGGAGCACCTGAAGAGCTGCTGCCTCCTGTCTTCAAACCTGAGAGAGAAAAGAGAGAGAAGAACGTGAGACCTCTTATGCACACTCGAACACCCACCAGCTGAAAAACACACATCAATATGAACTCAGATACCAGAAACAGGACCCTGTTCAGAAAAGACCGCGTGTGGGTAACAGCAGAGAGAAGAGTGGAGCCCACGTGGGCGGGAAAAATCCCACAGCATCACTGATCTTCCAACAGTGCTGGTGGTGGAGGAACTCATAAAATACCAGGTCACTCCATCCAACATACTCACACAAATACACACACCTTTTCAACAGACACATGCACAAAACACCCACAAATGCAAACTACAGCAGTCGCTGCTATTCATATCTCAACCACGTAATGATCTTAAGCCATCTGTCTGTCAGCTAACACACACACACACACACACACACACACTACACTAGCAGCTGAGGTAGACTATAAGGTATTAGAGCTTGTAAGTGTTGTTGACACTAAAGATAACAATAGACAAACACACACACATTCCGGCACATAAACACAAACATGAAAGAGACACAGTATTATTACTTCAGTGGCTGAAGCCCACCACAGTCCTCCACTGTGAGATTAGATGCAGAATCTGTTCCTGAGCTATTTCAATAACAACTTAATACATCATAACGCCTGTTTAACAAGGCCTCACTGACAGAGCGCTGAACCTGCTCTGCCTGCACTCTCTGACCACTTTCACTCAATGATCCTTCACAGACACAGACAGACTGATAGGATCAAACCCAGACACGAACCCCCCCCCCCCCCCTCACCTTCCTCTCCTAGCTGATCGTAGACGACTCTCTTCTTGGGGTCACTCAGTACCTCATAGGCCTCCGCGATCTCCTTGAACTTCTCCTCAGCGTTGGCATCCTTGTTCTTGTCAGGGTGGAAGCGCAGCGCCATGCGCCGGTAGGCCTTCTTGATCTCCTCCTCGTTGGAGCCCTTGGGGATGCCCAGGGTCTTGTAGTAGTCCTTCCCCATAGCTGCACACACGCATACACTCTCTGGACTGGGATCCCCCCTCTTAAGCTCCTGCAGTGTTTAGTCACTGGTGAGATACAGGGCTACTGTTAGTATTAGAATACTCCTCCAAGGCAGACGCTGACCAGAGCAACAGACTATACTGTATATGTCCTGGCAGAGGTGCAGAGTGCATTTAAGCACTTTCCCTCCTTCAGGGCTTTTGGAAATGGGAACGCAGAATACTGGTTTTACTAACTGTTGCTATGGGGATGTGGTTGCTGTGCTGATGTAGAGTCAGGAAGAGTGCAGAGGAATCCCCTTCATCTGCTTTATCAAAGGGCTTCTCCCCATCAGCTCAGCATGGCAGCAGGTAAAGACAATACCTGGAATAATTGTTTTCAAATGCAATTATTTTGAAACGCTGTGATTTTGTGCTATATAAATAGAATTGACTTGACTATTGGCTGATCCTACTGATGATCTGCCCCCAGATCTGCCGTGTTAAACCAGCTGAGCAGAGACACACAGCATGTCAGACAGCAGAAACCCCCTCACCGAGACACTGCGGTGCCTCTGAACAGGACACAGTGATCCTCTGTTTGACCAAGAGAGCACAAAAGTGGACGAAAAAGCCTGGTTACATCTACAACATTATGATGTGCTGCTGTAGACAAAGAGAGGGGATACCGGTTCGCTATTACAGTAGCCTACTGAGCCCCAAATCCTAAATTTAAACCAATAATTTATACCATAATTTACACCAGCAATTAGGTTATACCGACCGATAAAACCGAGATATTTTCCATATTAGCCCATACAATGAAAATGAAATATTAGTGACTGAAAGCCAGGTTCAAAAACATTACACGAGATCGGGGCAACACGAATTAAAAAGAAGACAAGGAAAATACAGGAAAGGAAAATTAAATTAAATGTTAAATCCTACCAGAACGCTCAGCGATTTATGAGGAATATCGCATCAACATGGTCCGGCTTCTCCCTCCCTTTCTTTCCTTCAGCCAGTGTTATGTGCCTGCCGCCCCGGCACTGCTGGGTCCTTATAACTTGACGTCAGGACGCCGGGAGGATCACAGGCTCTGAAATAACCGGTGACCAAACACTGAGGTGCATCTGACGTTTCACTGGAAAACCTCGGACAACTGCCCATACAGCCGGCCATAAACCTTTATCCAACATGTAGTCTAAACTGCAGCTGTTACTGTGTGCGCGCAGAAATCACTGCTTGCGGGATTTGGAGAGAAAACAAAGCGCACAAAAAGTTCACCATCTTGTGGTTCAGTCAGTTATTGTCATAAATATTCATCATTCAAAAATCATACTCAATTCACTTATTTGATACGAGGCTGTGATGCGAGGTTACAAACGACAGCCTACTCCCTACATTTAAGTCTACCCCCCATCCATGATCATGATCTTCCCTCGTCCGATCTCTGCAGTGTACAATCTGCACCAATTTATTCAGTTATCGCGTAAAAATGCATAAAACGATTTGTTTCCTTACCGAGCCCGGTGCCTTGTGTCTGATCCCGGTCCTGTCGGCGTCTAAAAATCCGTTTGCAGCCTGGAGGGCAAACCCAGCCCTCTCAACCAGCAGCTGGTGCTCTTTGTTCAAGGTCTGCTCTCAAACACACTCCAGACTGAGTTACATTCAGGGTGAAGTTTGACTTTAGAATTTGAATTAGAAACTGACCAGTGGCATTGCTTTAATTCTATCCTCTTGCAAGATTCACCACCGCATGTCAGAGGCTGTGGTTCACTCTGCGGGGAAACAGAGTCATATTTGGGGAGAGAGAGTGAGACAGAGAGAGACAGGGAGTCCAGATAGCTGGCAGAACAACAATCACCTGATTAAAAACTGCGTGTGCGTGCGTGATCGTGTAGTCGTGCCTGGGTTGAGCTGGTATAAACACTGCTGAGTCATGTGGTGACTCCATACACACACGCATTTTGGTCTTTGTAAAGATTTATTCAGTCACATACTTTCCCAACACCAAACCCTAAAATTAACCCCAACTTTAACCCTTTCCTTAACTCTGAACTTAGGCAGGCCCCCAAAATAACCCATCCTGCCCTCAACCCTGACCTTAGTGTAATGTATTGACCTTAATGCTAGACCTCACCCCCAACCCTCATATTCCAACAGTGACCTAGAGATCAAACCCGGAGACTCTGTTACACATTCTGGTGCTGAAAATCTACAACCTACTTCCCTAACTCTGAACCTTAAAATTAACCCCAACATTAACCATTTTCCTATATTTAATTCCCCCAAAATAGCCCAACTAACACCAAACCTTGACCTATAGCCAGGGGGGCCTGGGGCAAAAAAGAGATGCTGGCCCCCTATTAAACCTACAGTCCTCCCATCGTCTGTGCAGGGTGTTTATTAAACACAAATCAGTTTAGGAATATTCAACTAAAGTAATGAAAGTCTTCAATTTAGAATGAACCCTCTTTATGGCCTCAAGATTAGACAGTAAAGCAGGATCCACCTTAAGGCCCTTCATCATGTCAGCTGATATAGTCCTTCAGTAGTTCATACTCCTAAACAAATATTACATTCAAATATTCCAAACCAGTTGACACACAAGGCTGGACCCTGGGGCAGTTGCCCATGTTGCTCTGCCCCTAATTTGACCTTAATACTACACCTCAACCTAACTACACTTTCAACAGTGTAGTTAGGTTGTCCAGAGCAGATCAACAAGCAGCCTACCCAGCTTTCTAGAAATTCACATTTATTCACCGGTGGAGGTCTGACTCATTATTGATGACTTTTACCGGTACGTGCACATGAAGGTACACTCAGCGGGGCGAAGCGCTTCTGCTCTGCTGGGTCAATGCGAAAGAGAGAGAAATAAAGACTCATTTGAGCTTGAGTCATCACTCCCCACCGGCCTGGCGAGGAGGTGCGAGAAAAGTGGGTGTTCTCAATGGAGGAGTCTGTCTGACACACGCACATATAGACCTGCTCTTGCACACATGCATGTACTCTCATCTGCATGTACTCACACACACACACGCACGCACTAAACATTCAAAACAATGCAAACACGTAGAGAAGTCACTGTGTTGCATAGCTGTGGAGGAGAATGCAGAGAGAGATTCCTGTGTGTCCAGCTGAGTGTGTGTTTTGGCAGCAGGGAGGGACTTTGGGCCAGTGCAGCTGTCCCAGAAGAGCAACTGGTCAGCAGTGGGGTGTTACACTCTGCTCAGCCTGTGACGGACACTGGAACATGTTGAAATCAACTGCAATGCACTGACGGAAACATTGGGTTAAAATGGGATCTGAATCCTGCATCCGTCTGTGCCAAGTGTACACAAGTTATACAATAAACATTCTCATCACAGTCAGAAGTTCCTTCACAGCTAGTCAGATTTCAGAGAACATAATCACGTGTGTTTGTTTTATGTCTGCATCCTAATTTCCAATGATGACCGAGGGGAGCTGGTCCACGTGCTGCTCTGATGCTGAGTGTGCACAGAAACAGTCTAGGAACAACTATTCCTGACCTGATGCTGTGTTTCCATGGTGACACAGGAATCTGCCAGACAGGGATGTGTCTGGCAGGAATACTGTCTCAGCAATGGGTCCTCTGAGCACGTGTATATGTATACTGTATATGTGTGTGTGTGTGTGTGTGTGTGTGTGTGTGTGAGCGTGTGAACTTGGGAAGAGATATCTAACGAGGCTAATGTTTAGAGAGGAAACTGTCACACAAATATCGACTGCTTCCGAGTACTCCACCACCTGAGCCGAGAGACGGGAGAACAGAAGGTCGATTAGATGGCGAGAGACAACAGACGAGGGGTTAAGAATACACCGGAGGCCGTTTCGAGTGTGAAGAGGAGGCAGCAACAAGCGTCTGTAAGCATCTCCCACCTCCTCTCTCCCAGCCTCAGAACACCCCGTCCTTTCCACCTCCTCTCTCACTTCTACCCTTCCTGTAACCATAGAGACCACCGTTGAAGAGAAGTTTTCTCCCAGACAGACGTGGTGATGTCAAATGAGGATGCTGGATGTGTGTGTGCACACAAAAGCACACAGCTCAATTTACAGACCCCCCTCCTGAACAGTCTTTGTAAAAGCTTCTTTCAGTGGGGGACGTGTATTGTACCTTCGCACAGATGCAAAGAACAACAAGATGCAGATGCCAATCAAATGAACGCTTGTCAGAACAGGCTTCTTAGACAAGGAAGCTTTAATTTTAGTTTGACCATCTGCAGCGTTATGCATGGAGAATGAAGATTGCAGACCAGTTTTGTTGTAGAGATTGGACAATGTATTCTGTACTGCTGTCTGGATCTTTTTGTCACTCACTGTTTTTTTTACAGCTCAATTCATAAAAGCAGTGTCCTACTTATATGTCCCCCCCCACGTGACCTGTCCAGGTAGTATAGGTCAGTCCTCCCGCTCTCAGAGGATCCATGTACTACACAATCACTGGGTTGAATTGATAAACACCAGCTGTGAGACATTCAGTTCCCTTTATTGAACATAGTCTCGTCTCCTTGTGCAGCCCAGCTCCCTCCTCCAGCAGCCCTCGAGAACCATTCCTGATCACTGACTCATGAAAAAGAAATGCTTTTGACATTAACAGTTGCTACATAACACAGGCAATAAGGCGAGCTTCAGGCTGCAGAAGTGCAGCACGATTATTATTGAGATGGCACAGAGCAACAGAAGTGAACTGACAAGGGTAATTAAACTGTAAAAACTGTCTTGGATGTACAGTACGGTCTGGAGGTCTGATAAATCTGAATTACAATCTGTCTTTATCTTCAAAGCACCAATATGTACCACCATTTGTGTATATAAGTCCAGTTATATACTAGCTCCAACAACATGCTGTTTTAGTAACACCAACAGCGGCAGTAACTTGTATTACAGTGCACACACTACTTTATAAGGTAGCCAAGTGGTGTGGCACACTGTAAGTGGTACTTAGTTTATCTTCTATTGTGTGTGCTTTTTCAGACTGCAGTTTTTGTACCTAACAGAGACAGATGAAACAAGCAGAGTACATAGTCAAGAAGATTTAAGTAACTGAGCAAATGAAAATAACATCTCTTTGGCAGAAACAAGGAAAGCACTTTTGGCTGGACATAAAAAAAAATACTGGCAAATGTTCTGTTACTAAACATAATCACTTCATACATGCAGCTACTGTATTCATATGTATGTCTACAGTAACTAGGATTGAGAGATTTCACGTTTTAGCTAGATGCTAGCATCAAAAGCTGACTTTAGGAGTTAGGAGTTTAGGAGTATCAGGCATTGAACCCTGCCTACCAGCGTTCCTGGTATGTCCCCCACCCCATTTTAAAAAGGTACAACTAAACATATGGGCCTATTAGATCTGTCCTTCAACTTCCTCCAAATAATCTGTGGACCCTTCAACCTTTTTCTTTTAGATTCCACATACAGGTGTGAAACTCCCACCTAAAACCCAGTTTTGAATTCTGATTAATGAATTCTGCTTCAATAAATATGTGCAACATCCTCTCAAATCAAGAACAGAATGGATGTGTTGAAAAACAACAGGCAGGTTAAAAAGCAACAAGGCCTAAACATGAGAGGAGAAAGCAAAGTGCGAATAGAGATTACAGGTTAGCACATAACATTTCTTAGGATTCTGACTGGTTTTATGAGCATTCATTGAACATAACCAGTCAAAAAGTATTTTTCACATATGCACAGCTCTGATGAACAGTTTCTGTCACACAAAGCCCTCGCTGAGAAGACATGTAGCTCTCGCTGATATAATAGCAATAGGGATTCAGTACCAGTGTCACTACTTGAGATTGTGCTCCAGAAGGATTTTCTCTGTGCAGAACAGAGGTTTACTGTCACTGTGTTTGCCACAGAAGGCTAACGTCCTCCTGTATCTCCAGCATGAGCGTCAGGTTAAGTCATGGTTAATGGATAATGTGTAGGTATCTGAGGTCCGGGTATAGGAGGTTGGCTAGCAGGGCCAGCAGTCGGGGTCCATCTCTGAGACAGTGTCCTGGGTAGCGGATGAACTGGACGGCTTTATTCACAGAGTCCTCTAACTCAGCATACTGCTTACTGCTGGGCATGGCCTCCAGCACCCCCAACGTCTGCATCCACAGGAAAGACGAGAAATACAAGTTATTTTTAGGAGATAATTGCAGACTAGAAAATGAAAATACTGTATTTGCAGTTTTTGTTGCATACTTGCTGCGCTTTGGCAGAGAGCTGCAAGTCACTGGTGGGTTGGAGTCTAAGCTCGGTCTCTGACAGAACCTGGACTGACAGGAATGCTGCCAGACTGCGTACCACAACCCTGAACCTGGATGCACAGTGGGCGTGCATTAACAGGTGGTTTATAAACAATGATACATTACTTTTTCACTCGGAGTGTTTTGATTAGCCAATAAAATGCACGTGAGCTTACCTGTTAGAAACAGGAGACCTCTTCCCGAGGCCTATAGCTCCTAATAGCCCAGAGTTCAGTCTTTCTTCTCCCAGCTGAAGCAGCCTGGTTTGCAACCTCAACAGACCCATGACGACTCCGGACACTTCTGTCTGGCTTGCCTGTGGCTGCAGCTGCTCCGCTGACAGATTCAGCGCTTTGTGCCACCAAAGAAACAGCTTGGCTTCGTCACCTGGACCACTGGACACACAAAACACAACACAGCATAACACGCCTGCAACTCACAAAGCACACATGGTGACATGTTAAAGAGACTGTTAAAAGCCATAAGAGGCAACAAAATGAGGGGTCAAACCTGGGGAAGACCTGATTGGTCCATGTGTTAATTAGAGCCAGAGTCCTCCTCTCATTGGCTGCTGTGTATTCAGTGTTGAGGCGCTGCAGGATGAAGGCATAGAGCGTCAGGAAGCTGCCTCCTGATTGGCTCTCAGAGAGGAAGTCATCCACCGTGAGCTCAGGCACCTGCAGTGATGCCAACACAGGACCCCAACCTACAAACTCCTCCTCAGCTGAAATGAAAACACAGACAGTGGAAAAAAACATGTGAATCCTTGATATGACATTAAACTATCTAAAGATAAAGAAATGAAACAAAAACTCTGGACTTAAATGTCTATCTTATATCTACCAGAGGAGAACACTTTCCTGTAACTGTAACAGTACGTCGTTAACCATACAAGATGACAACTTCCCAATAAAAAAGTAGTCCTCAGTTAAATAAAATGAGTGCCAAAAAAACCCCCCAAACTGTTACTTTGGTTACCGTGGTTGAAGTACGCTGTAATGCATGCCTCCATGATGCGCGTCATGTGCCGTACTGATGCTAGACAGCGGGAGCAAGCCGTGAGAAGAGGCAGAATAGGAAAGCCCCTCCCCTTCCTGTCCAGCCAGGTAATGACATGAGCAGCCAGTGCCTCGCCTGTTGAGACACCGACTCCATTCAGCAAAACCAGAGCATCGCTGAACAGACTGCAGAACGCCATGTGCCTCTGCTCCAAACCCGTCTCTGTAGAGGAAAAAGGAGGAAGAGGTACAATCAATAAAATCATTTATTACCGATGATTGACAATGTTGGTGAGGAAGACGGTGAGGACAACTCACCTGGTGGGTTGAATGTGACGACGCTCTCCAGGAGCGTCTCCAGCTGAGCCTCCAGGCTGCTGAGGCTGATGCTGCCTCCTTGCTCCAGAGTCACCAAAGACTGCACACACCAGCACACATACGCTCCAGCCTTCAGGGTCTCCTCCTGACAGATGGAAAAGTAACACAGATTAAAAGTTTGTTTGTTTGTTTGGGTTAATGCTAGATAGAAATAGATAGTTGAGTTCAGTTCAACAACACAAACAAGGTACATTATATACATGAATAAATACATAAATTTGTCATTTATAATATATTGTACATGTTATAAAAGATATTCCAAGAGACACAAGTACAAGAGTACTAAGAGCTCCGGCCCATAAACAGTTAAATTTAGACATTTTCTCACAACTGCAATCTAGGCATTATTTGGATTCTCTCAATGAATATTTAAGCATTATATCATTCAGCAATTATTATTGGGTTATAAGCGGTTTATCCAATTTTTCTTTTTCCAAAAATAAAATGTTCAAGTGGAGAAGAAATGGCTGCCAAACCTTACTGAAAGGTGACTCTTGAAGTAAAATGTGTTACCAAAGAAATACATTAATTAATTTCTGATATTTCAGTAAGGTTCATGTTTTATGTTGGTATGAATGTATCTTATTTCTACAGCTTTTCATGCATATTTTTGCTATAATTAGTAGAACCTATGTTTGACAGGAAGGCTATTTTTAGGAATGGCAAAGAATTGGTCAAATTAAAGAGAAAACACATTGCTGGATCTTAGAGCAGTCCTGTGTACACTATAGCTTGGAATTGTTACTGGATAGATTTTGCCAAAATCTCTTTTTCTTTCTCGTCTACTTGGGAAGACTATCAAGTGGTGTTCTGCCTTCTGCTGCTCTACATCAACAGCAACTGTAAGGGTTTAAGTGTTACATTTATGTAATTTGGCTGAGTGATACAGAGCTGGCAAAAAAAAACTGAATTGTTTAAGTCTAAATTTAAAGCGGATGTTCCAAGCCTCCCACTTTTACACAAGATGTACCTGCCTGGGGCAGTGGAGATGCAGATATACGAGACGCATGGACTGTTATATTGTCCAACATTAGGGCTCCTCTGTATAATACAGCTGTTTATATCTAGTATCTCCACTCACCCTATAAATTGACTCATAAAATTACCTACTACCTG
This sequence comes from Maccullochella peelii, assembly GCA_002120245.1. Classification (NCBI taxonomy): domain Eukaryota; kingdom Metazoa; phylum Chordata; class Actinopteri; order Centrarchiformes; family Percichthyidae; genus Maccullochella; species Maccullochella peelii. Next base: position 74,478 of record LKNJ01000467.1, on the reverse strand, counting down.
CATACAGAACTTTAAGTTTGGGAGATTAAACCAACATTAATGTACTGTAACTATAACTCAATCTAGACTGTAAGAGGTTCACAATGCCTTAATACATCTGTGATTTCACTTGGAACAGACAGTACTGTCTCACCCTGTGTGGAACTTCATTAGGGCGGGGGTGGAGCCCCGCAGCACTACGCAGTGATTTCAGAAGCAACTGAGGCGCAGAATCAGCACTGAGCATCAAGGAGGGAGGGTAGTGGGTGCTGACATATCCCAGAATGCCCTGGTATGAGGACAGGTCCAGTTGGTGCCAGGGCAGAGAGGTGGACTGGACCAACAGACTGAGTAGAGGGGAGTCCTGGAGGTTGAGGAGGGAAAAAATATAAAGAATGAATGAAGAAGGGGCAAAAGGTCTGACCCTGATATGAAACCAAAATATTCTGGACCTACCTGTTGACTCAGGATTTGTTCCTCCTTTGCCAGGAAAAACAGCATGTATAGTAGATAGACTAACATGGTGTGTGACTCCTCCTGAGTACCCGTGTCCGGTAGAGTTGGATATGTTGTAGAGGTGGGGGGCGTTTGAAAATGGTCACTTAGGACGCTGATCCAGTTAACTTCACATAACACCTCTCCAAGAAAGAGGAAGCAGCTCTTGGGACTTCCTCTCTCCACCTGCAGGCACCAGGAAGGCGAGAAAATAAACAAAAATCCACTCTGTCAAGACACAGAACTGCAAACAAATCAAACCTCTTGGGTCTTAATTGACTGCACTCAGAATATTTATTACTTCTGATAATACATTATATGTTTGACTCCTACTTAATGTAAGATGCGCATTTATGGATAAACTAATAATCCAGTTATCTAATCAGAATATCTTAAATAATAATCTGTTGAAATGTATCTATCTAAATTTTGGAGACCTCCACAAAGAAATAACAGGGAATGAAAGATATTATTTGAAAATACTTATTGCTGTAGAAATAAATGTGCAGAAGGAGAAGATAATTGGCTAAATTTTATTAGAGATCTGTGAGATGAAAAGATTGACTTTACTATCACAACCGATAAATGATCTATACAATATAAGATGGACAAAATGGATGATATATTTGTTTGAATAATGAAAATAGCAGCTGGTTTGCCTTTACTTTACCTCCTCCTGCTTACTTCTATCCCTTTTTTGATATTTTTTAGCATTCATAGATAAGCAAATATATTATCAGTCTTTGGGATTCAATTTTTGTTTTAATGACTTTATATTTTTTAACCCGTGCAGATTCTGTATAGTATAGCCTCTATAAATCCATGTGGGTCTTGAGAGACAGGAGGTCATTTCCAGGAACAGAGTGTTGAGACTAAAATTACAAGAAGTCAGGCTAATAATAGGAGCTAGGGGCCAAAGACCCAGGTCTTAAATTTACAAGCTCCCCCTGTGTCATGCATGTCTAGACCAGTGTGCAGAGTTGGGGGTCGGGGGTCAGGGGTCAGGAGTCGGAGGGTAGAGTTTCTCACATTGAAGAGCTGCTCCATCAGCTGAGTGTCAGGGTGCAGGTGTCTCCAGAGCAGGTGGCGGAGATGTGTGTGGTACAGGTAGAGAAGGTACTCGGGTGTACGGGGGGAGGTGCAGCTCTCGCAGTACTGCATCATGCACAGCCACAGTGCACCTCTCTGGCCGGGGAGCAGACGATCTGCAACATGCATACACAAAGTTATAAATAACTTTGTACTTATAACAGTACAGACAACAAAAGAGTAGCAGCACTTAAACACTCACTCATGTCTGAATACAGGACTGCCGGGAACCCACCTCTGAATTTGTGATGCAGTGTGTCAGTGAGTTGAGCGTACAGGCCAACCAGACATCCTGCCACACTCGCGTCTGTCTCCAGCCAGGGGTAACATTTGAGGTTACTAAGACAAAGAGACACTGATATTGACATTCTCTTTGGGGGTTTTTTTCTCCCCATTTCCTTCACCCTGGAAAGCACAAAACTGCTCTCTCCGTGTATCGACCAGGAGACTCACAGTACAAACCTCTGGAGAGCCTTTATTGTGACATGGTAGACTTACAGTATAACTCACACTCAGAAGTAAACATCTAATGTTTTCTTTTCTCTCTGAGTAGTGCCGTGTTTGTGGGGTTTATTTTGTGTAATGTATAGTGTGCTTCAGAGATTTAAAACAAATTCCCACTGTTGGTTCAGTTAGGCAATACGACTACTACAACACCATACTCATTTGCTATCCACCTGCAAGATTACATCTGGAAAAAATAAATCAAGCTTGTGGAATGTGAATATATTTTTAATCTGCTGCAGTCTGCCGTGTCTGTGCTCACATCTGCTTCACTGACAACACTTCCCTACTATCTAAAACCAATGACTGCCCGAGAGCTGATGGTATGCCATGCTTACCCGCCATCATCGGTGTCCAGAGGAAAGATCCAGGGCTTAAATAACTTCACAATCTTACTGTGTAGGTCCTGCAGAGCTGTGAGAGTGCAAGATACAGTTCACTTTCACAGCGACAGATAACAACAAAGCATATGCACAAATCAGCTGAATTGTATTAACGATCCCAAGTATTACCAGCATCAACATGTGCTGACATTTGGCAGTTACCTTTCATTATTTTGCTGCTGCCCACTGACTCTCTGGCACAGCTGCTGAGCTGCACGTTGATTAGACAACCAATCAAATGGTCCCAGAAGGAAACTACCTCACTGATGTAGGGCGTCCAGGCTGAGTAGAGGCCGAAGCTGCGGAGGTCTGGCTTACTGAGACGACTCCGCAGAAAGTAATCACTCAGCCAATCAACTGTCTCATCCACCTGTTAGCAACCAATGAAATCACACAGCGCGATTGTAATGATGAATGTTTAAGCATCAAACTACAACAACAACAGCGACATTAGTTACCTGCTGAGGGGAGAGGCTGATGGGGGATCTGTAGGAAGAAGCTGAGGGTCCGACAGCACGGCAGGAGACATCAGTGGTGCTGAGGGCTTGTTCAGCTTTGCTCTTGGTATTGCGGGATGGAGGTAAGCAGCCAAGCACTCGCAGAGTCACCTTCCAGCACTCTGGACTCAGTAGCTGGTTTGAGGAGCCTGGTGAGGTTAAGAAATTCCTTTGATTGGTAAAGAAGTTGCAAATCAAACACCTAAATCCAATATTCTTGAAATAAAAATACTATATCAGATCTTTAATAACTGATTTAGCATGTGTGCCTTCATTTGGAATCATTTTAATCTCATGGGGCTGGCTGGCACAAATTCCGTCTTGATAAAACACACAGACAGACACACATTAAGGCTATACCCTACACATTTTTTCAACTCATGCCTGATTCAGCAGATTGATGATGAACGATTCACCTAACTTAAGTTTTGTTAATCAATTAATTTCACCTTTTGTTGGTGGGAAGAGTAGGAGGCATTCTTTCAGAAGGACAAATCTGTTTTAATGAATCACTTGAATGAGTAACAAGAGAGCTATTTAAAGCAGTCCTTGCTCCCAAGTGCATTACCAGGCAATGCATAACATAACAGACAAAACATGAAAAGCTGCTGTTCAATGTGACAGATTGACCATCTCCTGCAAGTCTTTGCAAGTTGTGTGTGTCTTGTAATGTGGTCTAACCTTTCATTATGTGATGTTCTACTGGCAATTGAGCAAGGGAGATTTAAAAGAATGGTATTTGATGATTTGATTTGAATGATGATTTAAGTTGTAGCTTTAACAGTTAATAATTATTTGAATGATCAAATTCAGTCAGGCAGCCCTTGTGTACACACACACACACACACACACACACACACACACACACACACACACACACTCTCTTACTGGTCATGAGCAGACGCAGGCAGTCACTGTAATGATCAGGGAAATGGTGGCGTAAAAGCCAGGTCCAGTGTTTGGTGAAAAGGTGAAAAGGCGTGAGAAGTTCAGGCTCAGGGTCTCGGCCGCAGATGCAGAGAGCTCCGTGGACTAACTCCAGCAAACGGGTTCTCTCCGAAAACACAGGGTGGGCTTCATTTAGCCACTGGGACATGTCGAACTACAGTGGGTAGAGGCAGAGGTGGTTACTGTAACTGGACTGCTTTAGGAGTATATCAAATTTATTCAATGAGTTGCATTTGTGTCTTGCCTAACCTTTGTGAGCAACATGAAAATGACATCAGCACTGTCAAGGTGTAAGGATGTCACCACATCTTGGTAGAGAAAGACCAGCTGATCGGGTGCTGTGTTGGGAGTGAAGAAGGGGGAAATGAGTGGGCAAAGACGCCTCTGCTCCAGGATGGTCTTCAGGACACGGCCACATTCCTCTGCATTGCCCTGGATAAACACCTAGACAAAACAAGAATGTATAATGCCAGTCTATTAATTTAAGGAGTGTACAGAAAGTGCCCCGTCTACCAATCAATTATGTCCAACTGGTCACAGCTGTGTCCTATTTAATCCCTGAGCAGCAGTGTGTCTGATTCAGGAAGGGTTAACAGAAGTGCTAAACAATGTTTGATATAAATGTTGTACTGCTATGTGTGTGTGCGCACCTGTCCTAGAATCTCCACACACGAGGAAAGGTACTGGCGTGTTGGGGGATGTCGCAGTGTGTCTTCACACACATAGGAGACCACCTGGTAGAAGACAGACACGCCAACATGCTGCACTGCCCGTGATTTCTGTGCCTTGTACATATTCACCAGAGCCCTGAGCACATAAAAACAGTCCACACATTAGTCCCTCTTTGAATATTTATTTTTCCTCCCAAATGTGTTTGCAATTATATTTATTGTGATGCAGTCATGTATCTTGTTTGGGTAGCACAATCTGTTTATACTAACGTGATAAAGTTCTCAGTGTGGACAGCAGCCTGGGCCAGGCTTTGCGGTGGAGGAGCCATGGAGTCGGTTTGAAGCTTTTTGATGTCCCTGCGCAGTGACGTTATCTGAGTCTGCACTGCCTCCTGTCTCTGGACACGCTCACACTACAGAGATGACACACAAATACATTAATAGATCACAGCAAAAAAGTTATGAAATGCACAAAAATGTGACTAGTATGCAGTTTTGAGTGGTCGTACTGTGACAGTGATGTTTGCCGGTCCCTGGCACGGCTGCCCACCCTTCCCTTTACACACCAGGGCCATGGTGACTTGCTCTGGTTGGTTCTTATACAGTAGAGGAAGGCTCTCCAGCAGCTCCTGCTCCATCGCCACCTGCTGGGCTTCACGTGCCACTGCAATCCTGACACCAAGATGAACAAGTATTTCGTAATCAGTGCGTAGCTTTGAATATGTGTCTGTGTGTGTGTTTGTGTGAGTACAAACACGTGTGTGCACTGATGATGTGGAAATGTTTTAATGTTTGTATGAACTCCATGTACTTGGCCTGGTCCTGCAGGATGCTGAGGTCCTTCTGTACCAGTTCACCAGCAGCTTTAGAGTCAGTGAGGCAGGCGGGGGGGACTTCAGCTACTGGAGACTTCTGCTGCTGCAGCTCTGGAGCTGGACGGGGAACTGGATGCTTCTGCAGGTTGGACAGGATACGCTCCCTCGCTGCACACCGAGACACAAAGCACAACATTTAACTGGTAAAAAACTAAAGAAAAAGCCTACATTTTCATGCAAATGGGATAAAACAGGATTATTCTTGTTGGTGTAATATAATTAATACTCCTGTCTACAGCATGTATCTACAGGATATGAACTACTGCTAGATTATGAGTTTATGTCTCTTATGATCATCATATCAGACTTTTACATTAACCACTGTATGTCTGCTGAAGATTTTTAATTCATCTTTTGGATCTAGAGTATCAGTTTTGGCTCTGTACCATTGTTGAGGCTGGTGTAGTTAATGAAGCCAGGGTTTTGGGCCTGCAAGAAGGTTGGCTCACTCTGCACGTTTTCCCACAAAGACAGAACCTCTCTCTCATCGTACTGCAGACGCTCCTGGTCCACATACTCCAGCCACAGCTCCTACAGCAAAACAGCAACACAAATTTAAATGTATGAGCTACATGATATAACACACGACGAAGAGATCTGACAAACCTGTTATAACCACAACCATATGTTTTTCATTCATAAATGCAAACACACATAAAGACAAACCCACCTGCTGTCGCTGCATGACCTGTGCCAGTCTGTGTGGTTCATACTCAGGAGGAAGAGAGGGAAGGTATACTTCCTGCTTCTGCAGAGTCTCATCATCCAACCACACGGCCAATACACCAAACAACCTGTAGGCAACCAGTCAGCTGAGATCTGAGAGCCTGTTAACACACTAATGGCTGCTACTACCACCAAACAACAGGAAGGAATGTATTTTAAAGCATCAGTGACCTACCTGACCAGCTCTGTGTGTAGCTGAGGAGAAGTGAGGTAAGGGGGACGGGGATTGTCTGGGCTTTCGTCACCCTGGCTGTCTGATGAAGGCGTGTGTGGTGGGGGCACCCTGAGGGCCTGGCTGGCAGCATGGTGGAAGTCAGACACCTCCTGTATTCTCTGTCTCAGGTCCCTGAGTAAAGCGGCCTGAGAAGAAGCCTGGAAGAACCTTCGGCCGATACATCCACCTGCAGCCAGCCTGGTGGACAACGCATACAAAAAGAGACATGGCACCTTCACATGGATTCTGCCTATTTCCTGGTTTCTCTGGGTAGGGATAGTAACTTATGTGTGTGCATCGTACCCAAACTCAGGTCCTGGCTGTCTGAGGTAGAGCTGTAGGAACTTCTGCCAGACCAGGGGAAGGAGAGGGTGGTCAGGAGGCGTGGCTAAGGCCTGACATGCCCAGCGGTACACCTGCAGCCGCTGCAGAGACGGTGCTACCGGCAACTTCAGCCTCTGCTGCGCCTTCTGACTCAGACACGGACAAACTGTTAACACCATCTACATAGAGCACTTAGGATTATGAACCAGACTACTAAACACTCACTCACTGCTCTTTGACTTTGCAAGTACTCTGTAACCGCAGTGTGTTTATGTTTAATCAAATGTCATACAGTGCAAAATTACTTGAAGTACAGCAACAGTGATACTGAACATGTAACAGTAATACTGTATTTCCAGCTCAACAAATGTTGACTTTTTGTGTATGTGTCTGTATACCTTGAAGGCTTGTTCTGGAGAAATGTTGGGCTCTGACAAGAGCTCATGTTCAACACAGCGTCTCAGCTGAGAATCTTCCTCAAACAAGCCCTCCATATTCAGCACCAGCCAGGCGAACCAAACCTACAAACACACAAACAACAAGAAGTCTGTCAGGACTGAGAACTTCACCAATATGATCAACAGTACTTGAACATACTGTTGGTGTATTGGGGACCCTTACCTCCACACTCAGGGATTGGCCCTCTATGAATGAGGGCGTGGCATTGCCAGCAATCCAGCCAACCAGAGAGGAGAGCAGACCCCGATCTCCGTGATAACCCAAGGCATTCTGCATGAGGTATGAAAATGGAAAAAATGTACAACTATTGTTGGTGTCACTGTGCTTGTTCAGCCTTCTTCAGTGGTACTAGCTCCCTGAAGTTCTCCTGACTCAAAGTTGGCATGCTTATTCATACTTTTGCATGACACTAAAACTCAAAGGTTAATGGGTTAAAGGTGACTGTTTAGCATCCCTCACTACCAAGCCCTGGCTCTTACTGTAATGCGCGACCCATTACATATTAATGAAATATTTATCTTTATAATGTTACCGAAGGCAGTTTGCAGTGCTAAATTCAGCATCTGCACCTGTGAGGCATATAAGAGTCCCTAAATAATGCAAACCTCTAACACAAGTACGTAAATACCTTATGCTGTTGGTAAAGAAGTTTCTGCACACATTCTTCCTGATGGTGTGTGAATGCGGCACAGCAGATCTGATCCATGAGGAACAGGACTGTTTTGTCCCGGTACCACAGGTTCTGCTGAGTCAAAATCCCCACCCAAAACTCCAGCACTGCTGCAGCACCGACACGACTGGGCTGTGAACTCTCCACCACATGACTCTGAAAGATAAAACACACATGTTTATACATGTCCTCTTTGGTTTGAAAAAGATGTATCGGCTGAAACAACTCATATAAATTTCACAAGATGGTTTTACTTAAAAAATTGAGACATTTTTTCTGTACTTTTTTATTTTCTTTTTTACAGATTTTGATAAACTGTTGAGTGACTAAAACCTATATCACTGGTTAAAGGAGCAAATAAGCCCCATGCAGTTTATTTTGTGCACACGGTACCAGCATTTAAGACAAATTTCAATGCTTTTCCTTTTGAGTACTGCGTTATGATATTACTGACACCTACATATATACACAAAGTAAGGACTTTGCAGTCAGTTTTTAAATTTATTCCATACCTACCAATTCTTATTGTAATTTTCCATCTTTTTTCTTAAGAATCCTGTATGTTAACAATTTTCTGTGATGGCTGAAGACTTGAAATACATCTTTATAATAAATCTCATTGTGACAAACCTGAATGACACTGTTCAGCAGTCGGACATTGTCTCCATAGGTGGTTCCTGTGAGGAGTGGTGCTACCCGGTGAGTGACCTGCTGTGTCACCCCTTGAGGACAAACGCTGTCATACTGCAAGAACAACTGGATACAACTTACAAACCTGGCATAAACAAAGGGATGAAAGTAGAGACAAAAATAAATTTAAGTGTTGGAGCTACAGTAGCTGCTATAATATATATCTTTCTTTCTGGTCTTTTATGGGCTGTGTGTGAAGGATGTATCTTTCTTACTGAGAGTTCTTGAGCAGGTAGAAACTGAGATGGTAGGTTGGGGGTAGGATGTTGTCCAGAAGATGCACAGCAGCTCTCAGGTGGCGAGACTGAATCAGACTCTTCAACAACTCGACTCCATCGGTACAAAACTGTTCCAGACTGGAAAAAAAACACACAGAAATAAAAACCACGGGAGACTAACTTCATTCAAATTCTATGTATAAATCAGCCGTAAGTATTAGGCATAGTGTGAGTGAGTACAAACCTATGTCCCACTGTTGTCATGGCAATGTTCAGGTAGCATCCAATAGGGATGCCTGCTTTTACAGCCCTGATAACAGAGTGCATGCTGGGAGTGTGTGTAAGCTCTGGAGGTGGGTTGGAGGTCGAAGCAGGAACCGACCAGGCTCCTTTAGGGTTCTGGGCATTTCCATGGAGCTTCAGCCTTAGCAACAGTTGCCATGCCCACTGACTAAAGGATGCTTCAGGAGATACACCCAAACGAAGGACACTGGCAATGTAAGACACCTGAAGGGATGAAGTAAGAGAGAGAAAGATGGGAAAACACACAAAGCAATGTTGGATGCAGTGATGAAGCCATGGTGGTTCATACTTAACGTCTGTGAGCAAAGAGCGGATGTGTCACCTGTTTGATTCCCTCTGATATGAGGCCACTGTACGGTTTGTCAGTGAGGTACTTCTGATAGGCTTCAGCCACCAGCAGAGCCACTTCACTGTGGAGAGATGAAGACAGGGCCAAGGAGCCATCCTGTAAGAGGAAACAGGTTTAACAACAAACTCACAATTGTGCTCAAGATATCTGGACACATAACTCTTAAAGTATCAGTGACTACCTGTGCGTAACCCCAGTTCAGACCCTCCAGTATGACACAAGCCAGCCGGTTCTCCACAGCAGATAGAGGATGCTGGAGCAACCAGGCCCCGATCACACATATCTCCTCTGGCCGAGGCCGCCACAGACTCAGAGGCAGCTCTTTGCACAAGTACAGAGCCACCTAACACACACATGTACACAAATGTTCACAAAAACACACAGACAAAAGAAAAAGTTTGAGCTCTGCCAAATTAGATATTTTCCTCTCAACGTAGTCAACGACATGCAGTTAAAACCTTAAAGTCTTTATAGAATAGCAATACCAACCATTCCTACAGTTTGTATGGTCTCTCTGAGTCTCTCCAGGAGGACAGAGATAACGTAGGGATGGACTGTTGCTATGGCAGCCAGCAACTCCCTCCCAACTTTAGAGTAAGTTTCTCTGGTAGACACACTCACATAAGACACCTGCAGCAAAAATAAGAAAAGAGATGTCAAACAACAATGTAGGTACTGTATGTTTTCTAACCAAGGCACCATGGTGATGAATCTTTAACCAGTGTTATATATCCTTGAAACTTTGTTTTTTCAATGCTACCCTCCTCAGTATTTTTGTATTGGGTACCTTAGGTACTCTATATGAAATACACAGTATCTTGATTCATGTAGTCTATATATAATATCTGAGTAATGCAGTAGCTTTGTTTGGCATCTAAATTACTCTACACCTTAACATATTTATACATGCCCCTTCTAGTATTTTCCCTTTGCATCTCCTTGTCACACCTGGTAAACCATCAGAGTTATGGTTGTGATGAATGTGGGGTCTGAGTGCTGAGTCGGTGTGGCCATGTGTGCTAGCGCGGTGAGGAGGGAGATGCCATCAGAGCTGTTCACTTCACATAGCCAGTGCTCAAACCTCTCCTGGTGTACTGGGTCTGTAACAGACACATAAAATAAAATAAGAGGATGGCAACTGTCAACATCAGACTAAGAAGAATAACACAACCCCTGTTTTTGAACCTGGTTTTATAATCCCAGTGCAATAGATGTCTTAGAAATAGAGTTTAAGTAGTTTGAGAAAAGTTCAATTCAATTAAATATTTAAAACTGCCTTAAAATTGTGTTTAAGATACATTCAGCTTTCAATATGATGATGAAACTGTGGGGTTACATCCAAGCATCACTACAATGACGATGCTAGTTTCATTTTTTAGGTTTTGAAAGACATATTGTGGAGGTTAAGAGCGTATACTGGTACCTCTAAGAGCCTGAATGCAGGAGTGTGTGTCACTTGCAGTGCCAAGTGTTTCCGGTCCTGCTGTCTCTGCGCACTGCATAACATAAAGGACCCTCCACAGCATAGAGCTGGACAGAGTCCCATACGGCATCTCGGACATAAACAGCCAAATGCCCAACCTGTGAGAGAGGACCACAGAAAATGAATGTGAAGCCCATAAAGTAAATCATTTCCACTTGAGGCCAATTCCTCACCTTTTGTTTCTGAGCACATGTAAAACAGCTCTGAGGAAGAGATGGTCGTATTCCAGCTGCAGTTTGTCCAAAGACAGAGAGTGTGAGCTGGATCCAGTAGCACCAGTTAAACTCACATACTGGGCCCAGTGATCACTGACATAACACACTGTCATTCTGAGGAAAAAGAGAGAAGACAACATACTGTAAATACATTGTTTTTGTGTGCTCCGATCTCAGCAGCTTACTCTATATTATTGATGCACTGACCGTATGATGTGTCCTATTCGTTTGACTAGCTGTCTGTATCGTGCCCTGTTGTAGGTTTGTAGTCCAAGAGCGAGAATTTCGATGAGTGAGGAAGCAAAACCAAAAACACGCATCATCTTCTGACTGGAACAGACCTGGGGTTCATACACACCTGGAGGGAAAGTGGTGTGTCAGTTCATAAAGTGAGCAATACAAAGCAACAGACAGAAGGACAGACAGACTCCCTTACCCTGCTTGCTCATCCCCAGCATGTGTGAATAGAGCTGCTGGAACGGGAACTGGGTGAGCAGGGAGATCAGATCCTCCTCACAGAGCAACAACCAACTGCTGTCTGGGTCCTCATCCTAAACACAGAGAAGAGAAGGGCAATGCAGTTAGAGGTTCAATGACCACATACTGCACTGTTTTAAGAAAATAAGTTTTCTAAAAAGGCTCTTGTTTAAACTGCTAACAGTTTTTTTAAGGCAGGGTGCAAAGTTGAGGCTGCTTTAAATAAAATGGTAATAACAGACCACAAAAACATGAGAAAGTTTAAAAATATTATATAATACTTAAATTACAGTATCTTAAATGTTACAGTTTTTCAAGATAATGTTTCTTTCTAAAAACAAAGCAGTTCCTAAGCAACACATACTGGCAGCAGTCGTGGTTTTAAGCCAGCAGACTGATATTTACACGGTCATAGGTGTTCATTTGGCACCCATTTATACAAAAGCTTTGAATGTGACTCAGCAGGTCAGAACAAAGACCAGAACAATCTGATTTATAAATTCATCATCTGCAAACATCAGTGACACATCACATTTTCATCATACAGACTGGGTATTTTTTAACATAATGGCATCACAATCAGTGATGGAAAACAAAACTTACTTTTTCATGCAATCATGTAGAAAAAAAATAGATCTGTTATTTGATTTTTAGTTTTACCGACAGCTTTCATTTTCCCATCCCATATATACGCACACCTGAAATTGTCCAATAAATTAACTTTTTTATATAATTCTTAGTTTTCAAACTGTGATGTGGAAGTTTTGTCTCCCTACACATACCTCCTCTCCCCCTTCATCCACTAGTGTCCAGTTGCCAGACTCAGGTCCAGAAGCTGCTGAGCTCTGGCTCTCACATGGCTTCAGATGTCCCAGAAACTCTGCACGGTGTCTGAGTCAAAACAAAGAAGCCACTGGTTAGAGATGTGAGGTTGTCAGACCCTGAACGGATGATCTGGATTCTTATGGAAAACCAAAGACATAAAGCTGGAGTGTATCGTTCACAGTCAGTAGTGAGTAAGGAAGAGTAATTGCTAAAGGGGCTCTTATATTTACCTGGCAGGTGACATTAGGATGGCCAGAGCTTGCATAAAGTGCTGCACTCCACAGGTGTTACTCCAAACTTGGATCTGAGGCAGAAATTGGGAAGAAAACTCCAGTCAGTATGCACAACCATTGACATGACAACAATAAATGGAAGACTGTGTCCCTAACTAACCTGGAGAAAGGGTGCAGCCCACTTGCCAACTCCAGCAGGACAGCACAGAAGATGGCACAGCAGGTACAGGTGCTCTCCTGACCCTCCAACATGCAGCAGGACTGCCACCTGGAGAGTGGACCAGAGCCAGTGAGAAAACACAATTCCTCGACCAACATGGACTAAGAAAAGTGGTACAGTGTGTGTGTGTGTGTGTGTGTGTGTGTGTGTGTGTACCAATCTCTCCAGCCAGTGATGGATGTCTGTCTGGAACTGTGTGTCATCCAGGACTCTGCGTGTGAAGCTAAACAGGACGCTGATGGCCTCTTTCAAAGGTTGAAGAGAACAAGGCTGTGTTTGGCTGCCAGAACAATCTGATAACAAAAACAAACAATGCACTTAATATTATTATTATGCACGACAGGCATGTTTGTAACAGGCATGTTACGGCAAGGCAAGTAGAATTTATAAGTCACTCACCTTTAAATAGACGATACAAGTATGATTCCACCTGAAGGCGTGACAGCAGAGCAGTGTATGCATGTAGCACCACCTTCTGATGGAGCAGCTCACTGCGAGCTTCAAACAGTCTCCCCAGCTCAGCCAAAATGCTCTGACTGAATTCTGCCTGCTGGAAGCGGTGGTACCCACACACCTTAGACTGATCTGCACACACACCCTGTAGGGAAGAAATGAAATTTAAAGTGTCGTTTCAGCAGAGGACCATCTCTACACACTATATTTCTGCTTTTTGTTTCAACTACCACACCTGAAGTGTAAGCTGTTCATCTCTGAAGCTCCAGAGACGATTCTGCGTGCTCTTGCAGTCAGAGGACTGTGTATGTAGCTGTGTGTGTGACTGGGTTAGCTGTCTACGACAGCGCCAGTAGTTCTGCAGCAGTTCGGTCAGTTCGTGGTTCTCCTGCCGGGCTAGAGCACAGAACTGGGCTGCACACACTTCAACACCCTCTAACCAAGCTCGCAAACCCCCGCCTGGCTCCCAGACACTCAGCTGCTCCAGTGAGAACGGCTGCAGAAGAATAAAATAAGGTGAGAGGGGCTATCTCACATGTGTATATGTAAGAACAAAATGGATGTAGTCACCTAATAACCACGTTTTTATCTGGGTGTGAGCGACAACACCAAATATCTTGACAAAATACCTTAATGTTCATACATTCTAATGTAATGTTGGGGGACTTTTATAGAAAGAAAATCACTAATAATGTGGACACCATGACCAAACAGGTTCAGTAGAGGAGATTACTGTTCACTCAGCTAGAACAGTCTAATAAGCTACAGCCACTTTAAAAACAGAAAACATAAATTCAACCTATATCATCACAATACAACCTCAACCATACAACTGTTAGCTATTCTCATGTTAATATAAATTGTGTGAAATTTCAGTTGAATGTACTGACAGATTAATAAGTCTGCTGAATCCATGTGCCCATAAGTTAGCTGGTGAATGCTATTTTGCCACCACCAATGCATTCTCAATACCGAGTCAAATTATAAAGCACTGACTTTTAAATGCTGTCTTATTGTCCCAGGGAAAGACATTGATGGCATTTCAATACTGTGGTGTTTGACTACAAACAAAATGTATGTATAATAAACACTTTAATTCAACCCATTCAGTCTTTTTCCATTTGAAAAAACACAACTGTACTCATAATCTAACTTAGTGTTATCTCTTGGTGTATGAGTTTACCTGAATTTCTGGAGCTGTCTTGGGTAACTCTGGGTAGAGTTTGCTCCTAAAAAGTTCAGCTACAGACTCCAGAGGCTGCAAACTTGGAGGGGAAGATTCCTGCTCAGGAAGCGCCAACACTGCAGGTCCCTTTTCCCTATTTTTCGCAGCTTCCTCACAGAGCTGTATCACCGGGCCCTCCTCCAGTGTTGGGAGAGAGGGATACAGTGCAGGGGCATTCGGGATCTGAAACTGAGTTGAAACACAGGGCTGATTCCACGACTGTGTGTCTTTTACCAACTCAGTGGTCTGTGCAGAAACTTTAAGCTCAGCCCCATGAGCTGCCACTCCGCCATCCTCCTCTTTTGACTCTGTCAGATGCACTGTAACCTGTGACGTCAGAGTTGACTGTAAAGCCTTAGTTGACATTGATATGGATAAAGTATGTGATGAGGAGGTCTGCTCTTTCTCAGAGGGCAGATCTGATAGCTGTGCTGTGGTCTTATGGGTCTGAACAGGGTCCTGCTGCTCCTCCTCTGGCTCCTGATACGGCAGACTGAGGGGGATGTCGGTGAAGCCGGAGGTGGAGGCCTCGTCACAGACTGTGGAGGGAGCTGTGGCTCTTTTGTCTTCCTCTGCCTGCTTTTGCTTCCTGGCCAGCTGAAAACATAAAACAACAATCACAGATCAAGCAATAATTTTCCTTGGTTAACTGAGTTGTCCAATCTCCACTGCCGTAGTTTTCTACATGTGACAATGGCCGTGTGACTAAAGAGCAAACATTATAATAAATATGGCAAAAATAATAAATGTATGATGTCTCAGCACAGTGTCCCAGTGATTAGTTCCATCATTTCAAATCAAGATTAGTTTTTGGACCCTAGGCCTTTATGTGAAGTTTCCATGTTTTGTAGGTTTTCCAGTTTCCTCCCAATTTCTAAAGACATAAAAGTATGTTGGATTGAATACTCTAAACACTCCATAGTTGTGAGAAGGATTGTGTTTGTAAGTGTCTTGCGCTGTGGTGGACTGGAGAGACCTGTCCTCCTGCTTAAAGACCAATACTAGTTGGAATAAGCCTTCCATCTGTGACCTCAAAAGGAAAGCAGACGAAGGCAAAGAGTGACTGTAAAGGACACGGATTAATCACCTGAGATTTTCCGCCGGTCTTTGCCTTGGTCTTCTTTGGTCTTACAGCCTCCATCTTTAGTGTCTGCTCACACCAGCTTTTTCCACAACTCAGATCACATTGACAAACAGCTGACTGAGGTGTCTCCTGGTGGAAACGATGCCGATCAGCTGAAAACGAACAGTCCTACGTAACGTCTACAGTCATACGTAAACAGACACACACAAACAGCAACCATTAGCTGGAATAGCTAGCGAAGTCTATTTCGTGATAAGCAACGAGTGCCTGGCTGTGTTGTCAAGATAAACGCTTGTCACGGACTGTAAACAAAACACTGGTATGGCCTGTTGAGAAAGGTCGCTGGCGGAGGATAGCAAGGCAACAACTAGCATGTGTTTTAGAGTAGACATAACATCCAGAGAATACATTTCAGGAAAACAAAACCAGTCCTTGCTGATGAAACTCCACTTAGCTACACAACTGACGACGCTCTACCAAGGCAAGGCTAAGCTAAGCTAACGCCTAGCTGTTAGCTTGTTACACTGTCTGTCTCGGTCTTAGTAACTTATTCAACAGCAGCTCTGAGTCTTCCGTATTGTCAATCAAATAATCAAAATAAGATTTTCAACACGTCGCCACAAGTATCATGGGGCGGTAGCCCCGTCCGCTGGTCAGCTGTCATTTGTTTTGTTTATTCCAGGAACTCAGCGAGCACAATCTGTGATCACGTGACTACTCCACCTCTCTACGGAAAGCCAGAGAGCCCAGACTGTATAATACGCACACACACCAAATAACACACTGGCTATTTCTGAAAGGTTATAAATGAATTTCACTCATTAACTGCTGACTGAATGAAATATGACTGTCTTGATACTTGGATGGAGTTAATCAATCAGATTTATTATACTATTACTATAAACTGAGTATTGCATTAAGTTAGTTATGCTGTATTCATTCAGGAAGGCGCACTGAGATCAGTATCTCTTTTGCAAGAGAAACCTGAGAACAAATAATATATATACTGTTTTTACAAGATAAAAACAAGACAAGTCAGTCACTTGAAAAATATCACACACATAGACACACTAATAAAAATGCTCACAAATATTATTTAAAATGTCAGCAAGTAGAACTTTAAAGTCCCAGAGAGAAATAAATGCTTCTTACTTCAGTTTGTTTTGCAGTCCATTCCAGTCGTGATGCATAGTACCGTAAACCAGTCTTCCCCAGTTCAGGGTTGGTATGATGAACTTTGAAAACTAACCTGTTCTTGTCATGGTTGTTCACTCTTATCTCAACTAAGGTGATCATGCAAGAAAAATAACCCACAAATCCAAAGGTTATCTTTACAATTAATAATTTCTCAGACATGCAGTCTGTAATAGATTACACTTTAAAAAGAGCCTTACCATTTCCAGCAGTGTTTATATGAATGCATAGGCAGGTCATGAGTAACAGAAAAAGATTTATTTACAAATGTTTATTACAATGATTTTCATTTTTCCCTTTGAAATATATTCACTCCCACCGCCCAGCCAAACCTAAGACAATCGAATGGTTGAGGCCTGTATGCATTTTATCATGTGGTGCTGGCTCTTATAATTATAGCTGCAGGTGACCTGACCAGCCATCCTCTATCATATACTAATCTCACTGATACATACAAACCAGATTGCATTTCATATCCAGCTACTCTCCAATATTATCAAATAAATGTGTATCACACTCATAACAGACTCTGTCTCATAGCATCCAGCCAACACGTCATCCAACATGTCACACAGTCAGCCAGTATCCTGAATAGCCCTGGCAAGTAATTTCCATTGAGGAAATTGACACGCCAGATGACATGCTAGACAGAGAAGGAGAAAGCACAAGTGCAGCATGGAGGAGTACTGAGTTGCTGGTATGTGAAGCAGTTCATAGGGTAAAAAAATTGAATCATTTTTAAAATTCCTGTATTTTTAAGTAACAGGTCACATTGTGTATCATAATATGCAAAAAGACAACATAACTGAACATACATAAAAGCTAAGGCAGTAAAGTAGAGTGCTCTTCCTACAAAAATACATAGATGGTCACTGCTACAACTCAATAATTGATTCATTAATGGATTTAAATCATTTGCTGTATTTCAACACTACACACATATTTAAGTTTTAGTTCTATAGCCACAAAAGAGTGTTAATAAAGTTAGAGTATTAATAATACACAAATTAAGAATATTTGTAACTCTTATATTTACAGAAAACCTGAAGACCATGACCATGCTTGATATGTTCTGTTCTCCCAAACAGATGTCACATCTCGAGTGGCAGACTTTTAGCTCATTCACAGAGTCAAAAGACAACTTTTATCCTGTACCTTCTGCTTCAGTCTATTCAAAGTTATTTAAAGACACGTAAGTCTGCTGTGAGCATGGTGAAGGACTATTGGAGGGCATGTGTTTGTCAGAGGTTTGACAGACTGTTTGCTTTGTGTTTTTATGGAGGGTTGGTGAAGGACTACAGGGTGGGGTCATCTGGATTTCTGTGTCCTGGCTGTATAATGTGTGTAAAGGAAGTTGTTCTTGCTTGTATGTGTGACTCGGTGCTTGGCTGAAAGCCTCAGGCGCGTGGTGAATGTATGCTTGACTCAGAGCCAAGCTGAGGATCTCTGTTTTCTCCTTGTAGAATCGCAGCTCTATGCCCCGACGCCGGGCCAATACCAGCTCCTTCTGCGCCACCTGCAGCTCCTCCCCGAGTCGCCCCGGTGACCTCTGCTCCCGTCCGAGCCAATCCAGAGCCAAGCTGCTGCGCATGTACTCATCAAGTCCTCGCTGGGAGTAATAGGCAATCACACTCTGATGGGGAGGAAAGACAACAAGCAATAATCATTATGTAGCAGCAGAGATAATCATGCTTTATCAAAGTTAGCTGAAACCAGGGATGAGATATGTCCGTGGCAAGACCTGTACCTGTCGAGAGCACTGCCTTTCCCTCAAAGCCTTCAGTGTCCCATTCCAGTGCAACAACTGGAAAATTGTCATCATCTCCTGCAGAGGGAAATAGAGGGGGAGAAAGTGGTTGAGAATGAGACACACAGAGAGGGACAAAGTCTTGCGCAACCCCATATGTAATGACTTCAATAATAAATCCAAACATCCAGCTCTGTGTACGTAGGTCTGACAAAGATAACATATTATGTGGATATTTCTTGAACCCAGACCTAAAATGTTGTTGATTGGTGTGAAAGGATATTATAAATCTTTATGCACCAGGTAGGTTTCACTCTGATTTATAAAACAATGTCTGACTGAGCAGCTGCCGTGTGTTAAGAGCTAGTGACATTAGTGTTAAACAGAGAAAGTCTATACATTAACTGAAATTGACCTAATAAGACACAGATGGAAAGTATGACACGTACATTGTCTGGGGTTGAAGTCCATGTTGTACCTGCCGACCTGTTTACTCAGTTTCCAGCTGTACATCTGCCCAGTGCTTCTTGTTTATCTGCATGACTACAAAACTATCTGACGCCTCCAGCACTGACTGCACGTATAAATTATATGAAGCACTGACAGCTGCATACCTATGGTTGATGCTGTGTGAGAGATTTAAATATATGTGTGTGAATACATTTCAATGTCTGTGTATATACATGTGCGCACGTATGGAGGTGTGTGTATTACTTAGAAGCTCTTCATCTCTATGAGCCATGCTTTAGCAGGAATGATAATGAACCCATTTCCTCCTGGTAACAACCCTCTTTCTGCAGACATATGCTTATTTACACAAAGGCAGAAATATTAGGTGTTGCATACCATGACTGAGAGTGAGATGGAGTGGGGATAAAGAGGCAAAAACAGAATAGGGATGTAATGATAACAATGGAGGGTGGAATTAACACCCAGTGGTTGTGATTTTTGTTATGTTTGTATTCATAATTCCTAATTATGTAAAATGAGAATGCTTTAATTTGTGGTTCAATTATACACTATTTAAGATCCTTTAGCACAAAGAAGCACTTCACAAAGCCTGAATCCTTTGTTCGTTCACACTATTACCCCACATGATTTATGAGCACAGTTACAGAAAAAATAGCATTTTGCAAAATAGGCCTTGGCTTTATGTTTTACCTGGAACTCCAGCATGGTCCTTCCTATGTAGGAGTGGAGCAGCAAACTGTAGGTTCCTATACTGGTGCTTGAATCACATGCATCTTCTATAGAGACCTTTACAGAGACAACAGTGCAGGTCAACATTCATGTTGAGACTAAACACTCTCCTACCATGTCATTCCTATAGTCTGCGTTGTAACTAGGTGTAATACTGTGTGTCTGCACTGGCTCACACTCACAGCACTGTCTGTGGCTGCCTGCTGCAAACTCTGAGTGATGAACTGAGGGTTGATGCGTCGACACGGCAGCTCGTTCACAAGTGAGTTCATCAGAGCCACACGGGCTGCATCTCTCCGAGCTTCTGCCTGAGTGTCACACACCTGAGGATGAACGTGAAGGGTTAAACTGCCACAAAAGAGTGCAAAAAGAAAGAAGAAAGTTTGTCACTTTCAACAGAAATATCAGGATCTGCTGATATATGTGAGCCAGAGTTCTCTCTGTAAATGGGCGCCAACTCTTAGTTCCATTTTGATGATTTTACACTTCATTGCAGCTAATCATGGGATCAGAACTCAAATCACCAACGAGATTAGGACATTAGAGGCATTCACAGATAACCAATCACATGCCTTCTCTGAGCTGGGGGCTGCTGTCTGGGTCACAATGAGTCCATTGAGAGGCAGTGTGGAATTTAAACAGAACAACATCAATTTAAAACAACCTTAAAAGTTTGTGTGATTGTGTGTTTCTTCCCACTGAATGGCATCAAGTGCTGCTTGTAAGCACCTGCCTCTGAATGTGAAACAGTTTGTAAGAAAACTTGATTCTGGGGGTCATTTTATTATTTAGTTGAGATCTATTTAGTGCTGCTGCATATTGCAGATTAAAAACTATTATTACCATGTATGTGAATTAACTAGTTAGTTAGTTTATATGAAACAACAGCCACATTAGCCATTGACATAGAATAACAAACTGTAAGTTGATGATCTTCTTTTATTACATTTACAATTTACTTTATAGTTTACACACACTCTCTGCAATCACCTGCATCATGTATCTTAAAAATACTAACTTTTAGCTTGTGTTTGGTCAAGTTTGTGTACTCACCACACAATGGTGATATTAACTTCACGTGAAGGATAACTGGTGTAAATTCCCATTGACACAGTGCAGGCATGTTAGGTTAACTGCCTGTGTAGTGTAGAAATCATGCCAGACAGCACTGATGATGATAAACACACCTTATAGTTGCCAAAGCAGCTTCCTCCAGGCAGGGTGACGTAGCAGACATATGGGGGACCGGGGGACGGTGCAGACTCGTACAGCAGCAGGCTCTCTGTCTGGATGGTTGCATCCCCTACATAACCATCTGATTCACTGGAGGAACCATGTGACTGACTCATCTGCCTCTGCTCCCAGAAGTTATGGAGCATGGCCACAACATTCACTGCACACATAATAATAAGGACACATGTCAAAATGAAGACTGACAGTACTGAAAGCATACATGACCACAACAGAAAGTGCTCAAGTGTAAATTAATGCAATTTCATCAATCATGATTGACTTTTAATACGGAAAACATTTTGATAACTCTTCTGTGTTCAGAAGTGAAAGGTTTCTTTTAGCCTCACTCTGGGAAAACTTGTAAGAATACATCTGTAAATGATACACAAGCCAGACATTTGTAAAAAAGCATTCTCAGACACTGTTTATTTAAGTAGAATTAAGAGCTGTAAGCACCTCCCCATAACTTATACAAATCAGCATTTTGTAACTTTTTGAGCTTTTTCTGACCCTGAAATAGGTTTAAACGTTTCCTGTGTCCTTCACTGTGTGTGCCAAACAATTCACTGCAGCCCAGTCTATGGCAGCAGGGATAACTTGACTGACACTTGTTGGAGGCATACATTGCTGGAAATTAGAAAACAATTAATTGCTTGTTTGAATCTGATATCTAAAACAAAGATCAGTCTATTTCCTGTTGAAACTAACACAAGTTTCTCTCAAAGTTTCTCAGTTACTCACAGTCTTTGGGGCTGGTGTCAGTCTCACTCTGTGACAGGTATGACATGATGCTCTCCTCCATTTTCACTTTACTCATCCTTGTCCAGCGTTTACTTCCACAGCTGCCTCAAACACATTCAGTCTACTTTTCTCATCAAAATGGTCCATCAAAATGGCACACATAACCCTAGAAATGAGCAACCACCACCATCATCACGGCTCAGGATGGGAACATCATAAGGAATAAATTCAAAATCTGAAAGCCCCTTCACTCTCCCATCCCCACCTCCTAAACTCCCTTTCTCCCCTCCTCCTCTCCTGTGTGAACATCAACAGGGTTTCTCCTTTTAAGCGGACCACCTTTGTCATCATCGCTGCCAATTAGCTCAGCGGGCCCCTCACTCTTTCTACCCATGCACACACACACACACAGAGGTGCAGAGCTGGAATGCTGAGCCCCTCCCCTCGGGCTGTGCAGCTGGCTAATCCCTGAACAGAGTCGGACAGTTGAAGACCTGCACAAAGTTGCCAAGATTGCACAATGTACCATCTTGAGGAAAAGGAAATATTTGAATTTGTTCTGTGGAAAGTCCAGTATATTAGTGAATGCTTCTTTTTATATGAAATACCCTCAGTATCCAGCATCTACCCAACATTGAGTGTCTAAGATGTGGGGGGTGGGATACTTTTGACTTCACACACTAATTTGAGCTCACAGAGGCCAGGGTCTGAGCTCCATTCACCCTCTTCAATATGAATGGCAATTGTTCAAGTCTGAATTCACCCGTTCTCTGAAAGCCTCTTACACATAAATGAACCAAATTCTGAGAAAGAAGTGTTTTTTTTAGCTCCCAACTCCTCTGCACTCTCATTTTTTACATGTCATGCCTCACTCTGTATTGAATCATGCCAGTGTGACAGAGCAAAGGGGTTTGAGTATCTATTTCCTGCACCTTTTCATGCTGAATGTATTGGTGTGTTCTGGAGCATGTATGTTCCCACATGCTAGTGTCAGTCTCTGCTTTTCTGATTGGTTGCTGGGAGGGTGGAGATAGCAATCTATTCAAATAACCACAATAGTTGGAGACCTTTGAACCACAGGAGTTCAGCATAAATAAAAGCTCTCCATGAACTTGCATTCTGTTTGAATCTTAAATCCACATCAGTCACTGTCAGCAGTATACAGACCCAGAATTAACTTAATAGCAAAAGTTACTCAGTAGGTCTTTTGTACTCATCTTGGAGGTTGATATGCGAGTATCAGTTAAAAATAATGTGCTCACTTGACTAGCAAACATGTTTGCCACAGGTGCATATGATGTCCTGACAGAAATAAGTTCATTTTTACTCATTTGTTAAACCATTATTTTGAATAAACAGAGAAAAACACAGCTCATTAGTTTGAATGGTTTAATAATCAATCACACAACTTCATTATAATAAGTAGCTGATATTTACACTAGACTATGTTGAACATGATAATTCACTGCAGTTCGTCATTCTTCTCTCGTGTATTTTCCATGACAGTATGGAAAAGCGGAGCTGTTGCACAGATAGTCTCTTGCTGAGTTTTCCATCAACTATCATGTTTTCAACTCATGATAGAACCATGCAGCATTGCATGTTAACCAAACAAAAAGCATGTTGACATGAATTTTGTCTATCCATCACTGCAGTCCCATTTATCCCCAGAAGGAGGCGCTCTCCATACTAGACTTGATGTTATTTTGGTTCTCTCTCCTGGATTTGGTCACCAAGCTGGCCTCTCCCTTCTGCAGACGTCTCCTCTGCGCTGCCTTCTGCTGTTTGGTGAGCTGACTCCGCACCTTCTGACGAACTACCTCCTGCAGCACACACAAAAATAACGACAGCAGGTTACTACAGACAAATGTACGCACTGTTACAACACAACAGTATGTAGACATGTTGGCACATACTACAAGTCACCCGTCACATTCTTTGACAAACTACACCATGTGAAAGCTCTTTAGCAACACCTACAGGACATTCCAGTTTTTGTCCAAAACTGAACTAGGATTGCTACGTCTGGTGAAATGTCTAAATTGACATACTTTCCAATGATCACCTCAGTCAGAGTGTTTGTATTTTGTAATGTACTTTTGTACTGTATTAGCGTCTCTTGCTCTCACCTTGACCCTTGTATAAAACATGTAAGTGCAGACAACTGTGTATGTCTGTTTTACTCACTGGTGGTATGGTAGAGCAGCTCCCTATGCTGCCCATTGTGGCCTCACTGTCTGTCCTCCTCCTACTGTGTTCTGCTATGTGTAGAAGACTGTCTGAGTCTCTGCAGGAGAAAAGACACAGAAAAAAAAAAATGTTGCTATAATGGCACAGTTTACAACAAAGCACAGAAATTCACTGTTGTGGTGTAATGTCATTTATCAAGTTAACAGGCATTCCTATGAACAGACCTACTTTTATTTGTTATCTCTGTACCACCGCTGTAGGTGGAGTGTTGGATTATGTTAATTTTCCATTGTGTTTACCTGAAGGGCTTGAAGTCTTTGTTGGAGGTTGAAAGGTCTGCCAGTTCTGGACACTCATCCTCTGCCTCCTTCAACTCTTCCTCCAAGTCCTTCTTCTCTTTTTGTTCTTCCCCTTTTTCACTCTCATCGTGTATGTCTGCATGTGTGTCGCTGACTTTCAGACCTTCCAGCTCCAGCATTGCATGCTTATATTCCTCCATGTCCACGCTCTCTTCTTCTTTTTCTATTTCCTCATCTGTTGCCTCTTCGTCATCACTCTCTTCTTCATCATCATCTTCCTCTCCCTCAGGTCCAGCTGGGTGTAGCAATGCACCATCTCTTTCCAGGTCTTTGGTGAAGCCGCTAGCTGAGACTTCGACATCTAGAGAGCAAGACCGCCTGTAGGAATAAACAGCAACAACAAAAGAATTAATTTCCACCTACAAATCACGTTTTTAAATAAATGTCGAAAGGCAAGACATTTAACAATGCAAAATGTAATTTTTCTAAATGTTGGGACAAATGTTGAAAATTCAACCCTTAAACACAGAGCAGATAACATGAGAAGTTTTTCCATGGTCACACACAAAAAAAGTTACCTATCTGTACCCATCTAAAAATAACACCAGCACAATTTTCATTGTATTTCAGGAGTTTAATTGCAGCTGAAACATAAATATGAGCAGTTACCTGATGTCTTGGAAGGTTGGGAAGAGCTCACTTTCGTAATTGAATTGTTTTGCAAAGAAATCTCTGATACACTTGACATCTCTGTCAAAATACCTAGAAACAAAGTTTGGATAAGTGAATAACATAAATCTTTGTTTTTATTAACTTTAGGTGTTCATTAATTTTCCATTTTATAACAGAGATACCAACCATTCAGCATTAGGATGTGAGGTGGAGACCATCTGAGGGAAGTCAATCATAGTTATGTGGTCCTGGTCGTCCAACATAAGGTTGAACTCGTTAAAGTCTCCATGAATCAGGCCGTGATTGGCCAGTTTGACTATGAGCTCCATGAACTCACTGTACAAGGCTGGTGGATCCTGCAGCTCACGCACCTGACACCTGAAAGAAAGAGACAATACACATAAATTATATAAGGAACACAGAGTAGGAATAGTGTGCTATTACTAGTGTAATATATAAAGCAAGAAAGAAGGATGGCTTGATTACATACAGTGGATATCCATTGATGAGCTCCATCACTACAGCATGTCTGTTATAGTCCACAGGTTTGGGAACGGGAAAGCCCCGATCATACAATGCCTGAAAAATTAGTAGATGACTCAAAAGATGCACCACACAAAACTGGATTCCTACAGCACATCTTATAATTTGCTGGTGACATTTTCTTTCTATTCAACATAACTTACATACTTTCTCTGATTAGGTCCATTACCTTCATGTAGGCAAACTCCTTCATGGCAGAAAGGCGAGAGAGGTAGAGCCAGGACATGTTCTTCCTGTGTTTGTGGTAATCTCTCTTGTTCTTCAGGTTCCTGAAGGAGGTACGACCCAATCTGTGAAGCTTCAGAGCGTACTGCTCCCCGTTTGGACTTGCCACGATGTATATATCTACAGGAGGTGAACACAAAGAAATATTTGTATTTATATGAACATGAGCACATGAGAGTTTATGACAACACCTAGGACATCATTACACCCTTGAGTGCTGCTGAGTTGAACTACTGTCTTTTGAAGCACTACAGTTAAATAGACTAATCAGTATTTCTTTACGGTTATGGGTAAGAAAAACAACTTCCATTTGTGTGGGGAAAACTCACTCACAACAGGGCTGAAAATAGTTCAAATTTATTTGCAATTGTCTGTCATAGTAAAAATGTTTTAATGATATAATGCTTTCATAACATTTTCTTTTTATACATTTTATTTCATTTTAAGTAGTAGGCCTACTATTTACAAATGATTGTGTATTTCTCTGGGATGAATCTAAGTTTAAATATTCAACACATGACTTTGCTTGTGTGAACCATATTATGATATACACTTTAATAAAAATAATTTGTATCATGCCATTGATTTAAACCATGTCACGCAGGCCAAAAGAGAGGTGGCTGTGTGAACATGTGCATATATACATTATGTACATAATGTATGTGATTTTTTTTTTTCTTACCTGACTCTTTACCCACACCCATCTGATTGCCAACTGAAATGACCACCTCCCTGGAGCACAAGGTCTTCAGAGCCAAGTAGTCATATCCTCCGTAGTTCAACCTGTAACCCTGCACAGCTGAAATCAACATACACACGCCACATTAGAAAAATAACCCACATGTACCATCTCTACCAGGACTAGTGAGGTTCAGCAAGCATTCCTGTGTGCTTTCTTACTCTTGGTGCGTTCATAGGCCACGAGTTTGTGTTTGACAAGCTCTCTGAGGATCTTGTTGCAGCCGCCGTGTTTGAGGCTGGCGATGGAGGAGAGGAGACTCACTGGAACAATCTCATGGTTCTTCATCCCCATCTCAACCTGTGTGAGGGGAAGTACACAGGAAGAAACAAAATCTGATCATTACAGTGCTGAAATTCAAGCATCCCTGCAGCAACCATGTTAAAATAGCTGCAGAGCTGAAAGGTGAACTGACATGAAATTAACACTGTTTGACAGTCCGTTAATGAGCTGCGGACAAAACTGGTTAATGTATGCACTGTAACGTTAGCTCACGTTGGGTTAGTTAACCACTATAATGACAAACCGACCAAAGCTAACCTAGCACAGGCTAACTCAGCTGGGACAGAAGGGACAGTTAGCTAGCTCGCTACTTACCGCAGTGAGGACCCGGAAGTCATCTCGAGCTAAGTATCTCAACACCACGACATTCAGCTTCCCCATGTTTCAACCGGTTAGTGTGTTTAGAATATTATAACTATTATTTCTTAAGCTCAGTTGTCCACATTTTCAGTAAACACACGTGCAAGGCGGAAGTTCGGAGGACGGAGAATGCGTCACTTCAGGTTTACGTTAGACGTCATTTTGACGTACCAATACGTGGAACCTGGAATACATGAAACACACATGATTTTACACAGCTTATGTTACTAAAGTGTGAGCGTAGGCTTTTAATGAAATGGAACAATAATAAACACATGTGGACTATTTACTACCATCCTGAAATTAAGTGGGTGAGTTTATCAACGCAATTTACCTTTTCATATAACTTGACATACACAGGTGTTAACTACTCACATGATTAATTGCTGCATTGCATTAATTACTGGAGCCATCATTAATGTTATTAGTTCCACCTGTGCTTTCCTGCTATGTCTGCTGTTAAAATGGTGTGCTGTGTCCCATTTTCATTCTACAAACTAATTGCATGGGCTACAGTAGGTTACTATACAAGCCAAATACTTTACCAATCCCTGCAAATTATTATACTTTTTTATTATTAATAATATTTAATTATTATTATTTTGCTTGTGTGAGGTATGAGTAGCTCCTCCATTTCATTTGTGCATTGCATTATAGGTCAATAGTGTTAATCAACAGCCCTCACCAAAATGTGATGTTTGTGTTTTTAGTTCATTTACTGAACTTTTTGAGTATACTCAATTTTGTCACTTTTTCAGTGTGAACACACTACATATTCAAAACTGTCTTAGCATTACTGTTTAGTGTGGAACTGTGACACAGCTACAGTCAAATATTAAAGCCCCTACCCATTGTACACCCTCTTCTCAGTACCAAGTTGGGTGTACAAACTGTACTGGATTGACATCTACCTCACACTCTTAATGTTGCACCTGTTAGGGTGGGGCAATGTACACCTTTTATGTCAGTGCATAGATTTTGATGACATTAGCTGCTTTAGTTTCAGACTCTTTAGCTGTGTCTCAATTCAGGGGCCACGTCCTTAGAAGGATGTGGCTCTTGTATTGTGCATGCTTGCTCACTGTCAAACTGTCTTGGCTTACTGGGACACTTGAATGGAAGAGAGCCATCGTTAACGTTATTAGTAACACCTGTGATTTTCCTACTATGACATTTCAAAATGTCTGCTGTGAAAAAGGCCTATAGATGTAAATGAGTTGTGGAGTGTATAGGATAAATACATTTGGGGGTGTTGTGTGGATGTTTGAATATGTTCTATAGTGTTATTTATTGTGAATGCATTAGATATTATCTCTACTATCTATAGTTTGTTGATCTATTGACTATTGACTCTTGTGTAGTTGTTTTGTTTTATAATCATGATAGATCAGCAATGCTGAGTCCAACACAAGTTTTGCCTCAGGGACAATAAAGTATACCATATCGAATCATAAAATGAAAGAAGTACATCTAAAGTGATGCTACACAAAACACTGCGTCATCCCAGTCAAATCTGGTGTCAGGTGTGTGTGTGCGCGTGTGTGTGTGTGTGTGTGTGAAAGAAAGAGAGAGAGACATAAGGTGTTAAATTTTTAGATTATAAAGAGTTAAACTGTTAGATTTACCAGCAGGTTTCTGTTGCCATAGCAGCTGGATTCTGTGCATTCCACGGGCAGGTACGTTCTAAACAGAATCAGAGAGTGTGCGTGTATGTGTGTGTGTTTACTCAGGACTGCCCTGTGACAGACACCACTCTGTTCTGCTCCCAACACACACACACACACACACACACAGAGCGAGCTCTCCACTTCCAGAGGCTGTGTTGACTCAGTGGAATTCCTCAACTGGTTTATTTAACATTCTGCGGTTCAGCAAGTGTCTGAGTCCAAAGAGAGGCCAGGCATGCTGTGTGTGTGTGTGTGTGTGTGTGTGTGTGTATGTGTGTGCGTGCATCTAAATGTACATGTGCACAAATTAAACAGAGGTGTTTTACTGACCTTTGTGTGGTATTACTGTAGACCTGTGAATTGAATTGGCTCCTTTATTAGTAATTCATTTACTCTGAAACATTGGAAGTTTATTACTGAAGACAAATGAACAAGTGTACAGAGAGTAAGAGTGAGAAAATGGGCTCTGTGTGAGTCACTCAGTGTCTGTAAGTGCTCTGCAGGTCTCATGAATGTTTGTTTCAAACAGTTATTCACACTCTTGGCACTGCGTCATGGTTGTTTCTGTGTCTATGACTGCTCAGTGCTCCTGTCTGTTAACTTACTCTGTAACTGTGGTGTGCTGTGTGCATTAACCGCTCCAGCAGGTGTGTCTTGGGTTGTAAAATATACATCCGTACCCCACTTTATACTCAATCAGTGAACAAAATAACAGTGACACATTACAATATAATGCAGTCTAATATAACAACACCACCACAAACTAGCCCCCAAAAACCTCAACCACAGAGTTGAAGGAGCATGTTTCTAACACAGCCTCTACAAGAATTGAACATTAGAAGCCTTAATAAGTTAGTATGTATTGCAGAGCTATTTGAGTAGAATGTATTAAATTGCATGGATTTCCACCGCACTGTATAATGTAACACTGAAAACTTTAAATTGTAGGGAACAACATGGCCCTTTGCAGGATTCATCCAAATGATTCTGCTCTTTACCATCAAATGTCAATGCAGTATGTCATCCTGTTTAACTACTTTAAGTTAACATTTTGTGATATTTTAATTTTACAGGTTAAAACAAAACATTAAGTGTTTGTTATTAATTAATTAAATGAAGAATATGTCTTTGCAATGCTTAATTTGGAAGCTAGATGGCACTGTGACACAGGTGGATTACTGTAGCTGCTAAGCTGCTGTCTTTTGTCTCATATACACCTTTGTTGTCTCTGGTTTAAGTCAAGTGTTAAAACTGAATAATCTTCCTCCTGTATGTGCACCTGGCCTTTTGTTTAATCTGAAGTGTCTTTGTGATATTAGGCAGCCATGTTTTTAAGAGGGCAGTAACATCGTTGACTGTGACTGTACAGTGTTGAACACTGAACCCCTGGATTTGTTATTTCACCATGTTGTTCTGTCACATTGCCAAAAATGCCATAGATGTTATTCAGCTGAAAGTCTTGACAGCAACTTGACTGCAAAACATGGTTGGAAATTCTCCTATTGACTCACATACATGCTGATGATATCATTTAATTTATCTTTCTAATAAATGCAATCAATTCAGCAAACACGTGGACCATCAAGTTTTTAAAAGCATTGAAATATATGGGAAGAATGAACAATGATTTTACCGTATGCTACTTTATTATTCTGCAGACAATATCAAAGTTATTTTGATTCTTAATATGATACTTGTCATGAAAGTTATTGGACGCAAATGTCTCTGTGTTTTAACCATACACATCTTTTCCTATTCACCTCATCTTTATTTTCTCATTACTTATTCCATGCTGGACGCAAATGGGAGCACATGATAACACTCTACCTTAATTGGATACTAGTAATAATAGACCAACTCTGATTTTGATTAGATTATCATCCCATAACTCAATTTCTCATAGGAATGCTTTTAATAGTCTGCTGCTACAATAGCATGACTACTTTTATATGATGTTTTAGTGGTTGAGAGTGTAGGTAGAAGTCTGTAGAGATAGGATTGATTCGGCTGATAGACTGAATGTGTTTTTTACTGATAAAACTTGTGGTTTGCTCCACTGGCTCTCAGCAGCTGCAGATTGAGAGTTTCGCGGCAGAATCTCTTGTTAAACAGCCTATGACAGACAGGCGCAGTCGTCTGTTTCACTGAGTCTGGACAGTTACACACAAGCACAGACCAGAGTGACCGATGGTGTGTTAGTCGAGCTGGGCCGGGAGTATAGAGGAAGAGTGTGGACCCGCCTGTGTGTGTGGAATTATCTGGAACGTGGCGGAACGGCCATTCCTGCATGCGCGTGCACACAAGCACACAAACATACACACGCTAACACACAGTGAGATAGTGTCTTCTTTCCA
This sequence comes from Maccullochella peelii, assembly GCA_002120245.1. Classification (NCBI taxonomy): domain Eukaryota; kingdom Metazoa; phylum Chordata; class Actinopteri; order Centrarchiformes; family Percichthyidae; genus Maccullochella; species Maccullochella peelii. The sequence goes on along the minus strand of LKNJ01000467.1, from coordinate 43,423 downwards.
GATGTGTGTGAGGGAACTTTTTGCCATGCTTCAACACAAAGCAGCTCTCTTTTCAGTCTTCATACCACTCCATATTTTCCTCCCTCGTCTCTTTTTTTCTTCACTCCGGTCTCGGCTGTATAGAATTTAATACATCTGATTCAAAAGTGGCCAAAACGTTCAGAGACAGATTTACCTTCACCTTGTGTATTTACGTGAGCACTCATGTGTGCCCACTGGTCTTCAGATGTGTTGTTTGAAAATGTGATGACCTCATCTAGTTTCTGTGTATAGAGGGTTGAATATCCTCAATGGACCTGCAGTAAATCAGGATCCTTTGATTAGATATTAATGAGCCCCTCGTTAGCGTAAGATGAAAGTGAGAGCTGGATAGGTCAAAGTGATGAAAGGACCTTTGCAGTACTGACTGAAGTGAAGTGATCTCTACATTTGATGTACACATAGTGTATCAAAGCTATCAGCCCTTCCCCCTATTATTTCATTCATGAAGAAAAAAATTACTTATGTTTTAATAATACATAAAAGCTTAAAAGTGGTTGTATATCTACCAGCATCCAATCCTGTATTGACCCCCAACATCTGTGTAGCTATTTTACAAACGTGCAACATTTATAAAATACTACATATTTTACAAGATGATCGCACAAATTAGGCAACATAGAAAACTCATCTAACCTCTGAACAGCAAACTTCAAGGTAATAGTCTTGCTGTTACTATAGTGTTTACTTCTGTACATATTTGAACATGTAATACATGTTTGTAAAAAGATGGAGTAATATTTTCAGAGGGTCAAGATATTTTTAAAGGGTTGTTTGTGTCAGTTCTGTTTCTGGGTGTTTGAATTTCTTTTCCTGTGTTGCTGCAGAGTGAACATGGGATCATGGGAGACTTTCCCCCATCAGCCTACAAAGGATGTCCACAAACAGACAGGAACCATTTTAAGGGTAATACACATACACACCTGAGCACACACTCACAGTGTCAGGCCGTTAAATTGCTTTCTTGTTGTTTTCCAGCGTTAAGCTTCTGGGAGAGAATGCTAAATTGAGACAGGAATTGGAGAAGCTTAGGTAAGTCTCCAACAACAAGCGTGGGCTTTGTTCCTAGGGTATCATCGCTGTGCCTTTAGCCAGCTGCTGTGTGTTTGGAAACATCAAATTTGATTAGATTAGAGCAGAGGAGATCTACTTACTCTGCCTGTTCTGCTGCAAGTCTCCTAAACAATAATCTGCTCTCAGGTGCCGGTACAAGCATTGAGTAAACTAGGGGCCTGAGGAGAAATGTGAGGAGGGAAGGCATAACCTGTTCCAAGCCCAGCTGATACGGCTTTTGAGATGGGTACACACACACACACACACACACACACACACACACACACACACACATACACATGCACAAGACTATTTGCCTCAATTGGCCAAATAGTTCCCTCTTTCTGAAGTTTTAGCTCTTATAGTATATGTGTTGCAGTGTGGGTGTGGAGAAAACCCTGATCACCACCACCACACAGTTATACACATCCTAAATTTTACAGAGAATATTTTGGCACAGGATGTGTAACTTTGCATTTTTGGTACTAAAATGAGCATGCATCTACATTGTTAGCTATTCACATATAAGATATAAAGACAGAGAGAGTTTAATATACATACAAATGTATGTACTGATTCATTGTATGGACACAGATCAGTTTATACAAGATTTGCACCTTGGTTTTAACTCCATGGTTTATTGAATATTTATCATACTGTTTGTGTATATGTGTGTGTGCACTTGCAGTTTATGTGGAGGTGTGTGTAAGTATACAGTAAGTCATGTATCATTTAACTGTCTCTCAGTCTGAGATGATTAGACTGGCTGAATTGTGCTCCACTGTCAGGCAGGCAAGTTGGCACTGCACAGGAATAACAAGGTGCTGGGAGGGCAGGTTTGCATAGAGATAAAGACAGTGTGTACATACTGCTACATCCACTGTAATTTATAGGATCCTGTTTTACTGCTATTCTAAAAAGCTTTAAAATTGTGTGCGCTTGTTATTTATAAATGCATTGTGTGGTCTGCTTACATCAAGCCCTATTATATGTTGTTTGTAGGGATCTGTGTGTGCAATGACCAGCAAGCTGGACTTCCCTTTTAGCTTCAGTGGCACATGCCCAACCACCCAAAGTGTTAGTAATCATGATTTTTTATTTGGCTGAGCTCATAATGTCATTAAGTAAAGGGAGAGTGTGCAAGTGGGTTTGTTCTTCTTTTGCACTTATCTTCTTCGCTTCAGAGTGAGGATATAGTCTTCACATCATTAAGTGGCTTGTCTAAAGTTAAGTTTAGGGTTTTGATCAGATTTATGTTTAAGATTAGACACTTTGTGGTTTTGCGGAGAGTTACGTGCTGGAACTATTTCTTGGCCGGGCACAGTGACTTCTTGTTATCACTGTGAGCCAACCAGCGGAAATGGTGATTAGTGAGCTTTAGATGTGCTGGTAGGCAGATTTTTTTTACCTTTGGACAGAGCCAGGAGAGCCGTTTCCCCTTGTTTTTAGTCTTTTTGCCAAGCTAAGCTTACCGTCTCTTCATTTGATGGACAAGCATAAGAGTGATATCAATCTTCTCTTATAACTCTTGGCAATAAAGCAAATAAGGGTATTTCCCAAAATGACAAACTCTTCCTTTAAGGTTATGTATGTAGTGATGAGGAATAAGGAACCGATTTGGTCAGTGGAGTGTCCTCACAAAAGTATCAAGATAAATCTGCACGCATCTCGCACGTTTACGTGCATGTGTGAATGTGCACGTATGAGTGATGTAACATAGGCCCTAGCCAGATAATAACATGCCACAGTGATAGAGAATACTGCTAACTAACAGCAGTTCTCAGATGATCCTCTCCATCACACGCACACACAAACACTGACACACACACAACCCTCGCTTGTCAGACCCTTGTAATGGGATCACTGAGGGATTGGTCCTGCATCAGTCACAGCGCAGGTGCAAATGTGTACTCACACACAAAGGTTCAACCACCCACACACACAGTCACACACACACACACACACACACACACACACACACACATATCATCTAGAGGCTGAGCATGGCTGTGTATCACTGGAACAGGAAAGCTGCTCTTTATCTCAGAGGTTGCTGTTGTTCAGGCAATCAGATAGCAGCTACATCTTGTGTGTGTGTGTGTGTGTTTGAATGCGTGCACATTTGAGTGTATCTGTGTGTCTAGTTTAATAGCATTAACTCCTGCAAGCGTGAAATGAGACAGTCTCTCACTATCTGTCTTTAAGAGCAGGGCTGAGAGAGCAGAGTGGCTGAAATGAACTGATGGATCATGCAGGCTTCCAGTCAGATGAGCCTGTTAGCTCTAATAGAAACTGTGCTGTCTCAGTAGAGAGACATCTCACAGTGAACCACAAAAAATCACTACATATTGTACCTGCTATATTTTGTCTTTAATTGAAGGTCAGGTGAGAACTTGATGTGATTTGGTTGCATATTATTTTCAAAGGGAACGCTTCCCTCAGCTCATTTCAAAATCTTTAGGCCACTGGTTTAGTCTTTGAGAAAATTACACTAGTAGTCACTAGTGAGTCCGCTAATCAAATGCATGTCAGCACATGCCGTTTTAATGCATTTTCCTATTAGAGCTAGTGTAGATCAATATGTATTAGACTTCAGGTTGCTGAAAGGAAGTCATTTTGTGTGAAGTTGTTTTGCACTTGTAGAAAATGTAAACACGAGCTTGTAAGATTCCATAAATTCAAACAAATGCTGGGAAAGTCTTCTGGATGTCCTGACAGCAGTCTTGGCTGGTGATCAATGAGATTACTTCATAAAACCCTGAACATTTTGTCTAAGCCTCGCCTGCAGGTCAGTGGGCATGGTAACTGTGATAACTGCCAGAGATGGCAGATATCAGACTATCACACAAAATCTGAAAAACAGATGTTTTATCCTGTCTGCTAGTTTTGAATCTCACTTGTTGTGTCCAAATCCGTTTTCGAGTTCTGCATGAGCTGTTGCCTTGGCAGAAGTGAAATAACACACACACACACACACACACACACACACACACACACACACACACACACACACACACACACACACACACACACGCTTTACACACAAGCATCAAGACTGTGCATCACAGTAATCACACCGCAAGGGATGCTGGGTAATTTGGTTAAAGATGTCAGGAACGTAAATCACCTCCAATCAGTCCTGCTCTCTCATTGGTCAATCCTCCCACTACCAGAAGAACGCAATTGGTCACTCGTCCACCCGGCTGTCTCTGTAGGTCACATACTGTTCAGCTGTTGCTCACCAGGACACATCAGGTATGAAACTTAATTCAAGCTCCAGTATGAAAATCAAAACAGAAATGACATAACTCGATATGATTGACACATTAACTTCCAGCTTGAGGCTTTTATGCTGTTTGTACAGATTACATAGAGCCAGGCTAGCTGTTTCCCCCTGTTTCCAGTCTTTGTGCTAAGCTAAGCTAACCAGCTGCTGGTTGTAGCTTCATATTTAACGTACAGACGTGATATCAATCTTCTATCTATCTCTCAACAAGAAAACAAATAAGCCTGTTTCTCTGTTTTTTTAAAACTCCTTAGAGGGTGGCGGACTCATTTGCCTGCCCAGCAGTTTTGATCAAGTGGGCAACATCAAAGTGTCACAGAGCAGTCAGGGAAACCTACATCACAATAAATACTGTGCAAGTGAGTGTTTCAAATTCACTGTGCATGCTAACTATGGTTTAATTGCTGTGTCACTTTAGTTGCTGCAAGATGTAGATATTTATTCAATTTCAAAAACAATTCACACTCATTTTCAAGAACAGCGTTAACTTTGCAAAGCAGTTTGTCTTACTTAGATGCAAAGATTGAATCAAATATTTAAATTAATTCTACTCTCTGCCATATGCTTCACATTATAAAACTCAGGTGGTGGAAAAGTTTCAACCCCCTGACTGTAGTTTTACTGGAGCATATACTGTATTTCGGTCTCTGCTCTGTAGTGGAATGGTGGGAGAAGGCTTGTCACCTGCTCACGCACGCACTCGCACACACACACACACACACACACACACACACACACACACACACACACACACACACACACACACCCCTACACGCTTATATACACACATACTTTAGATGTTCAGGACTTTGATTTTCTCCAGTCTGCACTACAGGGTAGACAGCTAGAGATCTTCAAACAATACCTGGATAACACTCTGACACCCTCACTGCATATCTAGTGCTAATGATTACTTGTTAAGCACAATACGCACGCACGCGCACGCACACGCACACGCACACACACGCACACACACGCACACACACACACACACACACACACACACACACACACACACACACACGTCTGAGCTCAGACTTAATGATTCTGTGAATACTGCACATCTCAGAGCTTTTTCCATTTGCTCTCTCTCCCCTCAGGCAAGGACCTTCATCACACCACCAACCATTGATTGGGACGATACACAGCATTAATAAATTAAATGAGTGCATGTAGAGAAGAAGATACACGCACACACACACAGGTAGAAATACTGTATGTATGACATATAGTCTGAGAATGATGGGAACGTCAAACTGTGGTGGTGAGGGTTTGCTTTCGTGGACGGGGGCAGCGGAGGTGATGGACAGTGAAAGGAGCATACAAATGAACAGCCACCCACGGGGAAAATCATCCCACCTTGGATGTTTACTGTACAGGGACCGCTCTGTGTGAGACTGCGGTTCTCAGTAAATATTCCTGGTATGTGTGTATGTGGTGGTAGAAATGCAGCGAAAGAAGAGATGCTGTGTGTGTGTGTGTGTGTGTGTGTGTGTGTGTGTGTGTGTGTGTGTGTGTGTGTGCGCCCTGTCCAGGTGGATGTATTCTAGGTCAGACTGTTTGTCAGAGCTGAGACCGGATCGATGTGGCTCTAATCTAAGGCAGTATGATGTGATTGATTACCTCATATTCTGAGGCTCTGCACATAGACCTCCACCTGGTTTGATGGACACACACACACACATACACACATAAAGACACACACACTATGGTCAGTTCACCCAAGCAAAAGAATAGATTGGGAGAAAATGAAATAAGAGCAGATTGGTTTTGCTGTGCACAAGGCTGGACAGTCTGTCCAAGAGGGTCCAGAAAGATGATGGGAGCAGAAAATGTTCATTGGTACCATCTTTCATGTGTGTGAGATGTCGATGTGTGTGTGTGTGTGTGTGTGTGTGTGTGTGTGTGAGTGAGTGTGTTTTTCTGAAATGTTTTTTTCTTAGCTGCATTAACTGTGCTATTTTTTGTCTGTCTCGCCCCCTGGACGTCTGTGGTAATGTAAATGTGAGAGTGCACGATGTTGACAAGATGTTTGTTTTCGTAAAGCTGTGGAACACTGACAGATGAGAAAACAGTTCCATCTGAGCGGCTAGAGGAGTGTGTTAAATGAGCAGAGCTGCTGCCCCCATGGCGTGGCAGGGTGTCTACATAATTTTCCATGTTGAAATGTTAATGACACCTGTAGGCTATGTTATAGTGAATCTGCTTGTAAGTGAATGAAATTAGATAGTGATGTGTGCATGTAATTGTAGGTATTTCTGTGTGTAGGTGTGTGTGTGTTCTTGTTTATTTGCTCTGTCTGCGTGTGTGTATGTGTGCAGTGCATGTCTCTGTATTTGTGTTTTACACATCTCATTGACATGCATGGTGTCAGGGACCTCATTTGAACTACTGTTAATGGGCTTTGCTGTGTGTTTGCCTGCTGGGCTGTACTGTCCTGCCTCTTCTGAGAACTAACGTATTGTTTGAAAACGTGCCTCCTCTGAGTCCTCCTCATTTTCACTGAGGATTGAAGCCCTCATATTTTCTCCGCTTGAAATAAATGCAAACTTTAATTATTAACATGTTGATATCAACTAACAAAAAAATTGCACATTGAAATGGGTCTACAACAAGGCTAACATAGCTGCATACTGTTACATGATTTTGAGAATAAGTCTTTCAAGCAATAGTTTGACATTTTGTAGTATGCTTATTCGCTTTCCTGCTGAGAGTTATATGAGAAGATTGATACCACTCAATAAAATCATAACAACATCTGCCATTTGCCATACAATCTGCAAATTGTTTTTAAATAAGTGTACGATGGTTTTATGGAGGGTTATGTGAGATGTGCGGGACTATTTCTTTGCAGGTGGAAGTGACTCCTTGGCAACCAGTGGAGACTCCAGAAAGTCACTACTCCCGGTCAAGAAATACTTCTGGACATAACCCCTCATAAGACCGCAACTTGTTTTTTTTTATACTTCAGTTTTTGTACGAAGTAAACAAACGGGATATCTCTGTTAAGCTAAGCTAACTGTCTCCTGGCTCCAGCTTCATTGAACGGACAGAGAAGAGAGTGGTATCGATCTTCTCATCAAACTCTTTGCAGGAAAGCAAATAATTGTAATTCTAAAAATGTGGAGTTATTCCTTTAATGTTCATGTAAAAATAACTTTTTGCATTTGTCTTACTTGTGATTGTGTTCAGGTGAGCACAGCCCAAGGCTTCACTATGCCCTCTACAAAACCAAAGCCAATCACACACTTAGATGTGTGTTACAGTTGGATGGAGAGCATCAGCCTCCAGTATGTGATGAGTGCAGTTGCAAAGTCTGTCAACTGGGTTTTGTTTCTGTTCCTTATTAACCAATGATTTGATACACATGCTCACATTCAAGGTTACGTGGTTGACGCCTTTCATCTTTCCTAATACAACAACGGGGAGTCTTTTCTGTGACTGTTATTTAAATATGTGCTGGACCTCAAACACAGGAACACAAGAATCCGATCACAGCTCAGGTTCAGGTCCTGTCCCTGAGGTGGACTATGAGAACCTCTTGGCCTAAATATCCATCTCTCTGTCTGCCCTGTAGCTGTACAGACCTGCTCCCTCTCAGCCTCACAGGACCACACTCATCACATGCAAACACACAACTGAACACAGATAAGGCCACTCTGTTGGCTATATCACATCTAGTTTCACTCGCCAAATGTGTGCACCACTCCCTGTCTGTCCCCCACTTTCTCTCTCTGTCTGTAGCTCCCCTCTTCCCCCCCCGTTTGGACCTGCCTCCATGGCTCCATATTGTCGTTTTATCTCTCTCCCATTTCTCCCCATCCCATTCGTCACTCTGCCTCCATTGCACCATGGGAGGAGGAGGACGGTCCTTCATGTTGTGCCCAGGTTTGCCTCTCTGAAGTAACTGTGTGTATGTGTGTGTCTGTGCGCTTGCATGAGGTCATGAAAGAGAGAGAGGGGGGAGCATCTGAAAACACCATTACAGAGCAGGTGTCCTTCCATCTGTGCTGATCACAGTTAACTTTTTCCCCTCTCTCTGTGTCTGTCTCTTTCTGTCCAACACATGCTGTCCTCACATGACACACATTTACACAAAGACATTTGCTACAGAGCAGCATGACATTACTGACTGACAATGAAGAAATGCAAAAATGAGTGAAAGCAAAGGAAAAAGGGGATAGGGATGAAAGAGAAGGGGTGGTGTTGAAGAAGAGGAAGAAAAATGGAAAGCCAGAAGGAGGGACTGCCCCACTGAGCCTAGTGGGGCAGAGAGATACGGGACAAAAGAAAGAACAAGACAAAAAAGGATGCTACGGAGAGAAAAATAACCAGTGTTTACAGGGACTTAGATGAAAAGGAACAACAAAGAGGTGTTATGTGGAAGTAGAAATGAGTATTTGAATAAAGAAATGCTGTGTAAATATTAAGAGAAAGGGGGTCACCACTGCTGATATGCATGCAATTTTATGCAGTGTTTGAGGTGTGTGTAAGTGTGTGTGTGCATGCATCTCAGGAGAGCCAGAGGAACCTATATAGTTCAGGCTCACCATTAAAACATGTCTGAGGGCTGCAGGAGGCAGCTGAGCCTCTCCCTGGGGAGAGAAGCTCACTGCCTGGACGGATAGACGGATTCTATGAATGTTTATGTGGCTGTATGGATGGGTGAATGTTAGTTGGATGTTAAGATGGATTCTCAGGTGGACAGACTGATGTATAGATAGAGGTGTCTACCTGCAGATGTATTATGCTTCAAAAAAGATGTTAGTGTGAAATTCTCATAACCATTTTTCAGCCCTGTCAGAATATTTGTCATTCACAAAGCTGCAATTTCAGAACCAAACAACAATGTTCAGTGTTTTGTGGCGATAAGTGGTCCTTGCTGCAGTTGTTTTTGCATTGCACTTCCTAGAGATCAATACATTTTGCTATCACAAATGCTGCAGTGACTTTTTTTATGTTTGGTATGTCAGGGTTTTTCACTTCCACCTCCTCTTATTTGACATTTGTGTCTGTGTTGTCAAATATTCTCTGATATATGTATCCTATCTGATTTACTAATGGCCTCTGAAGGGGGTCATGAAAGAGTACCTACAGCTGAGGCACTTAAAGGCTTTCTGTCAGCATTTGAAACAAACATGTCAGCTGCCTCTTACGAATAAGTTCAAAATGAAATGTTCAACTTGATGTTGTTAAGTTGTATTTTGTTGATGATGTCTCATAAATGCTTTGATCAGTGGGCATGTTTACATCTTTTAAATGTAGGTGAGGTTATGCTGGACTGTGAGCAGGACTTCCAGCTGGTTTTAGGAGGTAGAGGGGCAGAATGTCAGAGCAACGCTGATCCACCTGGAAGCACTGAAATGAGAGAAAAGCAGCACATGCACATTTGCCGCACAAGCAACCAATTAGAATGACACACTTTCCCCCAGCAATGATAGCCAGGCACTTGACCCACTTTTTGGCCATCTGTAAAAGGGTGCAAAAGTCTCTCCTACAACCACCAGTCCACACACTCTTCCTGTAACCTCAGAGCATCATGGTACTACACGTGCAGCTTTCCTCAGAATCGTGTCTGACATCTCCCAGCAGCTCTGGGTCACCCAGGGGCCAGCCAATCAGAGGGCTTGTAGTAAAGTCCTCACCAGACCCCCCTGGCAGAACCAAGCAGCATAACAGTGTATCATTTTAATCAGACATGTGGAGAGAGTGAGTCTGGAGCTCCTACATTCATCCGTCCTGTTTTATGAATGGTGTAAATATCTGTTATGGTTGCCCCTTATGTTTAACACAACACCTGATTTGATCTGAATTAGCACACGCTCAAGGGAGCAAAGGGGGAAATAAGAGTGAAGTCTCACTGTCTTTCTCCCTCAGAGGTGATTTAAGGAAACGAGCAGCACTTAGGAGCTACGAGCTCTGGAGTCAGATGTCTGGATGTATCAGCTCAATCATGCATGTGTGTTGTGTGTATTTACGTATGTGTGTGTCTGTGTGTATGACTGAGTGCGCGATTCTGTGTGATGTACTGTAGCAGGCACCTGCTGGTGCACTTTTATGGGATTGACCTCAGACACTCTCGCTGCGCTGCAGACGCAGGTTTAGTGCACTCAGTATGTTGGTGGTAGTGAGATGGAAAACAGTTTTATTTGACACCATTGTGCAAACAGGTTCCCTCGTTTACTGTTACAGACACCAGTTGTTCTATTTTGGTATACTTAAAAAGGCAGTGAGGTGCTTTTGAAATGATATTTAATTAAATTGTATTGTTATTTGAAGGATTTCTTGAAAGAACACACCGCCGATTTAGCATTGCACTCCAATAACATTGTCAGACTCAGACGATGCACAGTTTAAAAAAAAAAAGGATAAAAATCAGAACCCGAGATATTGACTTTTTTTATTCCACGCAGAGCTACATGAGCCACCAACAGTTCGGTTGGAGATTCTGGTATGTTGTGCTCGTAGCAGCTTATGTAGCCTCAAGTCGCTAGCCTCAAGCAGACATGAGGTCTGGGAAGCTCACTTATTTCTAACTCCACATCGCCAGATTTGTTTCATTTTCAAACTTGTAGTCTTCACGCCCAACTGCTGAAGACCCGACATCACTCGAGGCAATTTATCAGATTTCAAACAGCTCTCTGGATCCACAAAAGCTTTATACAAGTATTTTTTCCATATTTGCACTCATTTGTATTCCCTAAGACCTGTAAACAGAGTTGGATGTGTAAAATCGGTTCCCCTTTAATGAAAGTTGCATTACGACATTATTTGGCCTTATTGGTGTTTGACAGTGATTGCGCAGTTGATTGCATTTACCAGTGTTTTCATATGAGCACAAACTGTAATAAGAACATTTGTCAAGAACATATGCCCTGCAGTAACCACTTGGGACCAATCATGGCAATTAAAAATTCCATTATGGGGAAGAAAGAATTAATTGCTAGAATCTAATGGGAATTTAATTAATTACACATTTTTATTACAGCTCAGAAAAAGCACAAGATAAGCTTTGATATAAGCATGATTTTTAAAAAAATGCTGCATCATTCCTCTATGTTTCATAAAAAATAAGGCCTGTAGTTTTCTAATTAGTGCACAGGTAGAAACAGATCCATCAGTCCCCACTGCTCTCCAGTGTTGGGCGCAATTAACACATTCAGTGTTTGTAATTGGCTGTATTGTTTACAAGTATTTTTCACTGCATTTGCATATTTAGATGTTTTGTGTTTGTACAACATTGTGTAGCCTAATTGTTTGTTTATCTCCATTTGTGAGCCTTCCCAAAGGCTAATAGAGTCCCTTTGGTGTCAGTTTCCTTTTCAAATGTCAGTCAATCAGACTGTCTCTCAGTGGATCAGAGAGACAACAGCAACATGTTTCTCCTGCTCTGCTTTCATCCTGAGACGTGGCACCTGGAACATTACACTGCCCTCGTTTAGCCCATCTGCCTCCCTGAGCCTCCTCTTTACCCCTTCAGTCCTGTCCTATCACCTCGATCTTATATCCAACCCCAGTTTACCTCCTCTTCTTTCCCTTCCCTTCCTTTCCTCTCCTCAAATTCGCCCCTGTCTGCTTCCCTTTCTTCCCCTGCCTCTCTCCTCTTCCTCTGGTTGTCTGGGACTCTTTCAGTCCCTTACATTGTTGTCTTCCGTCTGACAGCCTCAGAATGGAAACAAAAGAGAGCAAAGTAGATGGAGGGGGAGAGAGATAAAACAGCAAAAAGCCAAGTGAAGTCATACTTTCAGCCTCACTGTTGTTTCCCCTACTCTTCCTTACTTTGCTGTCCTCTCTTTTGCTTAATGTTTGAAAGAGCTTTTATTCCACAAATTCTCTGTGCTCTCATGAATAACACATGAGCATCAGCGGCAAACTCTCTCCCTTTTGCTTTATACCCACCCCATTCTCATCTCTCTAAAACACACACACACACACACACAGACGCACACAGACACACACTCTTACACACACTTCACTCACAGATGGCCTGGTCCAGGTCATTTCCTCTGTGGATGGTGGATAACTGAATTTACCAGTCTGTTGTGTTCTGCTGCTCTGACAGATCTGTTTATGGACAGAAAAAGGATAAAACACAACCAGCTAATAAACTATATGGTGTGTGTGTGTGTGTAAATCCTTGAGTCTGCAGCAGCAGAACCCCTACTGATGAGCACACTACCCCTACAGTTCAGTAATAGTGGTAGTAGTTAATAGCATATCAACCACCTTGTGACAGTATAATGTTTAGTTAATGTGTTTAGCAGATTATTCCATTATGGCCCTCTGTGTTTTGCCGAGAAGACATAATGGTGTTATTTCTCATTTCTGTCACTGTGTGTGGTTACCATTTTTTCTTGCTTTATGTGCACACAGTTATATTACTCTGCTGAAAAAGCTATTTCCCCATCCAGTCAGATAGTTTCCAGTGAAACTGCTAGCGCTGTTTAAAACTCAGATATGTCATTTTGCGGAAAATGTTTCAGCCTGTGAAAAGTAAATGCACTACATGCCTTGGAGCTGAACGAATAAAGTTCCCCAGCAGGATGCTTGTATCCATAAAACACTTTTTGAAGCGAGAAGGGAGCCATTTGGCTGTGGTGGTTGTACACTCTTTTGTCATTTTCTGTTGTGTTTTTTAGGCTAGGAAGTGGGGTTTCTTGTCATTTAAACACCTGACTATTACATTACAGTACAGGGTTTCTTTCCAAATTGTTTAACTACACACAGCATGAGCATACTTTTTTTTACAGTACACACATACTCATGGAAGCTACCTGTCTGGGCAATATAACTTGGAAGGGAAAATGTAACATCTGGCAAAGGCAGACTATGTTTAGATATAGCTTTTAGCAGGTGTGTGTTTCTATATGTGTGTGTGTGGTAGATCCAGGTCTGCCTGTGGAAGTTAGTCTTGCACGGAAATAACCAAGTTGGCCAATTAACTGTGCGTGAAGTCATCAGCCCACACAGCCCCGTTGCAATTTTAATGCCCCCATGCTTCAAAATAAACACACACGGACACACGCACACACATACACACACATACACGTCTCCAAACTAAACAAACCATTAAAGTTAACTATCCTTCCCCAGGGTGTCGTCTGTCGGGAGGTGCTGAAACATAACATATTTCATGTTTTTGACTTAAGCTGTCAGTCAGCTGCCAGCTTTACTGTAAGCTGCACCGTTCCAGTCTGAGATCATGGATCAACCGACAGGCAGGGAGACACAAAGACAGACAGACCTACGCTGCTGGAGATTTTCTCTTTCATAATTCAAACAGGGAAGGTGGCATGCTGTGAAAAACTAATTGAGACATCATAACGTCACTGCTTAAAATCAGTTTAGCTGTAATTAGAGGGGTGGACACCTAGTTATCACAGCTCCGTTTCCTTTGTTATTTGCATGACATGGCTCGATGGATGCTCAAAAAATTACTCGTCCTATTCAGGGATGGGGTGTTGTGTCGGCGGATATGTCGTGTGCCAGGTGGGGACAGGACTAGTTGAATTCAGATTGATTACTATTTGTCCTCTGAGCACCTGCTTAAACACACACACACACACACACACACACACACACACACACACTCACATGGAGCAGTGGATGAATTCCCAGTCCTATGTTTGAGCTGCATTACAAATGCATACATAGTGTTTAGAGTGGCACAGAGCTCCTTTCATATGGAGATGCGTCTGACGAGTCCAGGCTTCGACCTGCCACTGCCTATCTGTTACAGCATTACACCCACAGCTGCCCCCTCTGTCTTTAATATATCTCTTATCCCTCCTCTCTTCCTCCACAGTTTGGTTCTTCCTCTCTGTGTCTGCTCCACATTTTATAATAAACCTTGCCAATATGCACTGCGGAGGAGCTTCTATAAATAGTGATGACAGTGATGCTGTCCCAGTTGTTTGCCTTTGTTGGTAGCCTAGATACTAAATTAATGATTCTAAATCCAGGGACTGTGAATAAAGGTCTGAAATGTAAATGCTTGGTACAGAGAAAATGAGAAGAAAAGAGCTCCCAGATAACAGGGGCCACCGCGTTTTTCTAGCCTGCCAACAGATAAATATGATGGAGATAAATGTCAGTGAGACTCATTGTTTGGCTGCCATGGGAGCTGTAGGCGACTCATCATGTATGTCAGCGTGTGTGTGTTAATTGTATGCACGCTCTGAGCTCCAGTCTGATTGTCAGTCTGACGTATGCTCACCTTTGTCTGAGGGAGCAGAAGGGAGGAAGGAGGGGAGAGGAGGAGCGCAGAAGGAGAGCAGTGGGAGCATGAGAGAGACAAAGATTTGGAAGAAGTTAAGAGGATGCAGGAGGCTCTGATCAAGTTTTTGTCAGAGATTTGTCTGTGTGTGTGTGTGTGTCAGACAGAACAAGGGGAAGAAGCCTTGCCATGACAATATATCCGTTGCTTAGCAGGTGCAGTCTGACCTGCCACACTCTCCCCCCACCTGCATCTCTCAGTTTTTTTATTCCATCTCTCCCCTCTGCCAAACAAAGGAAAGGAAGTCTGTTTCTACTGATGTCAGGCTGAACAAAGACACTGGATGAAACGCTCTTCCGTTGTAGCATTGCCTTTTATGTGCACACTGCTTCAAAACACATTTTTACTGTACTTCAGTGGCACCCCCATCACTGTCTATCATTTTTACTGCCATATATATTTATTCTATTTATATATATTTGTATATGTAGGGCACTGTCAGAGTGTATGTGCTATGTTTTATGGTAAAACTGAGACAGATTGTTTTAACAATGCAAGGTTGTGCTGGCCTCTACCTGACATTTCCACCGTCTAAAACGGCAACACCTAAACTGAACATATAGACAGTTGATCCATATTTGCCCTCCCACTTCCACCCCTCCCCACACACATACAAGAACACACACAAACTCGCTCAAAGATCAACCATTGATCTTCTCTTTCTCCCCTGCCTGGGCAATTATCTCCCTAATTATTCAGAATCCATCTTCTGCTCAGTGTAGGCCATCAACCAGGAAACTAGGAGTGTGTGTGTGTGCGCACTTCTGTCTGTGTTTGTGTCTAGGTGTGTGAGGATGTGTCGCAGGCTGGGACAGAAACTGTTTCCCTAATTGCTTGAAAAAGACAGGGAGCCTGCTCTGGCTGACATTTGCTTGCACCCTGCAAACAGCAGCCTGCAGTGTAAATCAGGCACCAGTGTATGCACAGGCCTCTCTGCTAGACATGTACACACACACACACACACACACACACACACACACACACACACACACACACACACACACACACACACACACAGAAGCACAGGACCACCACATGGACAATATGTCAAACCTGTCATATTTAGAGAGCCATTAAGGAAGAGTCAGTACCCCAGCTCTTATTAATGATGTCACTGTGGACAGTATGTTGGATTAATGATGTCACAGCAAGAAGTGAGTTACAGCAGCGGGCGTTCATCCGCCTGTGTGTGTCTGTTTATGTGTGTGTGTAGAGTGGATGGAAGACGGGTGGAGCAGTGCTTCATTTGTAACACGGCCCGACCTTGATGCCTGGGAATGAACGATGGGGGAGGGGAGGAGAGTTGGGTGGAGGAGGAGGCTGAGGAGGGATGGAGAGGTGTAACATCTCTTTGTCATCACCCCTCTCCTGTGGTTTTCCACTGGGCCCTGACGCTCTGCTCTGTGGTGCTTATAGTAGCACAACCTCGCTTTGTGTGAATGTGTCAGAGCTGCTGTCCTTTGCTTTTCATGTGCGGTGTGTTTGTGTGTGTGGGTGCGTGCGTGCGTGCGTGCATGCGTGCATGCGTGCGTGTGTATATAAAGGCTCAGACACCAGAACAACACCGGAACATTCCTCTGACCTGACCGGGATTACACCATGCAGTCAGGCGGAGAGAGGGAAAGACAGAATAAAGAAAAGTGTGAGAGAGGAAAGTTTAATCAGTGGGTGTGAATATAAGAGCGTTTTATTAGTGGCTGCAGTGTGGTGATGCTGCAAGTGCATCAGTAACAGCTGAGCCAGATGAGCAAGTATTTTTATTCTATGAAATGTCTTTAACCAGACACACAAGGAGTTTCATTAGATATTCTGGACTCTAAAAGCTGATGTCAGAGCTTTACGTGAAGCTGATGTCAGTCTAGAGGAGTTTAGAGAGGACACAGGTCAGGTTACCATGCGTGTGTGTGTGTGTGTGAGAGGTGCACGTAGGTGCTGACTGCACTGTTCCACACCAAACCAGGGTTGGATTAGTGTGAACAAACACAATTTACAGTGATTTATGCCTTGACTCACGAGGACAAGGTTACAGAGAGGGCTCCCTTTTGTGGCTTTGTACAAGCTGGACAATAGATGTGTACACAATTTCTCTCTCTCTTTCTTTTTCTCCACTCCCCCTCTCACCTTGCCTCTGCTTTTTATTTCGCCACTTTTATAAAAATTCAATATCATTCTTTTGGGGTAAAAATGCTGCTGCTGCTGTGTGTGTGCGCGTGTGTGAGAGAGAAGGGATGCTTTTTCTATTGTGTGTTCAGTGATTGCCTCAGAGTGTCACTGGAGCCCAGAACCCCTACTGGCAATAGTATTAGCATCTGGAAAACAGTGTCTGTATATGTGTGTGTGTGTGTGTGTGTGTGTGTGTGTGTGTGTGTGTGTGTGTGTGTCCTGCAGCCTCAGACTAATAATGTTTTTGACCTGCTCTTTGTCTTGAAACAAAGAGGTGCTTGTGGCCATGCTCTTCTCGGTCACACACATAATACACACTTACTGAAGAGGCAGCCCTGAGTGTTAATATGTGTGTGTTTTTGACAGCTGCGTCCATGTTGAGAACTCTTCATTGAGATGCATTGAAATTATTTGGGATGCTAGTGTCTGAAGCAGCTCTTCAAACAGCCCCAGCCCTTGTCAAATCACCTCTGCTAGTGTGTGTGTGTGTGTGTGTGTGTGTGTGCGTGC
>LKNJ01000467.1:0-25970 GCA_002120245.1 Maccullochella peelii | reverse complement strand
CTCTCTCTCTCTCTCACACACACACACACACACACACACACACACACACACACACACACACACACACACACACGGGGGTGGGTATATGTGCTTCAATTATCACCAAAGTCACAGTGCTCTGTGCTCACACAAACCAGAGCTGGAAATATCACAGCAAACAGCTGTGGACAAACAGAGATGTGGACACACTTCCAGTCTCATTCACACATTTAGTGAGTGAACAGCCACAAACATACAAGCCTCATTACACACATGCATTTGCAGATGTACGCACACACACACACACACACACACACACACACCAGCTGACAGTTAAGTAAATACAGCTATATGTAACGTCAGATATGACTTGCTTATCAGGCGTCAGGCAGTCCACAGACTCTCCACTCTGTCAAGGTGAAACAATATAAAAAAAATCAAAATAAAGATTCTTGTTTCTGTAAAACAGTTGAATGTGGGCAAGCATGTAGTGTATTGCATAAAAAGAAAATAATATTAGCAAGTGAGTTTCTGAAATAGATAAATCAGGGTTTTGGTATAGCAGCTTTATGAACTTAGTGGTTAAATGTTAAAGGTGTGAAGAACAAAATCCTCCATATGGTTTCTCACACGTGTGCTCCATGTTAACACTACTTACATGACTGTCTGTTGAGTCAGTCCCTACAGGAATTTATGATTGGATTCAGTTGCTGTTCTATACGTGACATCTTGCAATTAGTTTACATTTTTGTAAACTAACAATGGTCAACCAGGAAGATTTCATAAACTTCCACGAGCCAAAGTTAAACACAAATCAATCCTCAATCGATCGTCATAATCAAGCTTCTTTGTTATGGTTATGTTACTATGGTGGGAGGACTTTAATTTCCTAGAGCTTGTCTTCTCAGGCAGTGCTTGCCCTCAGGGTATGTAAAGTTGTTTAAAGTTACTAAAATTATACCAAAACTAGCCATTTAGTTTATGGAGCTAGTTGGCAGCACTACACATAATTTTAGGAAGCAATAAGGTTACCTTCATATCTTCATTTTGCTATATGGCCTGTAAAATTACTTGGTAATGATATATTGTTAATTTAATACTGACACATATAGAACTGTGTATTCATTTCCTGTACACGGAGACTTTTAGTGTTGCTGTCTCCTTTCACCCGCCTTTGAACAGGAAAAATACTGTAGCCTTGGTTTTAATAATGACTTGGGCATCATCCATGGTTTTACTGAATGATAGATAGTAGATCTACATCCTATGAGGGAACTCTGATGTATTTCACAGTTTGATCAAACCCGCACAACTTGTCTGGCTTAATAGGCTAGAAAGTAGCTTGATATTTGAGCAGTGCACTATTCTTGTATCCTATAGTATATACAGTATTTCACTGTTGAAGACTGCCAGACAGTGAATTTATGCTCCAGAAAACCCCTAATGATGAAGAGTGTTGGGTGCTGGTTTGGTGCTACGGGGTGCAGGCAGTTCTAAAGCACATATAATCACCCTCACACATACACCTTGTACACCGCTGCGTACACTAGTGGGTAGCGAGGGTTATCTTCAGTCCCAGATGACAACTATCAACTCTCTCTCTCTCTCTCTCTCTCTCTCTTGCTTTATTGGCATGAATGTAACAGTGACAATATTGCCAGAGTCAGGTAATAATGAGATTAAAACAACAATAATAAGAAGAACAATAATAAAATTAAATTAAATTTACACAAAGGTGCAATTCATAAAAATCAAGAAAATAGCAAAAACCTTTAATACACATATGTGAGACTGTGGAAGTGTGTGTTGAAGGTTAGTGTGTGTGTGCGTGTGTACTGATGTTGGTGTGTGTGTGTGTGTGTGTGTGTGTGTAGTGATGTTGGTGCAACAAAGACAATATTGCCATATTGAGATTAAAAATAAACTTTAAAAAAAGCTCTTCATAAAATCAAGAAAATAGCAGAAAACTTATATACACATATGTGTAGTGTGTGTGTGTATGTGTGTGTGTGTATGGGGGCTGTGTTGGTGTTTGTGTGTGTGTGTGTGTGTGTGTGTGTGATACGTCAAGATATTTATTTGTCATATTCAGTGATGTTTTATTATGTGTCTCTCAGACATATTGTGCCGCTCAAGCTGCTGCAGATCCTTCTCCTAATATAAGCTGTTACTTTTCACTGTCATTGAGATCTGTGAAGTTTGGGATTAATAAATTAAATTTATTAAAGTATTCTACTCTGATATGATTGTATCAGTCACATTTTAAGAGGAAGTGCATCTCTGTCTCTACCTCAGTGACCACAGACTCTTTCCTCTGTTGGTAGCCAGGACTTCTTGTGTCATCCTCTCTCTATGGCTAGACTCTATCTCTCTCCCCCCCTATCTCCTGGGGTTGACAGAGGACAGAATGTGCTGCTGAGCTCTGGACTTCAGCAACTGTGCGGAAATGTGTGTGTGTCTATATGTGTAGTCAGGGATAGCTATGGGAAAGGATTAGGACAGCTTTAGTCAGGCTTTGTTTAATAAGCAGCACAACGGCTGCTCCGGATGGGAAACCACCCAACTCCAAACACACACACACACACACACACACACACACACACACACACACACACACACACACACACACACAGATACAAAAACACCACAAACACACAGGAAAGATACCAATAGGCTAAAAAAGCTTGGACCCTTGGTTTTGTTATGGTGGAAGCTGGGCTGTGGTTAAGTGCACTGTATTTGTGAGAGTGTGTGTGTGTGTGCCTGTCTGTTGAGGTTCGGTTCCAGGGATTGGGGTCCCTGGCTGTGGTAATGGGACCGATGGAGCTGAAAGCGAGGGATGAACCAGGGGATCAAGGATGGATAAAGAAAAGGATGGAACTGTGCACATTGCCCAAGGAGCTCTGCACTGATTGGCTTAGAGTGACCGCATGTGTGGTGTGTGTGTGTGTATGTATCCCTGCAGATGCGAACAGCTTAGTGATTTTCTCAGCGGACCAATTAGATGAAGGGAGTTTGGTCCCCATGTGTGAAAGCCTCCTCCTGGTAATAGGAGCTTGATTAGTGGGTGTATTAACTGTGTTTTAGCCTATGTGGATATGTGTGTGTGCATTTGTGTGTAACCATCTCTCTGTGTGTAAGAGAAAGATTAAACTTGGCTTCCAGTGATTTGTGCTTACTTGTGTGGGTATATCTGTATGTCTGAGTCTAGTCAGTGAAGTGATGCTAATTCAGCTAAGGCAGCCCCAAAGAGGAAGAGCCGAATCCCATCCATCTGCTTGATACATGCAAATGTACCATCAGAACGTTGTTTCTCAACTAGGTCAGCGAGATCAGACAGGCAGAGATTTGGAGTTAAAGTCGAAGAAAGACTTCAACTAGCATATTTCTTGCAACAGCGCTGTTATCCCACAAAGGCGTGATGTTAGAACCAACAGCTCCAGTAATGGAGAGAGATGATGAGAGTGTGATGGGGGTGAGTGGGAAAGAGGGAAGGAGCAGAAGAGAACGATAAAGACGGAGAGGGCAAGAGGAGAGAGGTGAGGCCTGCTTCTGAGCACCACTCCTGGGAGCCTAAATGCTTCCTCATCAGTAAACAGTGAATAATTCATCTAGTTACCATAGAGAGCACACTCACTCACACACACACACACACACACACACACACATCTGCATGTGCACAAACACACACACGTGCACACGCACAGCAAAAATCATATTCATGTCACAGACAGGCAATTTTTACAGCAGACAGACAGCACGGCCCAGTGTGGAGCCTTTATTATTCACTAGCTTATGAACTCTGCAGGACACTTCACTCTTTGACTGTCTGCACGTGTGTACATCTGTGTATTTGTGTGTGTGTGTGTGTGTGTGTGTGTGTGTGTGTGTGTGTGTGTTTGTGTGTGTGCAGACTGTGTGTATTTGCGGCATGTAGGAGTTTCATTTTTCTGCATCTGTAAGGGTGAAAAGGAGGACAGAGAAGAGAGGCACGCAACATTCCCCTAACCGTAACTCTAAGGCATGTACGCGCACACACACACACACACACACACACACACACATACACACACACACACGTACACACACACGGAAATGGCTCGAACAGATGATGGAGAGTTGATTGCTCTGGTTTTATCCCAGAAACAAATATACAGTTCCCCATTTCTCAGGACCTCCTGTGTATATTAAAGCGACTAAACTATCGATCCAGGGTTGCCTCAGTTACACAAACACACATTTCTCACATATGCATATACATAGGCTACACAAACACACTTCTTGCATACACACTGTCGTTCACATGCAGGCAGCAGAGAGGTGGCGTGAGAGGTTCCTCCAGCTTGTGTCTTTAATTCATATTTGTCATGTATAATAACTGGATTTCTTAGTGGAATACTGCTGCGTGCTGCAGAATAAAAGAACAATATTTTATTTCATTTCCATAACTCCATCCTGTAAATTATTATTATGCTAATGTTGTCGGGGAGCCACCGCTGCTGTGCACTAAGGTGCCAACCTCGCTTTTTTATTAACTGAAAAGAAAACACAGTGAAACACAATAAGAGGCGGAATAATCAATGGTAAACTGTTTACAAAAGCAGCTCGCGTTGCCGTTCGCTCTCATTATTTGATCACAGCAGTATTTCACATTTAAAACGAAACCAAATATGAAGCAGAGGGCTGTGACATGGTAATGAGGTACAAGAGGAGGAAATGGGTTTTGTCTCTGGGTAATTTCAGCCCTGCCTGTGTCTCTGTATGTGTGCGTGTTGTGTGAGATGACTGATGTGTCTGACCATAACCTCTGCCCCAGAATGCTATGGACACCTGTCTTCCCACGCAAGATCCTCCAGGACCCTCCCGTTCAATGCAGGCCTGATTTATTAGACCCCAAGGGCTCCCTCTCTCTTGCTTTCTCTGTCTGTCTCATACTCTCCCTCTCCCTCTCTCTCACTCTCTGACACACACTCACATACACAGACAATCCTCATCCTGAAGGGCCATAGAGAGAAAAAGAGAGAAATGGCTCCTGTCATTTTTTCTCTTTTAACTGGGGCTCTGCAGCGGTCTCTGTCACAGAGCCCCCGAGGGGAGGACATCAAACAAAGGAAAAACCTTTCACACTTTATTGTCTTTTACCACAGAGAGCTCATATCTCTTCTCTCACTCTCTCACTCTGTCTTCCATCTTTTTTTCTTACACTTCTCTCATATTCCTCCCATTCATCTTCTTTCCCCTTTTCCTCAGCCTCTGTACATCTCTTTCTATATCTATATTTCATAAAGTTTGACGTTTTGACAATGCCCTTTGAGTGTGCCAGCTTGTCAAAAATACAGAGAGGGCAAAGAGGTGGAAAAAAAGAGTAGAGGAGACTGCAGAGCAGAATAGACACATTTTGAGTTGGAGAGGAGAGAGATGGACAGCTGTCTCGAATCTAAACAGCAGTCTGTCAGATCAGGGGGATGTTTGAAGGGCTGAGGTGCCAGGCAGAAAGCCTCACCTGTACAGAAAAATCATCTAAATTTCCACCAAATAGTCAAGCATCACACAACAATAAAAGATCAGACAATTCACTTGAAAGACACTTGAAGAATCACGTTGTTAGTTTGTCAAAGTTTTCTCATACTCACATGTTTTCAGGTGCGTACATTTCAACGAATGACATGAGAAATGGCTTTCTGGATTGCCATGTATGCTCATCTGGTACACACAATTTCTTGCAAGGCCACAGGTGCCCACATGTGATTTACTGTACATGCTCCCTTCTGAAATGTATGTGTTTATGTGCAGTTTCTCCCAAACTGAACCTGATTCACAGGAGCTGGACCTTCAGAGAAGTTACCAGACATATCCTGGATATGTCCTGGCATGAGCTTTTTGCTGTTTTTTTACACATGGGGCTATTTAAAATATTTCAGTAAAATGAACATTTTATAAGCAGAGATACAGAGGAAAGCAAACTGTGCTGCAAGAAGTTACAGGAAACATAAAACCTAATACCAGTAAGCAGAATTGGGCAAGTAACTTATATAAATGTGTAATGACACATTTATGTGATCAATTACTCACTACATATTGCTTATTGCAAAAGTAATTACACTACTTAACTAATTACTCAACAGCAAAAGTAATTTGTTACATTTGACATTACATTACTTTCATTAATCAACCCAGTGCCTTTAAACAACTCTAAATCCTCCACACCCACAGGTCACATCTTCTGTATTTACACATGTAGAAACAGAAAAATGACACAATGGTTTAACAAGCAGCCAGCCTACTGACCATTAATATTTAGCTTAACGTTAGCCACGGCGACTGCACACAGCACAGCAGAAGCCCTGTCCTCACAGTGAAACAGTGAGGGGTTCACACACCCTCCAACTTCAAACAAAACCACCTGAAAGTGGCTTTCAGACACTGAAGAAGCCGACCCCCAAAATGTTGAAGTAATGGAGCATTACTAGGATGAATAACTGTAATTAATTGTTTTTCAAATTGTAATCCCTTACACTACTTGTCATTGAAAAAAGTAATCCAATCACTGTAACACCTTACTAAGTAATGTGGTTCTGCCAGTGAGTGACTACTTTATTCTACATTCTTTACTGACTCGTATTTTTCGCCTTTCTGTCAGAGAGGATGCTGTTTTTATTTAAATGTCATAATTGAATGCCAAACTCTCAAAACTGCAACATTGTTTTGGCAGGACAGGAACAGGAATACCACTGGATTTGAGTCTTCATAATTCACTCTGTAGGACAATCTAGCCTTTTAATTTTATCCTGATTTTAGCTGCAGTGTCATAAACTTTTAGATTATATCAGACTTTAAAGAGAGCAAAAAGTTTCAGATGGATGGTTTCTGATTTTTGCTTCAAAACACAGACAGAATAGTATTAAAAGTAGGGAATATCTGGAAGTAACAACTCAAATAGAGCAGCTTATTAAACTTTGCTAAGCTTAGTAAATCTTACATCACGATATAATCATACTGAGTCTTTGGATTGTAGCTTTGGAAAAGAAACTTATTCATGCTTTTATTAATAATATAAAATAGCTGTCTTAGGAGAATAAAATACTGCGAAACTACAATAGAATTCCCTTGATGTTACTCCCAGCTATGCATTTGAGTGTGTGTGACTGTGTGTCTTTGTGTGTGTGTGTGTGTGTGTGTGTGTGTGTGTGTACGCCAAATGCAGTTACAGAAAGACTAACATACGCGTTCTTACTGACAGACTAGCTGATCACATAACACACACTCACATACCAACCACATGAGACGCAAGCCCAAGGAGCAGTTATACACAGTATATAAGACACACACACACACACACACACACACACACACACACACACACATAAACACACACACATTCAATAGGATGAGGGCAGAGGTCAAAACAAATGGCTCGGAGCTACTTTCTGTTGAGGTAAACGTTTCCCTGTGGACTTCCTGCCCTTTTGCAGCCAGCAGAATTTCTCTGAGAGAAGATGCTCACAGCGTCATTATTTTCATCTTCCAAGCAGGAGACGGAGCGCTTCAGGAAGCAAATGGCTTGACACAGCTGGTATCCTCTGATCTGAGTTGGGGGTAGGCTAATCAATACTATTGAGGGAGATCAATCCACTGTGTGTATGTATGTGTGTGTCATTTCCCAGGTGGTCATACTGTTGTAGCTGTTATAAGACCTAATAGGAGACCTCCCGACGACGGCTGTTAGGAGCTACAATCTGCCCAAACGCTGAGTTTGACACACAGTCTGATTGGCTGTAACTGGACAACATAGTTTGTGCGTCTGCACAAGCGTGCATTTGTGTGTGTTTGTCGTTGTGTGTTGTGCATGTGTACGTGTGGGGGAATGTGTCTATGCGCACATTTGCGAATGTGTGTGTATATCTGTGTGTGTGCATGTGTAAGAGTTGTACCCAGGTGCACTGCCTGAAGGTTGGTGGGGTGAGAGGAGGGTGGGTCTGTGTGTGTGTGTGTGTGTGTGTGTGTGTGTGTGTGTGTGAAGGGATGACAGGGTGTGTCAGGAGGATTCTTCTCCCAAAATCCCAGAACACGAAATAAGGTCAAATTCAAAATATCGTGTCAGAGGGAAAAAGTGGGGGAAGAAAGAGAGCTGGAAGGTATTTTTTATGTAAATTATGATCTTCCACTGAATTAGAAATGTAGAATTGAAACTGCAAATTTTAGTAAAAACTGTACTGACTTGAGTTTTTGTTGATGTGATGTACATACATTAATAATAGCATTGCATAAAGACTTTTTCCATTGTGCATTAATTGGGGTAGCTCTGTTCTCAGGGAGAATATTTATTGTGTATTTACTTGGTTCAACATAAGTTTAGAAAAATGCATCTGCATTGCATTTCACTTTTATTTGTTTTCATGGAATTTTCTGTCTACGGGGGCTGAAATGTTTGTCACTTACTGCAGTTTTTTACACAGATGCAACGTGAATCAAATATTAAACAGTGTTTTTCTGAGAACGACTATAAAACCATGTGTGGGGGTCTGACTCTTTAAATTTAAATCTGTACAGAGCTACACTTCTATGCTTAAAGGAACATTTTCTAAACCCTTGCAAGACACGAGTCTGTTTTTGATGATACGTATCTTTGTTTTTATGATTTCAAAAAGATTTGCATAACATTTGCTCAACAATTGTATGAAGGCGGAACTAAAGAGAAAGGTAGAGAGGATAATGAGACACTAGTGAGTGAGACAGAGTAGAAAGACACTTGCGAGGCCCTTTACCTCCCCTGCTCCATTATTCCGTTTAGCCCTCTGGTGATTGGGCGTGTGTGGGTGGGTGTGCATACGAGCTTGTAAAATAACAAGAGAGCAGCTCCACACACACACACACACACACACACACACACACACACACACACATGCAGACACAATGGTGTCTGAATATTTCTCGACACTCAGTCCTTGAGGAAAACAGGATAAATCACGTGTGCAAATATTTGGTCCGCAGCCCGAGGTTCCATCTGAATAAGCCATCAGTTGGATCTGTGTGTGACGTGTGAACATGTATGTGTCTGTTTTTGCTTTGTGTCTTGTTTTATTTGTGCGGATATATGAACTGCAGCCCTAAGCTGCCCGAGCTTGTCATAAAACATAGAAAAGATCCTCTTAAAATTTAGAAGCATTTAAGAAACCTGAGGGAGTGTGTGCTGTTAGTGTTAGCTTGTCATTTCAGCTGGACTAAATGATAATAGGTAATACTAAGAGATGTGAAACAGCGTAAAAATATGCAAATTATTCATGTTTTATAAAAATACAATACAAAGAAACTAGTTTCTTTGCTAAATTTGCTGTTGACCCCAGCTGTTAAACTCTCATTTGGCCCCGATTTTACGTCTTTATATTACAAATCTGTCTCAATTAATTAGACTAATTAGAATTAAATATTATCATATTTCACCAATGCTTCATGCTGATAAATGGTCAGTCATCAATGCTAATTTCTGTGGTCTTTTTTTTAAACAGAGTTAAATGAGAAAATCAGACGTGGAAATTATCCCTGATGGATGTTTTCTTTTGAACTTGTGCTACCTTCATTAAACTGTGCTGCTTTCATCTCTCGTGATATAGACACCAAACGAGCATTTTCATTTCAGTACTGTGGTAGATAAACAAGATTTTATGACTTGGGGTCCCACACTGTCCCTGCTGACCAGTTATTTGTGTAGATTTCATTCCTGTTTTTCCATATTCTGCTGCTGAACCAATTTTTACTGTATCACAATGCATTTTTTATTATGCAAATATAAATTTTAGACATTTTGAGTGTTTTTATCTCAAGAGGGAACATTGGCCTAGATTATACAACTACTTTCATTTTCACAGTTGTTTGTGGATATTTCTATCTCTAACAGCCAGATTGATTTTTGGACACCGCATCCCACCTTCACCTTCTCCCGGCCTGGATGGGCCTGTCAGCAGGGTGCCAAGCAGGGTGTCTGTGGCCACTGATGTGAACTGACATGCTGTTTAAAAATGGATCTGTCTAAATTATTCAGTCTGTTATTTTAGCGTCAGCATTCGGCGGTGATTTCTGGTTGTCACGGAAACATAGTCCCATGATCCTGAGCCCACAGCTGAGTCCCTGGAAGAAAACAGAGATGTAGTCTGATCCTTTCCACAGAAAATCAGGTGAGAGTAAATGCTGTCACTCCAAGTCAAAATGTGTATAAGAAAAAAATGTCTTCCTAGAGCGAGAGAGAGAGAGAGAGAGAGCGAGAGAGAGAGAGAGAGAGAGAGACTAGTTTTATGTGACCACTAGCAGTGAGACAGGGGCCACAAAAATGATATAAAATGTTATGTAGTGTATACTGCCAGTAGGGTGTAGATGAAATGCAATACTTGCCTGGAACTGATGAATACATACAGGTGGTTCTCTGGTCTTTCTCTCTCTCTCCATGTCTCTCTTTCAAACACACACACACACACACACACAGACACAGGATGGGTCCCAGGCTGTGTTGGTCAGGCTTTATGGATCTCAAGTGAGACATGAACACATGGAACAGTCATCTAGCTTCCAGCTGCTGGTGTGGAGTTTCTCTCCATCTCCCACTGAGGTCCTCTCTGTGATGAGAGGCTGCATCTGGGGGCTGGCACTTCACTCACCGGACACTTGTCTCCAAAGAAAAACTCACTGTCAGTAAGCTCTTCATGTGCATTTGTCTGCATGTGTGTGTGTGTTTGTGTATGCACGGTAAACATTTCTTTGTGAGCAGTCAGGCTGTTGAGGCGGAGAAACGGCTGCAAGAACAGCTGGGGAATCAGACGGCGATTCTCTTTTCCACCTAAATGCCGGGATTTACACACTAGCCCAAAGCCCAGACACACAGCGCTCCTGTGCCAAGATGAACATGCATATGCATGCAATCATGCTCGCATACACACAAAGGACTCTTCCACTTGCACCGATTGCATCATACGTTTCAGGTCATTTCATCATCTGTTAGTCATTTTTCATCCGCAGCTCTTCACCTTAAACAAACAACCATAATACACTCATTGATTTATTCAGAAAGAGAAAGAGAGGGGAAGAGAAACAGAGTCTCTTGTGTATAAATTGGTTCCTGTTCAAGAAGCTTACTTTTGATATAATATGCTACCTACTGCTTCAGTTCATTACACGCTCACTCAGCAGCATTTTAAGCCCTATTTAACCAGACAAATGGACAAACCCAGCACTGATTCTTTCTTCCATAAGCAGGAACACACAGATATTGTGTACATTCACAGCTGTCCAATTAAACCAGTGGACAGCATGTTGAGATTGAGATGCCTGTCAAAGTACAAAGTGGCAATGTGACACTATAAGTGGCAATAGTTCCCCTTAACTGGCACATGACAGATTGTTTCGTAAGCACTAGAAATCTAGGCTGCTGTGTTCACAGTCCCAAAAAAACTCATTGAAATTTAAAGCCCTCAAACTCTCAGTCACATTTACACAAAATAAATTTTTCACTCATCGCTTGAGATGCTTTGTGCCACGAAGCACAGGACTTAATGCCAGGATATGTTAATTCCCGCAGCAGCCATTTGGAGACACACAGCCTGCTGTCTTCTCAGTGTGACTTCAAATCCCACCGTCCCTATCGCGCTTTCATCCCTACCTGTCAGCAGATGAGAGCTCTATACACCTGCAGCAACCTGCGTTGGTGTGTGTATGTTTGTGTGTGCCCACCGAGGAGCTTGCTGTGCAAGCATATTCACAGCCAGTGTTTCTGACAAGCCTAATGAATCTCCAGAGAACCGCTACCTGCCAGCTCTCTCTTGTTCTGTCTTGTCTTCATTGTTCTCTCACTCTGTTTTCTTCTTCTTGTTTTCCTTCCTCCCCCTCTTCCCCCCTCGCAGTTTGTCTGCCTAAACCGATGCTGCCTCTGTCAGTGCGGTGGGTTTTGCCTCCATCAGCTAATAAGCTTCCTTTATCTGTTCTGGGTACACATCTTACACATCCCCGTTAACCCCCAAGGAAGTAAATGGTCCGAGAGACACCTTGCTGTTATTCATGATGTGGATTAGATGAACTTCTCTCACTACTTTGCCGACTGATGCATTGTTGCTCAAATTTCTGCTGTGTGTGAGAGGGAACCTCCTTCCAGAGAGGAGGCTTTAATTATACTTGCCCATGCTGTATTAGTCATGCCTCAGCTCAGCTTGTCTATCCAAAATCCATTACCTATGCCTGAGGAGGCCTTGTTAGTTCACAACTGACTGCTAATTACACAACATTATGATACATAGGCCTCATCTTGCTTTAATCACAGTAATTAAGGAACCGAAAGTCGGTCTATATGAGCAGGGAGGCAGAAGAACCACGACTGTGGAGAACAAAAGATTCACATCCACTCTAGCATCCACCTTAAACGTCCTTCAGAATACATGTGTGAATGTGTGCACACAGACACACACACACACACACACACACACACACGTATCTCACATGTCAGTAAGAAAGTTGTGACTGCATCACTGATCTGTTGCCTTGCATGAACCGAGGGGGACCGTGCACACACAGAGCATGAGTAATGAAACGCTTCACACTCATTTGGCTTTTGCACTTCAAATGAGATTGGCACGGCGCAGCGTCTAAAACACAACCATTAGATCTATAATGACTCCGCAGCCTACTCCCCGTGGACTGACTACACACACACACACATGCAGCACCATCCCAGCCCCCCAAATAGTCTATGTATTATGCATTCCACCCATCTGCCACTCTGTGAGCACTCTATCCCAAGGGGAAGAGAGGGGAGGGGAGGGGGAGGAGAAGAGAGGGAGGCACTCACAGCTGGATGCAGGAGAGAGAGGGGCGGTGAGCTTTCTCTCTCTCCCTCTCTCCCTCCCTCTCTCCATCTGTATATCTGTCAGGTCGCTGGAATGTGAGGGGCTCACCTGTGTTTGGGCTTCTTCCTCACAGACAGGTATGAACATATGGCTCTGGTGTATGAGTGATTTATAGATGCCCATACCTTTTCTGAGTGTGTGTGTGTGTGTTTGTGGTAAGGGGGTTTGTGTTTACCACTGGAGGATGAGGATGGCCCAGCAGGAGATGGAAGCTGACCATCTGCAGCCGCAAGACTCGAAATATCTGTGAAGCTTCAGTGTGTGTAAGCATGTGTGAAAAACACAGCACATCAACAAAGTAACCTGCTTGTGTGCGTGTGTGTGTGTGTGAGAGAGAGAGACAGACAGAGAGAAAGAGAAAGGGAGATGTCTGTGTATGTAATGTGATCACAGTAGATACACCGAAAACAGCGTTAAACAAACAATTATCACCAGCGCTGCCTTCATGATCAGATGTACAGGCTTGAAAATGTCCCAGTTTTTGGAAGTAACGCACTCATGTTTACACAAAAAGACACCTCTTATCCCAAAAGGAGCGTTGGTAGAATCACAAGGCTTCTGCTTATTTAGGTCGATGTTAGCTGGCAAACTGACTGACAAAACAAGTTTCACTACAGAGCGAGCTGGAGGCGAGAAGGGAGCAGTTTTAAAAGCGTGCCTTTGTCTCACAGCTGCCAAACATTCACCCTGACCCAAACCAAAGTGCAACCCCATGATCCTCATCTGCCCTATTACATCCTTCAGCTGTTTCCGTCTTACTGCTCTGTGTGTGCAAGTGTGTGTGTGTGTGTGTGTGTTTGAAAACAGAGGCTTCGTTGTCACTGTGCTGTCTGATGCAGCTGTGTGTGCTTCAGATGTTTTTACACAAAGGATGAAATGATAGATGAGGGAAATGAAGAGGGAGAGGAAGAGGGTAAAGACAAAGACGATGAAGAGATAGCAGAAAAAGAATGTATGAATTTGTCAGATGGGTTGTGTTTGTTTACTTCACATTTCTTCACATTTGAGTTGTTACGCCCTTTGTGGCACGTAATTCACTATGTATGTGTTTTTTTCCTCATGATACCGTGTCCAGCTGAAAGAGGACAGTGTCCCTGTGGACCAGTGACAGCTTAGATGACAGGTGTGTTACTTCCGTAGATATTCTGTATATTGGGTGTCAGGTTTTGATTTGATCTTTGAAAAACTACAAAATGGTTTTAATTTAAAAAACCAAGATATCCTGGTTAGTGAAGACACTCTAAATAGAAACTTATTCTGTGTATATATAAATACAGTGGTGGAAGAAGTATTCATATGCTTTAATCCCTGTGTAATTAAGTAAAAGTACATAAAGTTGAATCAACACCTGTAAAACAGTTTCAACATAAACTGAACACGAAGGAAGGATTTATTGCAGGGTTGTTAAATTAAACTGCATTAGTTTTAGCTAGGTGTACCTAATAAACTGGCAACTGAGTGTTATTGTTCAGTTGTTTAATCAATAACATTGCATTATATTTAATTAGCTAATCGTAGGTTTTGTATGTAAAATCTAATCTGTGAGGTAACCAGTGATTAAAACAGTCAAAATATAAATGTAGTGGAGTAAAAAGTACATATTTCCCTCTTAAATATAGTAGAAGAGTAGGTACAAAGTAGTACCTCAAAATTGTGCTCAAGTACAGTGCTTGAGTAAACGCACTTTGTAACTTTCCATTAATGTGTATATATATATATACATATATACATATATATATATATATATATATAAAAATAACAAGCTATGGTAATAAGAGCAGGAAGAAGAGCACGGTTAGAGAGAAGAAAGGAAGTAGAGTGGCAGAAGTGAACCAGAACAGAAAGCACAATCATGATTATGTGTTCTATTTTCTCTCCTCTGCTTCTATTTTAAACTGTAGTGTCATGGTAGTATTTAGGGTTTGCGTCAGTGCCAGTCAATCAATGCACATCGGGCCACGCTCTGGGAAAACAGAGGGGTTGAGAGTGTAAGAAGAGAAGGATCAATGTGATAATCTGCCTCTCTAGCCTGTGTTAAAGGAATCCTCTCCCACTGATCTGAGCTCTCTGATGACGCTACGCTTCTCTTCAGCATTTCAAGAGATAAACTGACCCCAAGATGAGCGCTCTCGCTTTCCTACTCTTGACACTTTTTGCATAGAAGCACCTGAAAGCAGCCTCAGTCCCTCTCTCCTCTTTGTAACAGTGAAGTGAATGTGCAGACACAGGAGGTCTGATAAGGCCAACTCAAGTAAAACACAACATGAGTTTGGCCGAGGAGAGAAACAGCTATCAAACAGGCTATTATGGGATTGGGTTTCCACTCGCATTACAAGAGGCTTTGATACTTGGATTTTATCTTTTATGTTATCGTCTCACATCAGGAATATAAACACACACACACCTGCAGTCTCCACTTACCTTTACCACCCATCTGTGAGTCAGGAATTGTGTGTGTGTGTGTGTGTGTGTGTGTGTGTGTGTGTGTGTGTGTGTGTTGTGGTGGCTGGCACTGAGAACGAGTGAGAGAGAATAACTTGATATAGTACATGTGCAGTGGTGGAATGTAGCAAAGTACATTTACTCAAGTACTGTACTTAAGAACAATTTTGAGGTACTTGTACTTTATTTTCCATTTCATGCTACTTTATAGTTTTACTCCACTGCAATTTCAGAGCAAAATATTGTACTTTTACTCCCTTTTTAACAGCTATAGTTAATTTACCAATTACTGTAAGATTTTTCATACAAATATGATCCCCTTTTAAATTATGATGCATTTGTTCCCTGCAAAAATCAATTTCAACACCTTATTTTCTCAAAATGTGAAAAAAATCCATGAGTGCAGTCACAATACTCTAGCCTGTTTTCAATGCAAATCAATTTGTCTCAAGTGTTTTCTTAAATGAAGTTTGATTTTTCATTATACTAGTGCTGCAATGCGTCCTACTTGTTTCAAGATACAGTCAGTCCTTTTGACAAGTTCATCTGAATAAATGGTTAAATTATCTTACTGCACTAACAGGTTTTGGGATATTTGTTTTACGAAAGTAAGGTTTTTAAAACTCAATTATATCCAGAATAGTTTGGGTTTTTTTTGTAAAATGCTACTCATACATTAACACATAATAATCCAATAATATAATCCAAATAAAATACTATGAAATGGGACACTTTGCAGTACTTTTACTCTTGATGTTTGGAGTAAATTTTGCTCAAAATACTTTGCTTTTAGTTAAGTAATGCAGGACTTTTACATGTAAAAGAGTATTTTAACGTTGTATTACTATTTTAAGTACAGATTGTGTGCTTCCATTTTTTTTCCTTTTTCTGTTCCACCATTTGTGTGTGTGTGTGTGTGTGTGTGTGCCAGATGATTAGAGATTCTTTGCAACATCTTATGTAAGCACAGCCTTTGACATGTTTGTAACAATGCAAACTCTCAAGACTTGCACACACTCACACATGCATACACAGTTTCCATGGCGTTGTGAGAGCCATTTGTTGAATGACGGGCTGTTTGGAGTTGGGGTGGGGTGAGGGGGAGGTGGAGATGGAGAGAGGTAGAAGTGGAGAAGGGAGGCAGAGGTGTGGAGGTGAAGACAAGCTGGACGTTCAGAAACAGACTGCCTTTGTGCCTGAGGCGCAGTGAGTGAATGGATGTGTAACTAGGCAGAGCAGCTCTGTAGAGATGCGTGTGTGTGTGTGTGTGTGTGTGTGTGTGTGGAGGGGTGAGTTAGTTTCAGCGTCCCCAGGTCTCAGCTGCGGTGTAATTGATTAAATGAATTAGTATGAAATATAGAATTAAGCTCCATGAATAGGGTCATATGTTGTCTAGGTTTGTGTGTATGTGTGTGTGTCTGCATAGGCAGATGTGTGATTAGAATTAAATATGAAATTAGTCATGATAAATAGCACCACATGCACACATGTAATTAAATGAACCACTCTTGTGTTCAGAGTGTTAGCATTAATGAAATGTTCACCTCGTGTGCTTCATCCTGCAGAGGGGTGGCAGGTTGGTCAGAGAAGCTGTTTTAACTGGTAAAACGCTGCACGTTTGATTCCCGTCCCAGTATTTGATGTCCAGGATGTACAGCTGGGTCGGAAAAACAAGCATGAAATGGCTTAGATAGGTGCAACCAGAATAGCTTCATTGCTCCTCAGCATAAATTCCCCATGTCTCTGGACCTTTACTGGAGGGATGAACACCATTCTTCTAAAGGATATTCCCTCATTTGGTGTTTTGATAGAGACGCTGTTTAACACGTTGGTCCAAAATCTCTCATACTGGTTTAACTGGGTTGAGATCTGGTGACTGTGAAACATGATTGATCATATGATCTTTTTGGGAGCATTTTGTGCCTTTTATTGGATAGTAATAACAGCAAAGCGTGAGAGAGGAGAGAAATGACTTGCAACAACAGACCCTGGCCAGATGTGAACGAGGGACTCAACCAGGCCATCTCCAGGGTGCTCCAAAAAAAGCACTGTACTACTTTATATGAGCACACAATAAGATAAGATACACAAGTATCATCAGCAAAAATCCGTGATTATGAAAACTAAAAGTACTCATTTCAGAATGTTGTATTTTATATATATATATATATATATATATATATATAACTGGTGATAGCGAACCAACCGGACATAGTAGTGGTGGACAAACAGCAGAAGAAGGCGGTAGTGATAGATGTAGCAATACCAAGTGACTGCAACATCAGGAAGAAGGAACATGAGAAGCTCGAGAAATACCAAGGGCTGAGAGAAGAGCTAGAGAAGATGTGGAAAGTGAAGGCAACAGTGGTCCCCGTGGTAATCCGAACACTCGGCGCTGTGACCCCCAAACTGGGAGAGTGGCTCCAGCTGATTCCAGGAACAACATCCGAGATCTCTGTCCAGAAGAACGCAGTCCTAGGAACAGCTAAGATACTGCGCAGGACCCTCAAGCTCCAAGGCCTCTGGTAGAGGACCTGAGCTTGAAGGAGTAATAGACCACCCGCTGGGGCAAGTGGGGAATTTATATATACAGTATATATCCACTGACCACTGCTCATCAAATCATTCAGAGTCCCCTCATGCCCTGTCCAGCAGAATCTGCATTTGTATTGTTTCTATATTCATTTATTCAACTGTTTCCTTTAATTTCTCACCTGTCTGTATGTTTACCTCTTCAGGCCTACATACTCAAAAGGTCCAAACTACATACACCCTGTACAAATACACTTCAACACAACATCTGACAAGATTTCCTGACTCATGGACCCACACACATGCACACTTCCTCATTGGTGAGATCAGATGCTTCTGGCACAAACAGGAAGCTAATATAATCTAATATCAGAGCCTGTTTGAGTTGCACACATCATCTCCTCTGGCCACACTGTCAAACCCTCATGAGCTTTATAGTGACTGTGTGTGTTTATTTTACTGACACAATCAGTAGGGAACGAGTGGCCATGACCAAACTTATGGCCTGGCAGTGAGGTGAGTGTACGCATACTGTAGTTGAGTCATGTTAGAGTGAAAGTACCCGGCTATGACACACAGCACATAAAATATCAGCCACAGAGAAGCTCTGTTTGCTGCATAGCAGGCAAGCGTATGGAGACACACACTCACATATTCACACATATGCACATGCACTTGCAAACAAGTTGAGCCACGGTGTCCAAACCTGTCTAACTCCATAACCTTTAGTTGAAAACGGGAGTTTAGATCAGGTTCAACGTCTTTGCAATAAAACATTATAAAATCCAACAGCCTCTCTAGAAAGTGGGTGTGATGTTATTCATTTATGAGTTATAGCTGTAGGTGGAGAGAACAATAGTGATAGCAAAGGTGCAGGCTGTTTTGCATAGCTGTGTATGCAGTGTTCAGTGTCTTTCATTATGGCTGGGGGGCATTTACACTGTCTGCTCACCTTGTACCGTCTGCAGTTTGGTTCTTTTGACTGTACAGATTTACAACTGTTTAATGTACGAACAGTTTGGTGTTGTTTATGTCTGGACTGATTTGTATCACAGAGGTGCTCCCTTCACATTGTGTTCTGTTCTGTTTCTTTTCTGTTTCTGTTGTGCTTTTTACCAATAAACTAAGCAGAGATACCAACTTATCTTAAGACATCCATAGAGGAAGGTTGGTGCACATCTCCCAACCTCCCAACTGCAACATCATTATTTGGAATAAAGTTGAAAGTGTGATGTTTAATTCCCCATGGTTTTCATCAGAAAACATAAAACAAGAAATCAAACATGGAGTTAGCCTTTTGACAGTGAACACCCACCAATTAGTAACTTTTCTCCCACAAAATATCCATCTCATTTGGTCAGTAGAAATCAAAGGCTTGATGCAGCAGATTAATATGTTAGCAATGAGGAAAACAAGGAATCGTCCTGCATTAAAGGTCATGACGATTATGAAGAGTTTTTTTCCCCTGTGTGCCATAATTTCGAGCTCAAAGTGTGCGTGCATGGCATCTGAAAAATGCAAAAAAAAAAAAAAAAAAAACGTTTCATTTACACTTCAATAATTAATGTTCTGATAAATCTGTATGGGTTCTTTGGCAGTTTTATATTTACATATATCTACAATGCTAGACTGCTAGATTACATAGCCTACGATCAGAAAAACTTAAAAACTCTGAAAGCTCTGGACATGAAACATGCTTTTATTGTTTATATTCTTTATTGTATTTCTCTCTAACAAAAAAATAACATGGAACATATTATTATTATTATTATTATTATTATTAGAAAACGAACATATAAAGAAATGTGGTGATATCTTAGAAGCTCTGGTTTGTCTTGATCAGCTTTCACTCTGCCAAATAAAAATACCTTGGCAGCACTGCATCGGAAACCCATTATTCTCTTCGGTATACATTGTGACTTAATGGCATCTTACCAACGTTTTACAACTTTTATCTCCGGCCTCTTCATTATTTTGTAGACCGCTCTCCCTCTCTCTCGCCCTGTGAGTCGTGGTAGGCGGGTTTTCCGCCTGCAGGGTTTGGTTGATTCTCTATTGATTTGTTGGAGGGGCAGAGGAGGAGGAGGAGAAAGTGAAAGGGGAGGAGTGGAGGAGAAAGCCCGGCCTGGTGAGGAAGAGCGAGAGATGTGATTGTGCGTGTTTGGGACGAGAGAGGAGAGCACAGAGTGATCACAATCAAGGCAAAAGTCCGGCGGCGGAGGGAGCGCACTTCAATCACGTGGGGTGTGGATTTATACAGGGGGAAAAGTAAAAGTGTCGTCGGAGTGACTTCTGCTTGTACTTTGTTTTCCTTCTCTCTTTGCCTTTCCACCCCCTCCGCCCTGCATTCCGCGGAGCAGCTGTGTTTTAATGCCCCTGCGCACCCGAGGAGGAGAGGAAGGAGAGACGAGTGAGGAAGAAGAGGCAGAAGAAGAAGAAGAAGTGAGAAGGCCTGGACACCACCCCTCCTTGCCCTTTGGAGGTCTGTCCACTCTCCCCTCCTGGCCCTGCATGGACGGGGATGGGGAGAGCCGGATGCTGTTGCCGCGGGGCTGAGCGCCTCGCCTCCCCGTCTCTGGTGCGCCGCTTCCGGCCACTGCTGCTGCTGATCATCGCTCTCTGCTGCGGTGCTCACATAGGTAACTAACTACACTTCAACATTGCAACAACTAGTCTGTCTCTCCGTCATAATCGCAACTAATCTGTAATTTAACGCACTTTTTCTTTATCCAAATTGCACTAATTGCTGTGCGCTGCACCAACTACAACCACAGTAACAACATTATTTTCAGTCTGTTACATTTAGAAGTGATCAGGGATACTTTATTAGTTATTAAGCGTTTGTAATCATTGTGTGGCCGATCCTTGTGTTGGGCCTGCCTGACAATGGCTCTCTCTCCAGCGGCAGTGCAGCAGTCTGAGCACGGATCGAGTTTCTCCTCCTCTCTCCTGGGCCGTCATTCTCCTGTCTGCCCCTTAATGGCTCATGGAGGAGGGGAAGAGAAGGGAAGAGAGGGTGGCTACCTCTCCTCATGTCCATATATAACACATTACAGCTTTACTCAGAGCACTATCAAAAAGAACAGAATCTATCCGAGTGTAAATCTGATCATAAAAAGTTAGGATCAGGGCTGTACTGTGTTGTAAATCTGACTAAACCTATTGAGGAATACAGTTTGTGTTCAGCTGCATGATGTAAATTAATAAAAAGCGTCATAAGAAATAGTATCAAAGTGATTAAAGTTACACAAGGTAGACTCTTTGAAGGAAAAAGCATGAAGTAATGCTTCTCTGAACATCAATTTCTTATATTCCTGGTTGTTTATCTTCTAATAAGCACCAAAAGCAGAACACATCCCTAAGCCAAATGTTGGACAGAAAGGAAAACAAAGAATTCAACAAAAGAAGAGTCTGTTCACTGAAGGGTTAATAAGGTGTTTGTAAGGATTATTGACACAAAAACATAATATGACCTCTAACCTCTTATTTAGCACATTGCTTGTTGGTTTTAAATTCATTTGGTTAAGTTTGACACAGATGCATTTTTCATTCGGTGCAAAAAGCAGCATAACATTGTCTTTCCAGAAACCAGCTTTTTTTTTTGGGCCAGGACTGTGTGTGTTGCTGTGTGTGCAGGGGGTCGGCTGTTGTGGCGGCTGTCTGTTGAGCAGTCACACCTCCAGTAATTAGTTTAACACGGCTCAGGCAGCGGGACAAAACCGCCTCTGCCCGCAGCCTGGTGGGAACAGAGAGACTTCATGTTAAAGACCCTCTTGGCACCTTCTGCTACACATGCGTCACCTGGAAAGAATGTGTATTATTTAGTCTGTTTAGCCAAACAATGTTTTATATGTTATAACTTGTACATTTCAAGGTATTTAGACATATTTC
Organism: Maccullochella peelii; assembly: GCA_002120245.1. Classification (NCBI taxonomy): domain Eukaryota; kingdom Metazoa; phylum Chordata; class Actinopteri; order Centrarchiformes; family Percichthyidae; genus Maccullochella; species Maccullochella peelii. Next base: position 4,242 of record LKNJ01000467.1, on the reverse strand, counting down.
ATTGTCGCTCCGTCAGCTTCATGTGTCTGCTTAGACCGGGAGGCAGGAATGTCTGAATTGTTGACTATTGTTCGCCCTCCTGAGTGTCTAGTCGAGAGAGAGAAAGAGTGCATGCTTTAGTGGGCTCCTGTAAAGCTTTGTATCTCCAAGCTCGGAGGGCTGTTTGTGTGATTTGAGCTCAGTGTGTGAGAGAGTGCACACAACAAGGTGATCAATAAGCACTTCACAAGCCATTCCCTCGGTTGAGAGATGATCCCAGTAGATCCTTTTCTGATCTCTGGAGATCAGAGAAGTTGGAGGCTGTCGGATAGGGAGACAAAGAATCGGTAAACCAAGCCTGAGAGATTCAGCTGGTGGATCTTTTGACCTCTGCCTGATGGTAGAGAGGGTGCCTCAGGATGTGGGGAAGAGAGATGACCAGGGGGTGAGGAGACTGGCCAGGGAATCAGACTGAGAGGGCTGAAGGCTGAAAACAGAAAAGAGTAGTGGTATATCAGAAGAGTGCTGATGGAGAGAAATGATTTGAGCTGGGGGGAAAAAGAAAAGAGAAGAGAAAAAAAGAGATGAGACCTGTGAGATAATAAAGGCAGCTGGGAGAGGGGGATGGAGTGAAAAAGAGAGGTTAATAGTGGTAGGACATGGAAGGAGCGGTGTGGGCATTGCTGGCTGTTTTATTGTGTCTATATTAGATACTTACTCCAGGCGATGAAACAAACCAGGCTCTGGATGTGTTGAACGGCCCTCATGCATCAGTTCCTCACATGAGGATTTCTTTATTCTCTTCTTAGCAATATTTTAAAGTCAATTCAGTATTCATCACCTCGGCTCGACTTACCGTAAATTGCTTATTTATATGCATAGATTAGATTCTCTTTTGAAAGTACAGCTATGCATACTTAGAAAGGGCACAAACGACGGCTGCACAAAAGGGAGATCATGGGGAGCGTTGAAGAACAAAAAAATCAAAATTGTGCTTAAATATTGACTCAGAATATGAGTTTTTTTGCTTGATGCATTCACAGGGCTGCACGAGTGCAGGGTCAGCTATAGAGCAGCACAATGGGAGCTGTGTGAAACTTCAGCAGATGCTTGTTGTCAGAAAGGTTTAAACCTTTATATAAGTCAGTGGTTTGAACCCGAGTCCTTCGGTTACAGGGTCGACTCCCTTCTCGCTGCGTCACCCTGCTGGGAAAATGTCAGTGAATGAGTGCTTTTGTGTGGTTTTTAGAGCAGCTCATGATTCTGATACCCTTCGAAAGAGAATAAACCCACTCTGATTAGATTGGGAGCGGTATTTAGGTACTGCAGCGCAGATAGGAGGAGGAGAGAAGGAGGCTGTTGGTGCGCCAGTCAAAGACACAATGTGTCCTCAGTACTCAGACCGTCTGTACAGTGGTGGTTGGCATGGATGGCAGCATGTGTGTGTGTGTCTGTGGGCTAGTGTCAGTATTTAACAGGCAGGAGAGAGATTCTGAAGAATGGTGTGAGTGGGGGTCTGTACCTGCACCCTGATTTTATAAAACTCAGAGCACTACTGCCCCCAAATGGTGGCGCCCGACTCCTTCATGCCCCAAAATCAAATAAACGTACAAAGAAGAGCTGGAATGTTCTGTTTGCTTGTGTGCGTTATTGTGCTGGTGGCAGCTTATGGTTGTTAAGTGATGGTGTGACATTAAGGGAATCTGTTGATTTCAGTAAAAACCGTGTACTTTCTGCTTTTGCTTGGCTATAACGAGATCATACCACCATCTGAAGATCACTGACTGTGTGCGTTTAACAGAAGCACAACCAGCATTCTTTCTAAGATAGCTATTTGTGTGTGTGTGTGTGTGTGTGTGTGTGCAGCTGCCCATACACTGCAGAGCCTCTCTCTGGCCTAATCTAATAGGAGCATGCTGTGACTGATGCATTAGGTCTGATCTCTAATCTCTCTTTCACTCTAACTCCCTCTCTCTCTGATGATCTATGATATAAAAGGCTGTTTTGACCCTTGTTACATTCAGAAATGTAGCAATAGATAAAACACGAGGGACAATTTCGGACCAAGAAATTACTTCCTAATGGTTATACAAGGACAGAATAATCAGTCTTGTGGATGCATTTCCTTTGGTGCTCATAGTTATAGCTGTAAACAAACCCTAAAGTGACAATTATAGTATTGTAGTGACAGTTATATTTAATAAATTAACATTTTTGATTGTGTATTTTCTCTGCTAAAGCTACACAGGATCACAAATGCCCTCAAAAATGACCACAGAATCTCATTATAAGTCATGGTAGTATGTTTGTATGCATAGCACACCTTGTATTGTCTTGCTCTCTCTGTCTATAATACTCTATATGTTGTGTTATGTGCTGCCTGGCTATACAAGCAGTATTATCTCACTCCCTGTGGGAAAACGCTCTCTCTCTGGCTGCTCTTTGGTTTATTACACTTCAGGTTTATTACACTCGCAGAGTGGCACTGCTGATTGATCAAGACTTTCAACCAGCGGCCGGTTCTTTTTCCAATTTTATTAGGTTGGACTGTTAAATTGTGTGTTTAAGTTCAAAGCTGTCTACACACAGTAACCTTAGTTGTCTTCTGTGTGTTAAATCCAGCTCTCAGTGTAGTACATACTGTACCTACATTATCAGACGTGTGATAATCTTTCAGGCTGTTTTAGCTGGTCACCTATCAACACTACTGTTCCTGTAATAATGTCCCTTTGTTAACAATGCTTCTGCATCTCTCTCTCTGTCCTCTCCAGGTCAGTGCCAGGTGGCCACCCCTCAGTGCCGTATCCAGAAGTGCACCACTGACTTCGTCTCCCTGACATCCCACCTGACGCCGGCCGTGGATGGCTTTCACACCGAGTTTTGCAAGGCTTTACGTGCGTACTCGGCCTGCACCCAGAGGACAGCCAAGTCCTGCCGGGGGAACCTGGTCTTCCACTCGGCTGTGCTGGGCATCTCCGATCTCATGAGCCAGAGGAATTGCTCCAGAGACGGGCCCACTTCCTCCACGCACCCCGAGGTGGTCCACGAGCCCTGCAACTACCACAGTCGCACCCAGCACACCCACACACACTCACACGTGCATGCACACACACACTCCCATGCTCACAGCCACGGACCCTCTCGGCCTGCGTACCTGTTCTGCGGGCTGTTCGGGGACCCACACCTGAGGACATTTAAGGACAGCTTCCAGACTTGTAAGGTGGAGGGGGCGTGGCCTCTCATCGATAATGACTATCTGTCAGTACAGGTCACTAATGTTCCCGTGGTACCTGGCTCCAGTGCCACAGCAACCAATAAGGTGAGAAAAGAACTGTTAAATGAAGGGGGAAGCAGAGAGAAATGTCCTTTTTGGGGTCTAATTTGCTGTTATTATGGCTGAAAGAGTTTCCTAAGTGAGAGCAGCTGGTGTAATCTAGTTTATTTCTGTGTGTGTGTGTGTGTGTGTGTGTGTGTGTGTGTGTGTTAGAGGGAGAAACATTTTCTATAATGACCTCTAAGTTGCTTTTCTGTGCCTCAGAGTAAGAAATCTTATAAATGTGAGGCAGGAAAACACCCTTGCTCTCCCTGCTCTACTTTTCTTCTCCTTCTCTGTGTCTCTCACTCAGACTCACAAGTGTGAGGCAAACAGCCCAATGTTGACTGTTGTAACTATCTCTTGTGACTCAAGCCGTGTTGGAGACCTAAGTTGGTTAATGGCTGCATATAGTCTGACCTCTAATAATATGGAGTGGGATGTGTGAAAGGACCCACTGTTTACTTATGTGTGTGTTTGCAAGTATTTGTGTGCGTGTCTCATATGCGGCACTCCTTGCACTCAGCTTAAAGCACTATGTGTGTTAAAGGTTCTTATCCCTTAATGACAAAAAAAGACACACACACACACACACACACACACACACACACACACACCACCACCACCACCAAATGGATGACGAGCTACACAAGGTGATCTTTGTGGTGTTAAAGAAGCGATGTTGATATTTCCCCCGATGATCTGCCCTCTCTAGCTTAGTCGATAGTTTTAATTATTAAAACACATACACACCCATGCATACACTTAGTCATGCACACACTGGCAGAAACACACACACACATTAAGCAAAAAGTAGGGTTGCTACACTGTGGAGCTGAAGGTTTGACCTTGTGTCAGAGGTGGGGCAAGTTATTAGTCACGATTATTAGGGACACACACACTCTCTTACAACCACACACACACACACACACACACACACACACACACAC
>LKNJ01000466.1:185640-229380 GCA_002120245.1 Maccullochella peelii | reverse complement strand
AAAACGTGAAGCGCTGTGAATACTTTCCGGATGCACTGTATCTTCCCACACAGTCAATCTTGTACAGTAGCTAAAGAAAAAACTAAATTTACCCAAGTAGTGAAGGTCAGAGCAGGTGAGACTCGACAAACCCGATCAACATTTCCTCACAGCAGAATACTAAGAGTGAATGCACTTAGCTAAACTAGATGTATGTAACAGTCAATCTAAAACATGATTTCAGATTTAATATACAAAATGATCCTATGATCCTGAACCTAGTTGTAGGTCATAAACTCCATCTAGTTTTTTTTTTTGTTTTTTTTTTACTGCTGATTGACCATTTGCTCTCCAACCATGATTGGTGAGGCCTTAGTCACATGTACTAAGTATTTCACACTCACACACACTGACCTCACTACTCTGTCATACCAGCATCAGTCCACAGGAGTCCACTTACCATGCCTGTGTGTGAGTGTGTATCCTTCAGTGTCCAGCAAATTGTGTTCCCTCATACACGTCTATATTACACATCTATATTTTTCCCTCTCTCTCTTTTACAAACGCACACACAGACAAATGTGTGTGTGGGCCAGTGGGCAACAGACGCTAACATACGCTTCACATTTGAACCTGATTACGCACTTGCTGTATTATTTCCAGATTTGTAGAGCGTGATATGAAATAATTCAGTTTCAGCCCATTTGCTGATGTGCGTGTCTGGATGTTTGTCTTAATATGGAATGATCACAATATGTGTCTTTGGTGTTCAGACTTGACACATATGGTGTGGAGATGTTTGTGTGTGTGTCTGTATTTTCCAAATCATGTTTATACCTGCGGGAGCCCTGTGTTAACCCTATGTGTTGTTTTGTTCTACAAGTAGGGAGAATTTAAGGAAAACACGAGTCAAAACAATAATAGCACCACACTTGACTCGGGTATTGTAGATTTTAAATCCATCTTAGACAGTAGATTCACAGTTGACTTCCTATGAATTAACAATATACAGAAAAGGTGCCAATATGTCAGTGCCAAATCATTGGAAAAGGCAAAAAATCTATATAGGGATATACATTTTTATTAACAAGCTACTGAGGTTAAAAAACTACATCTTAATGTGAATCAAGTGCTATCCCACTTGGGTTACATGTCAACAAAAGCTGAGAGCCTGCCTATCATCTGAAATCATAGACACAACATATGATGGCAGATTTGTTGATCCTTCTTGTTGTACCAATCAAAAATAGCTTTACAATAAACAAATGGCTACAGCTTTCACGATACATTACGATGAAGTGTTAGATGTTTAAATAGAACATGTTTCACTGTGTACCTCAGCCAATAAGAGTTGGACGAGTGTTTTGTTTTTGCCCAGTCCCTGATTTTTGTTTGTCTGTTAGCAGGATATTTTAAAAAAGTTATGAATGGATTTTGCACGAAACTGTGGTGATCTGGCAAATAAGAACTGATGTGTGTTGGTGGGTGTGACTTCTCGCTGAAAGGCTCAAATTTCTAAACAGACTCATTTAAGGTAGTGCGCCAAAAAGCAGACATTAGAAGAAGGAAACTATCCATTACTATCCCAATCAAACAACCTGTGCACACTGGAGAAGTCATTTCTGTTTTGGACATAGCAACCCTGCTAATTTCTCCACTTGGCACAGCAGCTGATCACAGAACAAATACTCGTGTAATGATATGAAATCATCCAAACATTGAGTTACTGTATAACACACCTTTACACCGCACTTTGCTGTGCCTTTGATCAATCAATACAACCCTGTTTACATCTATAATCATATCCAGTACAGTCATTATTATTGGATGTATCTGTTGCTTTACTTAAGACACAATAAAACTGATATTTTCAAATTAAATTCCCTAAATAGCTTCAATTGTGAGATTGCTGTTGTGTCATAATTATGTAGTGTCATTACTTCATCAGGGTGTGACTTCATTGAAAAATCTTAAGCGATAGTATTAAATGAATGCCTAGCCCAACTTCCTGTAAATCGTTAGCATGCCATGTGGTGCTTGTGTCCCCCACATATTGACTTTCCCTCCTTCTAACAACTGTTGCAGGCCTCATGCCCCTAAGGAGTGCCAGCGTCAGGTGGAGCCTCCAGAGCTGCTGATGACAGCTTGTTCCAGACACTGTAAGAACGGACACTGCACTCCTACTGGCAAGTGCTGCTGCAGCCCCGGATGGGAGGGAGCCTTCTGCCGAGTTGGTGAGTGCCTTCTTGCATCTGCTGCTTTCAGAGTAGCATCATCTGGAGAAACATCCATGTGTTGTTCCTTTCCAGATGTGTAAATGAGGTTTAGTAATGCCTTTGCACAGTAGACAGTATCATCAAAAACCTATTTGATCTTTTGTGTCATCTTTTCTTACTCAACTTTTGACCACTCTGTTTTCTTTTCTTCTCTCCCTGTGGCCGTAGCCAAATGTGAACCAGCCTGCCGCAACGGAGGAGTGTGTATGGAGCCCAACAAGTGCCTGTGTAAGAGCGGCTACTCTGGGGCCCAGTGTGAGAAGAGTGAGCGGGGTATGCCCAACGACCAGGAGAAAGACGGCATACTGGACCACATCATTGACATGACCTCGTACCTCCTAGACCTGACCAGCTACATCGTATAGGGGTGCGCAGAGGGCTATCATCCTCAAGACACAAATCTACCTACTACCACCAGCAGACTCTAACGAGGTGTCCTTAATGTGGCCTCTTAATATCCCTCACACACACACACACACACACACACACACACACACACACACACACACACACACACACACAAATACACACAGGTTCCCCGTCAGACAGTTTTTCATCCTCATCACCAAACTCTTCTTCTTTTTTCGCCTATAAGCTACTTGCTCTTGAGCACCAGGCCTGGCATCCAAGCCGTGTTCACGCTTCAGAGAGACCTGCAGACAGCAGCGACATGATTGACAAGCATGGCCAAGTTATGGAAGACATTTCTCTGTCGTTCAGAAAACGCTCGCACACGGCTGGCGCCACAGGAACAGGAACTCCACAGGAACAGACCAACTCAAGACTTTGGATCTTTTCTGTTGCCTTACTTAAGAGCTCCCCACCCAAAAATGGAGTTTGAGGCATTTCAGTGGAGACAGTTGATTGTTCAGGGGTTCTTTAAGAATTCAAAATTGTAAGGAGTGGCGTGACTCAAGATCCAGTTTGTGCTCATGGTCCATTCAAAACCTAGCAAAGTCTACCCAGTCTATATACACAGACTTTGAAGGAACACTGCACCTCTGCCTCAGTTATAAAAAGCTGAGAAGTCAATGAATCGTAGGTCACATAGAGCTCGCAGTGCTTTGTGCTATACTATTCTAAAGGCACTAATACAAGAGAGATGAACCATGTTGTCTCACTTATGATGTTGTATTTAGTTTGTGGGCACCTTGTCATAAAAAGCTATATCAGTATACAGTATGTATACTTTGTTTTGCAACACTCACTTGCTATCAATGTACAGAAGGGACTGTTAGCTACACAGAAATCGGAACGACTGCGTGAGAACATTTTGTCAAAGCCAGTTTCATACAATCTGAACGGAGTTATAGGCTCCCATGCACTGTATTCATGTTTTTATTTCATTCACTTTATTATTCAAAATGAATTTGTCATTAAAAGCGCAATGAGAGTAGTTTCACATTCACACATACACTTCACACTATCACCGATATGGTTTAACAAACTCTTTTCATCGCGTCACACACTGAAACTGAACCTGAACTCAAAACTACAAAGGGAAGAGATGTGCGGTGATGTATATTTCCAATAGAGCTTACCTAAGTACTACTTAGCATTGCAAAAAAAAAACCTATAGCATTACTATTGTTATCATAGAGGAGGGTTTATTTTTTTAAGCGTAATAATATATGGGAGAGAATGGTGTTTATAGAAAGCAGTTTTACACTAAGCTTGTCAGTTCATGTCATTTCATGTTCTTCTACTTTATACATATGCAGCTTTTTCCTCTGTTAAGAAAGACACGTGAGGTGTGTAAAAGTAATGCATGTCTTTGCCTGCATAGAGTAATTCGGAGCAGTTGGCTGAGTCCATCTAATTCTTTTCCCCGACATGTGGTTTCATTACCACTACTGTCAGAAATGTGTCTCTGTTGTGAGATGATCAAAGATCCCGTCTGGCCACCGAATCACTGTGGAAGCAGTTCACAGTCAGAGGCAGAACTGTGGAGAGGGGATTTAAGATTAGGCCATAAGTTTGAACGTTACACTCTAATGAGCGTCTGACTCCTAAACGTAGTCAGAAAACAGTTAAACACAGACTGGGATTGTAGGAGCCACATTAATGTGTTGTGACTTTTCAGATGTCAGGCTGAAGTTTATACAGATGCAGCACATATACACACATGCCCATATTCATTTGAACTAATAACTTATTAAGAACTCCACATTTGATCTTCTGCCATTTAAATTTCATAAAATGGGTCCCGACAGAACCATCGGTCAATGTGTTTAACAGATTTGAAGGCAAACAGTTGCAGTTTGGCCTTCTCCCCAACTTTTATTTTGAAAAACAAGTTTCCAATTATCATGGTTAATTGAAGTTCAGTGTCCATAAAATATGTATTTGTTCTTCATCTCCCGCCTCGCTTATGTTTGCTGAAATAAATCAACTCTACCTGGTCAAAATGGAATTCATGCTGTAAAATGGAAAATTATAATTTTTTTAGCACTTAATGTGAAAGTTGCATTGTAGCTGCTGAGACGGCGTGGTGTGAATAGAATAACCATTTTCATTATTTAAGTAGTTACACAAATAAAATAATTATTTAAGTTCTATGTTGTTTTTACCATTGTACTGTATGTGACAATTTTTTTTATTCCTGTATTGTAAATAAAACTAGGGATAACTTTGTTTCTCTACAGAAATATCAATATGTCTATTAAAATTTATAGCATGTCTGAAATATTTGTCTCTCTTTTGTTTTCGGTATTCAGTATAAAGCTTTAGATTTCCTGATAACTTACTAATTATTTCTTAGGAAGTTCCCTATGTTACTAAGTACTGTAATTATTGGAAAAGTAGAAATTTCCTTGAAGGCTCAATTTAAACCATTTGGTGCATAAAAAATCACGTGTTTGACGCTGAAAAACTTAGAAGGAAGACTAAACAGGGAGACATGCTATTCTGGGTCTGTCCAAAGGTAAATAAATAAATAAAAATATGCCTACCGAGACCTCTAAAATGCGCTAATTATCACGTTATATCTCATTTGTTTACTTCGGTTTTTGTCAGATCTTGTCATCGCTGTGAGGTTGCCAGGCAACCAGCGGAGACTCCAGCAAGTCACTGCTCCCAGCCAAGAATTAGTTCAGCACATAACACCCTGAAAATTCACAATTTGTCAGTTTTATACTTGGGATTTGTACAAATTATAGCATATTATATAATATAACCTGTTGACTAGTGAGCTTTGAAGGTGCTGGTAGGTGGATTTTTATTGGACAGAGGAATGCTAGCTGTTTCCACCTGTATCCATTCATTTATAGCAAATCCAAGCTATCCGGCTACTAGCTTTAGCTTCATATTTATCGTACATATATGAGAGAGTGGTATCTCCAGTGTTGGGCAGTAACGTGTTACAGTAATAATATTACTTTCCCCAGTAGTGAGTAGTGTAAAAAATTACTGTTGGCAGGGAGTAATAAGTAAAAAAAACTAAAACTATTCTTTTGAGGTTGCATGTGTTCCCCGTACTGTTGGTCCTTTTTCCTCTCCTGTCCTCTCTAGCTCTGCCCAGGTGTGCTACATCTGACTGCTCAGTGAGGTGCACCTGGCATGAAGTGCTTAAAAGCTCCTGTGGCAGCATCAGAAGAGAGAGACTTCTGATGTGTGGACTGTTCGTCTTGCAGCCTCTCAGCCTGGGATTGTGTGTTGCTGTTGTGTTTTTACTTACATACATACATACATAAACTTTCAATCTCGACCATTAGGAAATTATTCAGAAATTACAGACCCGTAAAATAAAGGGTTACCTACGCTTTTAGTATAGACATAATCTGTCATATGGGAGGGTAATTTTATGTATAAGAACCCTGTCATGGCCCCATACTGGGAACTGTCTAATTTCTGGTAAGTCAGCTGCAACATTTCCAGTGATGGTTTGTCCTCCCACCAGGTAAAAAAAGTAAAGAGAAGGATGTTGAGAAAATGTTTAAGTTAAACTAGGGCCAATGTGGCTACAGGCCCAGGGTTTTCCCTTTACTCCCGCTTGAATGGAAAAGCTGCCTGCGGAGTTGACAGCGAGGAGTGAGCAGAGATGGCTGCTGTGTCGTCATGCAGCGTCATGGCATCGCTCAAAGTTCAGCCTGAAAATTCCTCATTTGAAGTGGAAATTCTCCACTCTGTTTTTCGGAAGTACACAAACACGTTCATGCATGGAGGCACACACGCAAGAGCCACCGCTGATGGCAATATTAATTTCCTTCTCAAAATACCAAAGAGGCTTTGTGTTGTATAATGATAGTGAGTGGAGACCACCCACCTCACTCTGGTTGCACTCACACATACACACAAGTGCACACACTGCCATATTTAGAGTAATGCAATACTAAGTTGTCTACGCACTGTTCAGATCCAATCAAAATTGCATAGTGGAACTGTCCAATAGTGCTGCGAGGTCCAGAGTATATTTGAGTTTATACACTATCTGTGGTACGAATCATTACTTTTCATTTGGAATAGTTTTCTTTTTTTCTTCCCAAAGGGCCCTTGTCTGGCTATCTTTCCCAAACAGTGTAACCCAGTACTTTGAATAAACATGAGGAGCCTGTGTACCAAATATTTGTAGGACTGAGATGGCTGGAAGTGCATACTATAATATTGTATACATGAGTGAAAGAATCAGTGCAAGCAATACTTGTAGGGTAACAGGAGGAGACTGGAACAAAACAGGAAAAAACAATAGCCATTTGATTAAAAAGAGACGCGTCATTCTTTTTCTCCTCATCCTGATGAATATGAACAATTCGTTATGCTGTATTTACTTGTGTTTCTATTCTGTAGTAACTTGGGGAGATAAAATAGATATGCAATAGCTGCTTTGTTTAGGGACTATCACTATCTCGTGCCATAGAAATCAAGCACAGAAATAACTAATTGATACACACAAAGAGTGATTTAGGTTTAGGATAGGTGCAAAATAATTAGCTGAAACTACTGAGTCATGGGCGGCCAATCAAGCAGACACTGATAATACTCCCTACACTTAAAGGATAATTCTGGTTTGTTACAATGTTGTTGTTGTCAGTTGTGGTACAGTTTTACTTATCAAGTTAATTGCTGAGATATCAGAACATTGCAGCATCGCTACAATAATGTCCGATGGGGCAAGAAAGACGAGCAGCCAGACAATCAGACAGGCTGTAAGAAAACCAACAGTTCAGACAGGACACTCGCATCAAGATTTGAACTATTTATTGCCGTGCCAAATGTTTATATGGACTGCCTATTGTGAGAGATAGGTCGTGCACATACGTGATTGGATGGTGTATTGAACATATGACTATACAGTGCCTTTCTGTGCATGCATGAACTACAGCAGGGCTCCATATTGGCCAAATTATCTGAAGTGGGAGTAGCTGCTGGTGGTATTTTCCCCCCAATCATTTTGTTGTGATTGGGAACAAAATGTGGCACCATATTTGCTGAATTAATCTGAAATTGAACTGATTTAAGCTGCAGATTGTATTATAAGTTTTCTCTAACCTTTAGCTTCAGCCTGCCAGTTGGATGTTTCTTACCTAAATGCACCGTGGACAGTTCTTACCTTACGTTTTTATGCACATAGACTTGTACCTTTGACTTTTTTTTTTTTTTAAACTGATATTTTCTAACGCAATTGTTCATCTTTGTACAGATGATTCAACCAGCAGATTTTCATGTCCTTCGAATGTTTGAAGTGCTTCGACTGTGAGTCACTGAACATTGTATAAGGAGAAAACCAATGGATACCAGTGGCACATAACACCAGTTTGCCTTAGCAATTAACAGTTTTCTTTAACGACTATTTTTTACTTCAAACTTTGTGTGACTGTCCTAAGATGTGTTCAGACTAGCTTCACCAGAAATCTCTAAAGATTGTAGCGTAACCTTTAATGATTGGTCCTTTTGATTTGAACCCTTTTGCAAGATTGTGTTGCCAATCTTTTTAGAGTTTTACATTTTCACTATACCTTGCCACCAGTATTAGAACCCTTTTTTTCTTCATGGCAGTCCCATCCAAGTGTAGAACTATCTGTGTTGGATAGGACTGTAAGCTCACCAGCATACTCTAAAAAGCATTAAGCATTAAGTGAATATTTATGTGCCCTTGTGACTGTGAGGTTTGTAAGTACAAACTGCAGTGTGTACGTGGAGGTGAAACATAACACCAGTGCAGGTACAGCATGTTGACCTACGCATATATAAATATATCCAGCAATACATGGGAACCTGAAAAATCTGTTGTCTGTATGAAATATGTTTTAATGACCTAATTGCTTAATAGCCTTGTCAGTGTTTAATAAATATAATATGATATCAATAATTAAGATTTGCACAAAAAGGGCTTGTCCCTATAATAAATCTGGTAGAGCTAAATTATTTTAAATGTAGACCACCATGTTTTAAGGTTTTTTCTTCAACTACTCAAACAAAGAAGTCTTTCCCCCCCAATTTTGTGTCTGTTGTCTGGCACTGCTCCTTTATCAAACCCACATAATAATCCATTATTCTAACCGTTGACTTGATTTTTCTGATACCACCCATGTATCCAACCATGACACTTTTCTGGAAACATCTCCCAATACTCACTATGATTGTGACATGCCTTCTAGTCTTGTTTGACTCTCCCTGCGCCATGAATAACTTTTTCCACTGTGACCTAACTTGTACATTACCACTTCACCATCACAATGCAAAACTGTGGACATCCCTGTTAAATGTACAGTATGTTGTGCGTTTGGTTTGAGTTTGATGTCATGTGTTAATCCATGAAGTCATGTCTTGTCAGGGAAGGATCGTAGCTGGGGAGCAACGTTGATTAATGTTGTGCGTTAACATCTGTGTTTGTCCACATTGGCACTGGTCTCTTGTGATTTTGAATATAAATTGTGGCCCCTCCAGGTTCTAACATACTGATTTATGTGAGAATACTGGATCTGGACTGTGTAAACATTTGTGGTGGTTGTTTCAGTGAGTCTGTACCTGCATTTTCTTTTTTCTGTGTGTATGTGTACATCTGTGTGCATGTCAATCCCCCGGTTGTATATCTGGTTTTGTCACACCCCTAATTGCGTAGTGTATTCTGTGACCTCATGTGTTTACTCTGGGCTGACTCAGTGAGTACTACTGCTGAAACGCACGACTGAAGCAGCTGAAATCTCATATTCCCTGGCCCTGATCACTTACTAATGAAGACACACTTTCCGTCCAGCCTGCTGCTGCTGCCTTTTCCTTCTGCCTCACTTAATTCTGGGCTTATCACATAACAAAACAAACCTCACTCGCCGACCACCTTGGAGGAGGTTTGGGTGGTTTTATGCAAGGCTGTTGATTTTTGTCAGCTTTTGTTAATAGCTAAGAGATTTTTTTGAGGGTGTACCTCGCCTCTCGCCCAATGTCAGCTCTGAGGATAAGCGATATAGATAATGGATGGATGGATTTTTTTTTTGCTGTCTTCACACCACCACTATCTCATATTTCACACTTCCTCAATTCATCTCAATACCTCGGTTATTAACACCAGTATCCCATCCTGAAGCACTTCCTCTTTTCTCCTTTCTACCACCATCTCTCCATCCACTCTTCATTCCATCACTCCCCCTCTCCCCTTCCTTCTCCTTCCTCTCACTCTACTCCTGGATTCAGAGCTTGTTTACTCTCCCGGACCACAGCACTGACTCGCATCCATGAAATGATGCAATTAAGGTTCCCACTGGGGCTCAATCTGTCATGTTAACACATGCTAAACCCCCGCAGAGGGCTGAGAGCAGCACTGGGTGTTGGGCGACAGGTAAGACTGACGGGGGTGAGGGCTGGTGGTTAAAAAATGAGGGGAGTGTGAGGTCTTGTACTGCAGGAGAAGCAAAATGTAACGATGATAAATGATACCACACAACACTGATAGGAGAGGATTCTGAGAGAAAACATCAGTTGTGTGCATGAATGTGTGTGTGTGTGTGTGTGTGTGTGTGTGTGTGTGGTATGCCCACATGTCATCACAAAACTTTCTCCCTATTTATTATTTGTATTTGTATATTTGTGTAGATCTGGCTTTTTCGTCATGAGAGCAATTAAGGAGGGTTTAAAGAGTTAATAAAAAATGATTTATTTGATTTAATGTGCTAATTGATGAGGTCAAGGAAAATGTCTTTTTATATAAAGCAACAAAATAAAGCAATGGTTTCGAAAGTTCTTCTTTCATGCCCCTCTTTGGAAGCAGAAGATATTCAAGCCCCCCCTCCCTGCGTGAACCGATTTAATTTCTTTTAATCAACCACTAAAAATACTGCAGAGCGTAGCAATAAAACAAGTTTTACTGTATAGATATATAACATCATCTAGAACATGAACTGGATGTTTGTTTTAGTGCATGTTTCTCATGAGTTACTGCTGTGCAAATGACAAATGCTAAAAGTTTACCAAACTGCCTGTACTGTTATTAGACACAAAAGATACAAAACTCTCCCACTATATTGACAGTGGACCTAACGAGGAAATAGACTTCTTCATGTTTTGGATTTGATTGATGAGTTTGCTCGATGAGCATCACCTGTTTTTCTTTTCTTAACCTGTCAAAATATGTTCTATTTAACATGTAGATTTGCTTTCTGAATAAATCCTGCTAACCTGAATCTTTATATCCTTGCTACCCGCAAAGAACTCATGTTTGATTATCGTGACCACATCAATCATTTTTATTCAACTCACAATCACTCCTCAGGGGGGGTCTGCCCAGTTTGAGAGCCACTGACATAAAGTATTCCTGTTCAGTTGAGGTGTCTTTTCTGATTGAGGTAAAAATGCAACAAATATTGAGAACGAGTGAAATGTGCTAATGTGAGTGTATGAACAGTAGCATGAAGATCCTTACTGAACATGTGTGGCTTTGCATATATCACACATTTTTGTGTGTGTGTGTGCGTCTGATATATAATTAATGTGCGCGTGGCTGTCAAAGACAACACATCGCTCTTTGTCTGCTTCCCCTCTCTGTGATCCTCAGCCGGGCTAGGTAAACAACTGATGTCGACTGGAATGGACCACCTAGGTACAAGTTTCCATGTGGGGGTATCCCCTCAAAGCAAAGCGAGGAAATTTTCCGAAACACATTAAAAAGAGTTATGCAAATGGTTTACGGCAGCGGTCGTGTGGCTGTATTGTTATATTAATCTGTATACACTGTGGCTCATCTTGGCAGGGCCCTTTGTTTGCCTTCACTCTTAATCTGCAGGGCTCATCTCGAGCTTACATCATTCAGAGTCAACAGAGGGACATCCGCCACTGCCTTACTGCTAACACTAGAGCTAACACTGGGGTCAAATTGTGTGTGTATGTGTTTGCGTATGTCAGCCAAAGAGACCAAACAAAACCAAAAAAGGTCAACAAATTGACTCTAAGTGTCCGATGATGTTCATAGGCACCTGACCACTGCAGCAGGGCAAACTATTCTGTATCTTTCATTTACAAGAGAAATGGCCCGGAACCATTTTCCTTTGGAACCAGTATGCGTTTTCTGATGACCTTGTACATATTTACTCTTCAAACACTGACATCCCTCCAGAACTTCCCTGCCCTATGAGAGGGAGAAAAAAGAACAGCGAAAGGAAAAGAAACTAAAGCTCAGTTGTTTTTCTGTGCTTGCAAAGATGTGGTTTCCTCTGACTGAAGTGGGGCTATAGCTTGCATCAGCCCTCTGCCCGTGTGCCTGTGTGTCCAGGCCAGTGAACTCTGCCAGATGCCTGCCGCTTTGTTATCTGTACAGGCACGGCCCGTTCTGCTGCGCTGTGTGGGCCAAACAGTTTATCACACACCACTAGCAAAGAGGTTGGGGTCTTGCACAAGTGATAGCACACACAGAGACAGAGAGAGAGAGAGAGAGAGAGAATCATGCATGAACACACATGTATGAAGACAAATGCACACCTCTGCATGCAGATATTCCACAACCAGGATGATGGACTGCAGCGTGTAAAAAAAAAAAAAAGCACAAAAACACTTTTGGTCAGTCTCGCTTGGTTAATTCCTACAGCATAAAATATAAAATGACAAGTCAATTTAAAGGAATAGTTCGACATTTTTGGGAATTCTTGCTGAGAGTTAGATGAGAACATCGATACCATTCTCATGCCTGAGCTGGAGCCAGGAGACAGTTAGCCTAGCTTAGCATAAAGACTGGAAGCAGGGGGGAACAGCTAGCCTGGCTCTCTCCAAAATTTAAAAACTATACCTCTCAACAATACCTTTTGTTTAATCGGGTACATTAACAGAAATGTAAAAAAAAAAGAGCATTTGTGGTTTTAGGGGAAGTTGCATGTTGTAACTTTTTCTTGACAAAAACAGAATATCCTTCCGCCGTGTAATTCTGTGCAGCATCTTACAGTAGCTAGTTGACAGTCAACCTTATGGTGACAACAAGACTGTGGGAAGTCGCTGCACCCAGCTGTTAACCCAGCACGTAACTCCCTGTAAAACCGCAAATTGTCGGTTTTAAGTTGAGTGGCTTTGTAGGTACGGCAATGTTGGTCTGTCGGACCTCAACAACTACTGGATGGATTGCCATGAAATTTAGTTCAGATATTCATGTTGTACTCAGGATGAATTGTATCAACTTTGTTAATCTCCTGACTGGTCATCTAAAAAAATGGTCACCATTTATATATATATTTGGTTTTTGTCTTGCAAAACTAATGACATTCCCATCAGCCTCAGCTGTACTTAGTGTATTAGCATGTGTTAGTATGCTAACATGCTAAAGTAAGAGAACATGGTAAACACTATTTCAGCTAAATATCAGCATGTTAACATTGTTATTGCGAGCATGTTAGCATGCTGACTTTAGTGTGTACCTCAAAGTACAGCCTCGCACAGCTGCTAGCATGGCTGTAGACTCTTTTGACAGAGCCAGGCTAGCTGTTCCCCTCTGCTTCCAGTCTTTATGCTAAGATACTCTAATAACTTCCTGGCTTTAGCTCCATACATAACATACAGACATGAGAAACTGCCAAGGAACAAACTCTCTGCAAGAAAGCAAATCATTGCATTTCCCAAAATGTTGAACTATTCCTTTAAGTTTTGAAGCTTAATTAAGTAAAGCTTTTTAAGGAGTCAACGTTCAAAATAAAAATAAAAACCTTGTCTAACGAATCAACATTTACTGTTAAACAAAAAAGGCAAAGCAAGGCTTGGTAAACAACTGCTATCACAACAAACTGCAACAGTGCGTGGCCTCAGTCAAACCCACACACAATCGCACTAATGCACCCCCGTAACTCCAACTCCAGCGTCAGAGCGCACTCTACAAAATGAATCGTAAATATATCAAGTCAGTGTTATTCCAGAAATGGAGGATTACAGCGTAAACATGCCCTTCTCCTAAGTGAAATATTGAATTGAGTAAGAAATATTGCCCATTCATTCTCATCAATGCCACAAAAGGTATATCACATATGGTGTATCATTTTCTTTGCCGATGCTCTGGTGTCTTTTGCATGGTTAAGTGTTCTTCTGTGGTGCTGCTTTTGCCATTGCCAAAGCCCTAATCCTCGTTTTGGTACAGAGACTGCCTGTGGTGGTGGTTGTGGTGGTGGTGTTGTACTGTGTGCATCTTAATCTCTCCAAAGCTCTGTGTCTAATGGCTGCTCTGCCTCTCTGTACACTGTGTACTTCCAGTTTGGCTATAGCCTAACAAGCATGGCAAAGTGGTGACAGGGAGAAAGTTGTTACACAAACAGACTAGGAAGGAAGGGAGGAAGGCATTAAAGTCTGTAATTCTGTGACACTATAAATTATTCATATATAATTGCAGAGACTGTGACTTTAAAAGATAAAAGCCTGATCATAAATGAAAATAAATGCCTGTTTTACTCGTGTTGATGTAAACAAACCATCAGCCACCAGCGTCAGAAAACATTCATTACCAAGATTTTGTTATAAGTCTGCCTCATACACGACCTGCCAGTCAATTTGGTAGCAATAGCAGGCTCCAATCTTGTGTTTTGAATTGTGATGGTGGGGTTTCACCTGTATTTACATTGCCATTGATTCTGCCTATTTAGACTTCAATCATCTATCAATCATTAAGCCTTACAAGTTTCAGAAAATAGCAAAAGAAAAAAAAAAAAGAAACATGCCCATCGCAATTTTCAACAGCCGAAGGTGAAAATTCAAATTTCTTGTTTTGTCTGACCAACAATTCAAAACCCAAATTAAATATTCATTTTACAGTAATAAGAAAACGTAAAAAATCCGACATTTGTAAAGCTGGAGTCAGTAAATGTTGACTCTTACTACACAAACCACACTTGTTCGTAGGGTAAATTAATTTCTTGTCAGGGGACTTGTTGATAATAATATAAAGATATAATTACACCAGCATTATGCTTTAAAACAAGAGGAAAATCTGCCAGTTTTCTTGTTATAAGTGAGACAGATGACTCCTCACGTAGCACAGCGTCACTTGATTTCTGGAGTTTCTTGACACAGACAGCCTCAAATGATTTCACCACACTGGCATCATCTCAGTTTACAGATTGAAAAACGGTACAACTTCAAACAAGAAGACTTGATACTAGAGATTAACACTGAAATTCTTGAGAGAGAGTGAGTGTGTATATGTGTAAGTGTACATATGTTCCTGTACATGAAAGAAGGACAGATCACAAGCAGGATCAGAGTGAGAGGTAGGATTAAAAAGTGAATCAACATCAAGATGATAGATGGAGTGAGACTTCCTCCCCATTTTACCCTAAAATCTGTTACATTGTCCTCCTGCCACAGCCATCCCTGCTGTCCTCATCAGGCCCTCGCAGGTGTCCCGTCTGCTGACCTCATCCCTGACCTTTAGTCTTTAACCCCTCAAACCTGGGTGCCTCCTTGGCATACCCTCTCTGAACTCTGACCCCAGGCTGTCCATCATCCTGGGGTCAACCTGGTAAAAGCATTAACCAAAAAACTATAGTAGCTCTGCTCTGTGGTGATGAAGCTCTCCACACAGCCACTCATAAATCAGAGAAATGCCCTCAAAACAATGATGATACACTCCTACTCTGACACACAACTTTGATTTTTATTCAAGTTTCATTCATACATGCTGTTTCCTGCAGCTAGGCCTAAATATTGAAATAGCCATGCAAGTTGTTATTTACATACACAATATACCAAAGACTATAAACCTGATTACTTATCTGTTGATTAGCATTTTGCTTTTGGGGTCTTGAAGAGCAGGTTCCAAGGAGTTGAATAATGTCATTTTCTTGCATTTTAGAGAAAGAAACATACATGGGTACACATGCAAAGGCCAATATCGGCTTTACATATACTCATACATACATTCATGCTGTAAACTTGCATGTGTATTAGAACCAGATGTACTTTTGCACTCTTTCATGTGCACTTGAAACTATGCATGCAAATGTTTACCTTGCATACCATGAGAGATACAGTATGCTGTACATTTCATGGTATGAGTCAAGAAGCAGAGCACTTTCTCTACCAGTCACTTGTTTACTTCTGCGCACATGTCCAGGGAGCAGCTGCCCACAGTTTTATATGATGTGGCATTGCTTTTGTTTTGTCAGTCCAGATAACTGAAAGTGACAGAAAGCTGTGTCGTGCTGCAGAGTGGGATGTTCAGTCTCAGTGGTACTGGTTGTGTACAGCAGCAGCCACAGGAATGATCTGGTTCAATGTAAACATGTTGCTTGATGCACCTTTAAATACATTGTTTATTTCAATAAGCAATGTAGTCTTTTAGTAATTTCCTGGCCTTAATAAATAAAGCATCCCTTGGAAGTTATTGTCTTCACTGGTATTAACTTAAAAGATTAACCTAAAACTTGATGAGTAGTATGTGATTGCAGCATCTTTCAAATGATCATCCTGGTGAAGTCAGAAATTTTCAAAAACTGAACTTATTTCGTTTTCCTTTCTCTTTTTGGGATCCTAAACAAGCTTTATTCTTGGTTTAAGGAGCTTAGTGTGCAGCATCTAGCAGTTGGTTTGATAAAAAAATATCACCTGTCAGACAGGAATCAAACAAGTTTATTTAGAATATAGTCTATTGGTGTTTTCAAGTGGGAGAAGAGTCCATTGGGACAACCCATAATGTGGCATTCATGATTTCTTCTTAAGAAATTTTAGAAGTTCTCTGATAGCTCAGGGAGCCCATAGAAGTTACTTTTTAGACATGTTTTTATTTATTTATTTTGTTGTCTATCCTTTTCTTGTTTCCATAGCGTGACATTAAAAGGCAGAATGTGAATCATGTTCTCAGTAAGATGTAGGCACGTGTACAGTGTACCCATTTATTTTCCAAATGGGACAAAGTCTATAACTTTGTCAAAAACAGTTACTACCATTTCACAGTAGGTGTTTTTTCAAAATAATTTCTTATATATGGGGGGGGTATAAATTTTTACATTTCCCTCCTTTTTTCACAGCTTATTGTGTCATTTATTTCCGAATATCTTTATCTTTCATGGCACGTGAATCCTTAGTGACTACAACATATAGAACATTAAACAGGAAAAATTTAAACACCAAAAAGGGAAACAATACACTTCTGAAACCTCAAGTGTGAATTTCTCCAAAATGCTAATCATCTATTATAAAATTAAGTTTAATTTGACTTTCCAGTGCACTTGGTGGTCTTTTTAGCTTTGTGGGCAAAATCTGAAAAGCTAATATTCTTCAAGAAAATTTGAATTGTCACATAGTACACCCGCATGTCACTATTACATATGAAAAAGTACAATTTAATGAGAGCAGAAGGGCTGTCTATATGGCCTGTGTGACTGACCACCAACATTGTTCCAGGAATCTTATTTTCACATCGGGGGATTCACTCCAACCTCATCATTTATGACGGATATGTTATATATTTTGAGCAGGTGGGGGTGGGAAAGAGGCTTTGAGTAAATGACATCTGATCCCTTTGTGGGGCATCCCCTTTCAAGTTGAGGAATCAAAGACCACCAATGTGTTACACCTCTAATGTGGTCAAAAGAGGAGGAGGAGGATCTGCAGATTTGTCCATGCTGGCAGATGGAGGCGAGCGCAGCACAACTCTCTGATCAACTCCTGCACTTGCCACACACTGCGCTAGCACCGACAACGTTTATCATTCTGTTTTACTGTTGATGGCCATTTTCTTTTTCATTCCATTTCCCTCGCTCCTTTCCTCTTTGGCAGGCAGGATTAAGTTTAATTGTATCGTTTATGACAGATACAGAGTGAGGTTTGGCACTAATTCAAGGCAGGCCGTGCATAGCCATTTTATGGTTTCTTTCCACCTCACTTGCTGATGTGTGGTGGTGACACATTTGACAAAAACCATCAAAGATGGAGGGTGTGTGTGTGTGTGTGTGTGTGTGTGTGTGGTGGTGGTGGGGGTATGTCTATAGAGAGAGACACAGTTGAAAATGAACTGAGACAAAACTTTTACACGCAGCAATTTTCAATTTTCAGTCACCCTTAACCGCATCTCGTTTTCCTGCCATCGAGCACCTCATACAATCACATTTTCCTTCAAGTATGACTGGTTGAATCTAAAACACTGTGTGGTTTGCAGTTTGAGCACTTCTACATTATGGTCTCCTCTGCAGTGGTGGCACCCTGGGGCCACCTACCCACAGTAATCTCATAATTAGGCGAATGGGATTGGAGGGACCTGCCAAATATGTGACATTTGTTGTTTTGGGGTCAGACAAATTGAGGTGTCGATTGGGAACAGAAATGTCTGGTTTGCTGTAAACTGACTAAACCAGCAAAATAATGTTGGCCTTGGTGGAGATGGGTATAATCAGTTTGATCTGGGCCCTCAGTGAAGCTGTAGGGAGGTTAACACATGACCTCAACTTATAAAAGACTTTTTTAACAGCTGAAGTTCATTCATCAGACAGATGTAGTGTTAAGACAAGATGTGTGTGTGTGTGTGTGTGTGTGTGTGTGTTTGTGTTTGAGCGCTTGTGATTTTGCATAGTGAGCGGACCACCAGGCGTCCAGACATGGACTCCGCCTTTGAGCTTAATACAACTGATTGCGCCCTGATCAGTGCTGTTAATAGTTAAGGCTTCAAAGGCTCTACATCTGAGGCTGCCAGCAGTTATTTCCAACCCTGAGATCGCAGTCCCAGCCTTTGGAAAACACTTAGTCCTCATCTGTGTCTTTCACTTTCTATGAATAATAAAAAAAATGTTTAGTTTCATCAGTACTAGAAATGCAACTGTAGAAAGTAACTCACTATCACTATCCTCATTCATATTGTAAGACACGACAAATTATATCCAGCTACAAAAAAAGCCCGAAAAGCCAGCAGTTAGAACAGAAGTACAGAGAGTTGTTGCTATGGAAACAATACGCCGTCTCGTCTAGTCGCTTTGGTGTAAACTGGCAGGTTTCAGAACGTTGCAGACCCGGTGTATTGCAATTAGTTGCAAGTTTCAACACGTCTCGTCACTAATCTTTGGTCTGAACTGGGCTTAAAGCTCAATAATATTTTGTTGAAACCTTACAAAAATCTGAGTTTATGTATGACATTGTCCAGTATGAAAGGTTGTGGTTTCACGGGGAACCATTTCAGTGACGCACTGACTTCCTGGAGTCTTGCTGTCACTGTAAGGAGAGAAATGGTTCCAGCACGTAACGTCCCGTGTTAGGATCCATGGTATTTTAGCTGATTTTGGTTATGTTATGTTTTAAGTTCTGGATCTATTTTTGGAAATCTTGGGTTATGTTCCTTTTGTGTGTTCATGCCTTTTGGTCTTGTATTAGTTATGTTCCGGTTTTATTTTGAAGGTCATGTTCTATGTTCATTGTGGGTGTTTGCCCTCTTGGCCCTCCCTTGATTGTATTCACCTGTGTTTCATCACTCACCTGGTTCTGTTTCCCTCGTCAGTCTTGTCTCTATTTATACCTGTCTGTTCCCTGTGTGCCTTGTGGGTTCATTGCCATCTGTTAGATGTTCTTTGCACCATGGTCACCGTGGTGGCTTCCTTGTGCTTTGAGTTATTTTGCCACTTTGAGTTTTGGACCTCTTTCTGTTGGATTACTTTTTGTGTTTTGGATCTTCATTTGTTACAGACTTTTGTTACCTCATCAAGATCAATAAAGCCTGTTTTTCTCCTCCATAACCTCGGAGTATGTCTGTGTTTGGGTTTCACTCTAACGACCCCGTAACCCCACACCCCAATAGATATTACCAAGTCCACTGTCACCCCAACATCCTGTAAAACCAACCAACCAAACAAAGGAAATATAATTTTTTATAAAATTTAGAGATGTTGCTGTTCTAGTTTTATGCTAAGCTAACTGCCTACTGGCGCTAGCTTCAGATTTAGCGTACAGACATGAGAGAGAGTGGTATCAATCTTCTCACCTAACTATCTGCAAGAAAGCGAACAAGCACATTTCCTAAAATATCAAAATGTTCATTTAAAAATTGAGCTTGACAGCTGCCTTAGGAAACAGCAGATGGTGAAACAATCTCCATGTGATATAGAAGGGGGAAAAAAAAAATGAAAAAGTAGACCTTGACCTGCTGTTTCCAAGGTCCAGAATCAAAATCCAACATGAACAAGAAGTCCTAAAAGTACTCAGAATGACAGGCAGGTAATGACAACTGAGCAAACTGAGCATTTGATGACGAAGGCTATGTGATACGATCCAGAACAAGTGAGTAAGTCGGCATTGAGTGGATATTGTTTTGTCAACTAATAATATAACTAATATTTTTTTTCAGTTCTTTGCATTCTCTTTTTGTTTTCCTCCCTGCTTCTCTTTGTGTGTCTCTCTGTTTGCACACAGGTGAGCTGTCACGCCTCTTAGTCTCAGCACCCTACAATTACACCATGTGACCCCCCCACCCCCACCACCACTACAGTCCTGGAACAAACACTCGCACACACTTGGCCCTTTAGCACAAAAGACACCTCTAGAATTGCCTTTAAACATACACACGCATCACGAAACAAGTGTCTCGTTTGACGGGGAGACGGTTTCGGAGGACAGAGGGAGCTAATATGAACTTAAAGGGTTATAATAGAAACTGAGGTGGAAGAAAATGATTGAAATAAGCCGAAGGGTCTTTGTGGTGATGGTGCATTTCATTATGCTCTCTGTGGCTCATCATCAGGACAGGTAAGAAAGAGTTTATGAAAAGAAAGTTTTCTAGAAATGAATCTGATTTTTGCTGTTAAATATGCTGTTTATGGTATTTATGAGGTAATCTATCATTTTCCCCAAGAGAAATAAAGTGCTGCTTTACTATGAGGACAAGAATCTGTGCAATTGAGTCAGCTTCTTTAAAAAAGGGCTGTTGGTGGGCTCTTCCAGTACAGTGCGAGCATGTGAAATGAACCTACTTGGCCTGTGTCTAATCATTTAATAGCCTCTTATTGAAGTGTGGGTGTGAGGTGTTTTAACAGCAGCTATGAACGAAACGTGTTCAATAGGTCTGTAGGCCATGTAGTTTATTGCACTTTTGTTTATGACAGCAGATTTTAATGAGGAAGAAATGATTACTGCTTAGAATTCAAGGACCTTTCTGGTGAATGCATGGGGAATGAGGAAGGTGTTTCATAAGTAGTTACAGTGTACAGCTGCAGAAAGTGGGTTCTAGTGAGCTCAAAAGATCCGGTAAGCTATAAAATGCATGCGATATTTATCTGAATATGGGATTGAAACTTAGTGGCAATAAATTGTAGACTAGATTAATTCTTGACGGCATCAAAACACACATCTGGCCATTGCTTTTTTCTTTTTTTAATCCCTACTTTTTATCTTTTTAATTACCTTTAAAATTTGTTGTTTTTATGATATTATATTTTCAATGTATTTTTGTTTATATTCAGGATATAAGAAATAATTGCTGTGTCAAGATTTATATTCATCTGTCTGTTTACTTTTGGGCAAACTGTATTTTGACACGAGTCCCTTGTTCACTCATTTTGTGAATGAGTGAACAAGGGACTCGTGTATGTTTACTAGATTAATTACTGCGTCGTACTTCCTTTGGACACTTAATGATGATCTTTCACCTGAGATACTTGGTTTCTTTCTGGCATGAGGGACTATGTACATAATTTGACAGTTTATACTCTAGTGAATACAATTTCCTTGTTACTGTACTAATTCATTTTTGGAATACCATTGGTATAACTATTGTTTAGGGTGTCTAATTTTTCTGATTTGTAATCCGTATCATTGAATTTGTTGTCCGTTACCATCAGAAATTGAAGCCCTGAAAGCTTGATGATGCTTAACGTTCTGATAACCTTTTGTCCCAGCCTCCACACATCAGTGGAGGATGCGCTGGAGCATCCTGGGGGTCGCGGACGGCCAGGACTCTGCAGCTACGGTCAGACTACTTCCTGCTGTTTGGGATGGAGGAATGTTAGTGGCATTTGTCAGCGTGAGTCATTCTGCAATTCAGTGACAGCACAACTACACTGACACATTACCCACAGTTCACGGGTTATCAGTTCGGCATCTCACCAGGAAACAAATGTGAGGATGTTTTGATTCTTGCATTTCTAGTTTCTTTTCTTTGCAATTTTCCTCATATTTTTTCTTCTATAAATAATAAATAGGTACATTTACTCAAATACTTCACTCAAGTAGCCTACAGTTTTAAGGCACTTTATGCTACTTTACTCTTTTACTTCACTACATTTCAGAAGGAAATCATGTATTTTTTTACTCCATTACATTTCTTTGACAGCTATAGTTACTAATTGCTTTGCAGATTAAAACTTTACGCATATGTGTGATGAGAACATATGATGAGCTTATAAAATACAATGTATTGTTAGAGATTACACAACCCAACAGTGTGTAAGTAGGTAAAAATTAAGTCAACCAGCTACAAAATACTGCTTGTGTGAATGCATCAGTAATAATCCAATATTTTTTATATAACATAATAGTGATAAAAATATAGTTTTTATCACTATTAGCTTTTTTAATATAGTGGGAAAAAAAGTGATAATATAACACTCTGAAACAGGCAGTTCTGCATAATGTGTACTTTTACTTTCATGTATAAGTAGAACTGTGAATAAAGATTTTTTTACTTGAAATTGAGTATTTTTACATTTAAAGCTGCACTAATCAATATTTTTTTATACCGCTAATGCATCAAATGACTAAATGTAATACAAAAGGTGTTGCTCGTATTAACTTGCGTAGAATCATCATCTAACTCTGTAGTTCCCCTCAGCTCTATGGAGCGTTTAAGCATCTTTCAACTTATTGTTTTGGTTTTACGGCTCACAACTTTACAGTTTTTCTTCACTCTCACCCTCTCATCAATATCATTTCAAGCCGCAGAAGGTGTTTTCAGTGAAACAGCTCTGATAAACTAATACACTGATTTCTCTCAGGAGTTGGTGGAGACCAAAACAGGGTTAAAAGCCAAGTAAATATTGTACTTAAATGGCCAGAGACACAACAAGAGAACAGACAAAAGAAAGCAATCCCAGATAAACACACGTTGCACCACGTGCCCAGCACCAAATGGAAGACAAAGTTAGCGAATAGCTGGTGAACGTCGTGGAGCATTTGGCAGCTAAAGAATCAAAAATTTCCTCCAGGAGTTGGTGGAGACCAAAACAGAGGTAAAAGGAGAGTTCATATTAGACTTACATTCTCCAGGCGCCATGAAACACAGCTGCAAATGAATACTAATGTTGCTCCGTCTCTGCCTGAATGTGTAAAAAGGCAACTGTTTGCTAACACCATATCAACAATATATCCACTTTATAACATGATACATGTCAATGTTGTGTTTACAGCTTTTTCCATGGCCCTCAAGAGGACAAAAAATTAATTAGTGCAGCTTTAATTTTAATTGTATACTTGTACTATAATGATGGATCTTATCATATACCAGTGTACAGATGTTAGTGATGTTGGCATGATTTGGTTTATATTGTGTCTATCATCCTCCACAGCGGTGTGCAAGAAGCCATGTGTAAATGGAAAATGTGTGGGAACAGACAAGTGTTTATGCTCCACAGGGTATAAAGGATCTCAGTGTGATGAAGGTGGAGTATTATGCACAAAATCATTGTCAGTCTTATGTTTCTAATTTCTTAACCATTACCTGTGTTCTCCTGCATCATTTACCGCAAGGATTTCTATCTGCTGCTTGAATAATGTTTCACATTGACTCCAGATGTGAATGAGTGCGGTTTGCTGGAGCGACCGTGTTCCCAGCGCTGCATGAATACACACAGTAGCTATCGCTGTTACTGTGAACCTGGATACACACTCAGTGCAGACGGACACACCTGCGCTAGTGAGTAATTTCCTGTTTAAACAGAACATTTAATACTTACAGTCCAGTATCTAAAACCCAAATGAAGAAAAACTGTAAACTGATGGTTTTTCTGATGTTAGATCAGTTTTCCACAAAAAGCCCTCTGCCATCTTTATACCATAATAGGAGGTTAAAGTATCTGAGGACTTGGTACTCAGTTCACACACCTTTTTAGGCTAACATAAATGTTCATGACAGAAATTCACAGTTTATGTTATAGATAGTGATATCATGGCAAAGTTTAGTTGTGATAGGGTATTTAAAGGGCAAAAAATATGATTTATGTAAGATACAGATTTTTGTTTTTAAGTAGTGTTTGGTCACCATTTTTGTTTATAGCTTCATTACCAGTCCCAGTTTTGCAGAGGGCGGTGTGCTCTGTGTGTGTGTACGTGTGTGTGTGTGTGTGTTCTCTCAGCGGTGATCCAGTGGCCCATTTCTCTGACCGATCCTCAGCCAGTGTTTCCCTGTCTGTCTTCCAGGAGAGGCCGCATGTTTCTCCCTGCGCTGCCAGTTTGGTTGCCAGATGGAGAGAGGGGGAGCGGTGCGCTGTCTGTGTCCCCCCGGCCTCCACCTGGCTGCTGACAACAAGACCTGTGAAGGTAATGCTTCTTCAGAAACACCCCTCAGCTCGTCACTATGGTGAATTATCATAGAAACACAACTCACTTGTTTAGATTTAGTTTTTTCCTTTTCATGGTTCTTCGTAGCCTGATAGTAAGCCTGAACTGCCATTTCTGTTCACTTCATTATTCAGTCTGACATCGTGTCAGACTGAATAATCATGTTTAATCATAAGAGAGGAAAACTGTCCCTCCCAAACTGAATAATCATGTTTGGGAGGGGTTGTTATTTAGCCATAACTAAGAGGTGTATCTATTGACATAATACTTAGCTTGTAGTGAAAACCCCACAGTGAGTTATCACTCTTGAGCTCTAGGGGCATTTAGTGTCTTTCAGCTCAATGTTTTGGTTTTGCTGCCCGCAACTTGACTGTTTTGGTTCACTCTCACCGCTCTCATCCACACCTTTTCCAGCCACATCAGTAATAAAAAGCATCAATAAGCTCTCAAAACCCTCACACTACCTACCCAGGACCAAACGGCAGGCAGGCAAAGTTAGCGACTGGCTTGCGAACATAGTGGAGTGTTTAGCAGCTAAATAGCCAGAAATTTTTCTCAGGAGTTGGTAAAGACCAAACTTAGTGACAAGATTTGCGTTCATCAGGTGGCCAGAAACCATAGGTGTCATTTACGCTGTGGACATGTCCCCACCACTTTTTGAAATGGCCGATTTTCACTTTTTAAAAGTATTATTTGTTAAAAATGTTCTGAAAAATAGCTTGCACCAAGAAATGTTAACTAACAAATGAGAAAGCTTTGAGAAAGGTTTATTTGCACAATAAGAAAACATACAATGCAAAGTAAATATAGAAGAAACAAATGCGCATTGTCTGGTGATGCATATGGATGGCTGTTACTTGTGCGGTCGACGTGCGGTGCGACGTGCGGTGCGACCCCCCATTACATCGCCTAAAATCCATTTAAAACATATTTTTTCATCTGAGCCCATATGTTCCCACAACTTTTCAACACAAAGTGACGCCCTTTCCAGAAACACAGCTCCAAATGAATGGTAATGTTGCTACATACCTGTCGGATGAGTAAGTGTTTGCTAACAAGATCGACATATAAACTTAAAAGGTCATAATATGTCAATATGTGTTTACAGTGGTTACAAGCGGCCACTATCAGTTAATGCAGGATAAACAAAAAAACTTCATTGTCTAATCATAAAATCCCCTCTGTGGCTCCATAATGGTTAATCTCGAACATAGTAAAGCGAAGAGCTGTAAGGCTGCAAGATACTGTGTTTACTGTTGCAGTTTTTTTTTTAATGGCTTTTGTAAAATACTGTGAAAAAGACCAATGAGCATCATACGGCGCTGCTAAGCCACCGGAGCAGGGACTTTTCGGGGGGAAGGAACTGTGGTGCAACAAGAACATTTTGTCCCTAATTCGTCAAAATGCAGGTTAAGTTTCTGAAAATGGTGATATAGT
Source organism: Maccullochella peelii (assembly GCA_002120245.1). Lineage (NCBI taxonomy): Eukaryota > Metazoa > Chordata > Actinopteri > Centrarchiformes > Percichthyidae > Maccullochella > Maccullochella peelii. Next base: position 203,767 of record LKNJ01000466.1, on the reverse strand, counting down.
GAATCACTGTAGCAACATTCCTCACTCATTATATATACTGTAGAACATGTCATGGCTCTTCTATTACTTCAGTTATTCTTTTTATTTTTTTTATTTGTGTGTTGTTGTTGTTGTTGCCTTGCCAGAGCTTTTCCATTTGGCTTTATTTGTAGAGCAGGTGATGCACACAGCTTCCCATGCACATTATGTTAACTACCTGCAGCGAACTTACCAGTGGCACCTCTCCACTGGGTCTGTCCACCCCATGGTAAAAAGCCTTTAATTACCTGATGTAAAGAAAAACATACCCTGGACTCTCTCCTCAGTGTCCAAGCAATAACTCGGCAGCTCCTGTCCTGTAATAAAGCGAGCCTTCAACAGCCTCTCTCACGGCTGTTAAGACATTTTCACACTGCGTGAGAGCTTTTGGTGAGAACGATTCAACGTCCAAGACAGAGAGAAATTTTAGCTTTTACCTCACTGATGCACAACTGTGTTTAAAGTAGTGTGGGATGAGTATACAAGGTACTGGACATGGAGCAGCAAAGTTACATCAATAGTCAAACTTAAAAAACCTACAGGTGTTTCTGTACTAAGTAAGGATAGTAAGGGAGTAAGCATACGCTCAGTTGCTTTATTAGGTTCATTAGGTACACCTTGGTATTTTCTGTTTTTTTCTGTTTATTTTGGACTTTCTCAAAAAAGAGGTACGAAAAAAAATATCCTGATCTGAGTTCAAATAAAAAAAAATTAAGACAGATGTAGCTTTGTAACAAACTTGCACCTCAGTCTATAGCCACAACTGAATTGAGCTACATTTAGAGAAACATTTATTTGTGTGTCATTATTAGTAAATGTACCCCAGAAGACACCATGAAGGACTTCATTCTGCACACCTGAAGTGAAACATTTGTGTGTTTGGGTCATTCGTTGTTTTTGAACAACATCGCACCTTTCAGAGCTTCAGTACAAAGACGTGGTTGCAAGGTCAAGGTACTCATTTGTGCCTCTCGTGTCTTTTTGAAGGTAATTATTCTTTTGAGCAAAGACGAGAAACATTTGAGCACCTTGTCCTTGAGAGGTTTGGTTGTGTGTGTTTTAAAGAGGTGAGGGGGGGCTGGGTTGTGTGGACGAGAAGGCCAACAATTTTGAACTGTTGTGCAATGAAATTAGCCGAATGTGTTGCTGGTGTTTGACACATGTTTGTGTCATGTTGCAGATGTAGATGAGTGTCAGCGGGATGCTGATGTGTGTCCACCACGGCAGATCTGCAAGAACACTTTCGGCAGCTTTGTCTGTGTGTGCCAAGATGGCTTTGTAATGGGGACACACCAGGGCTCACTGCAATGTCGAGGTGTGGTGTTCATTTCTTAAAAAAGATAATGATGTCATGTGTTTTCGGAGCAATTAAATATCCAGTAGTTCCTCATTGTTGTTAAGCAGATGGTCACATGTTTCTCTTGAAATCTCATAAAATGGTAGCATATGTGAGCATGTGTGTTTATGTGCTTGGATGTTAAGGTATGTGTGAGTAGGGATAAACAGGAAACATGGGGAGAGAGTAAAGGAGATATCATGCAACAGAAGTCCCCAGGAGTTGACGTGTTATGCGTCTTAGCCCACTAGGCCACAGGGACGCACATGTATGAAATGTTTTTAAGCCACATTCAGATCTGTTCCATGTCCAATCCTGTAAATGACTAAATGGATCACAGCACAGCTCCACATGTTCTCCTCATCTGTGTTAACTGGCACAGAGAGGGATCATGTGAAGATGTGCTTTGGCAGCAGAGGATCCGGAGACCATGTTTATTTGATGAGCACTCGTAGCTCACCCACTCAGCTGTGGGCTCACCCACGAGCTGTTTTTGTTTTCGTCCATGTGATGATGAGCATTGCAAAATTATCTCTCGAGCAGGTTTGAAACAGACAGTTCTGAAACCCCTTTGCTCTCTCCATCCTGGTCCAATATGACTTAGCAATGAAGCAGTGTTGCTCTGATAAGAAATGATTAAATATCTGAGAAGCATTCATCGTGTATAAACATTTCAAATCTCCTTCTCCTCCACTCCACAGATAAGGATGAATGTTTAACCGGGTCTCACCGGTGCAGTCGCCATGCTCAGTGTGTCAACACAGATGGTTCCTACACCTGTCAGTGTTTGGAGGACTACTTCGGCAACGGACGCACCTGCTGGCCCAGGAGAGCCCCACAGTCCAAGGCTGTCATGTACTTCAACTACAAACTCTCCAAAAGGACCAAGCCCATACAACCTTCATCTTAGAGCTACTTCTTACAACCTACATGGCTCAAACGAAAAGCGACATGCATCATTAGAGGGTAACTTAAAAGGTGTTCAGGGGTTAAAAAACTGGTTAAAAGGGGTGAGGAAGGTTTCACCACTCTCAAAACATGCTGTAATGTCAAGAATTTTGTTAATTAATGTTGATAATTGTCAACACAACTGGAAACCTTGTTGCCTTTTTCTGTTTAAGGCTGTTATTTCTCTATAGCCGGCTAGGCAAAAACCTTTGATACCCCAAGCACCATTAGTTGCCTGATCGATGTCTGCTGAAGGAGCCCTTCATTTAACATCGCAGCAACAGGACCGCACTCTGTATTTTGCTTTAGCCCAAATGGTCTATGATGACAGGAGGGTTTTCCTTGTCCTGGCATCACCAGTGTCACAGAAACACCACCCCTGTTACTGCACATGGGACCTACTTTGTCCAACGAAATGCATGCACAAAATAGCAAATATTGCTTATGAATCATTTGTATTTTATTAAATATCCCAATTAAGTGTAAGTTTTCTTTGTGGAAAAAAAAGCAATTTTGTGAGACTTCAGATCATCAGAATTTGTTAATAAAAGGCTGACCTCTGGTGGATAGATAAGGGAAGATATTGTATCTCTACTGCCTTCACGATGAACTGTGGTGAAACAAAATGCTGTGAAAGGATATCTACTGTGATTTGTAAGTCTACCATATGATGTGTCTATTATAATGATGATTTTTTTTTTTCTGAATTTCAAATTAAAAATCTATCAAAAAAGATGACAAATGTACCATTTAACACAGAGGCATCTGAAACTGCTAAAAACACAGACTGATGTTTTCATACCTCCCTGTTTATCTTCTGCCTCCCTCATCCTCTGTTATGCCACAGGGAATGTTTTCAGACCTACTAAGTCACACGCAGGGCAGATTACCACACAGCAAGAGAGCATAGACAGGTCAGACCAACCAAATACCAAGAATCTTTGTCTGTCAGCAGCTGTCTGGAAACCTCTTCCTGTGTTCAGAGAGCGCAAGAATGGAAATTGAAGTTCGTTTTTGATGTTTTCCTCAGGTCAATTTCACGTTTCCTTCCGAACGATTAAGATCGTGACCCTGGGAGAGGGGGAATTGCAATACTTGAAGATAATAACTGTAATGATAGGAGATGGTGGTAGGGGGCACTATGTGTTGTGCCAGGGCCTCACTTGTAGTCCTGGAGGCTTTGGAGCACTGAGAGAGTCGGGCTTGCAGTGAGAACAAGCAGCTGCTGCCTGCTGAAGGGCCCTGCCACTGACCCTATTCATCGCAACAGCAGGTGTCACATCAAGTCCCCGCCTCACCCTCACGCACACACACTCACACATGTGCTCCACCCACACACACACACACACACACACACCCATGTGCATCACAGAGCCTCGTGCACGTTTACACACACAGATGAGTGTGTGGGTGTGTGTGTGTGTGTGTGTGTGTGTGTGAGGGGGGACCTGGAACTACTTACAGAGAACAAAGAGGGAAATCAGGAAAAAATGCAGCCTCTTCGAATAAATCTCACCACAATGCTGAGAAAAATCCCCAACCTCACCCCCAGAAACGCAAGAAAAACCTTGTTTCTCTCTTTCAAAGCAGTCAAAAGTGTCTTACAAAAGCAGAAATAGAAAACATTTTAGATAAAAGGATCCAGGCCCCTTTCTGAAAAGGACCTCACACCAAGTTGTGTGTAATTCCTACCAGAAACTGGTTTATTTACCAAAAAATAATAAGATTTAATGCCAAAGCACTTAGGCCACAAATAAAGGACAACAAGTGGTGGGTACAATGAAGGGAGCTAAGGAGAAAAAGGAGGACGACGCTGGGGTGGAAATTTTCCCTTTTCTTGTGCTTGTTATTTTCTGGTCCTCTGTTTACACGACACACAAGATTTCGCATGGAGGAGTAGCAGCTAGAACTGTACAGAATGGCCTCCGCAAAATAAAAGAAAACAATAAACATGTCAGAGGAATTTGGACATCTGCAGTGGCACAAGCTCTCACACTGAGGCCATGGCAATTCCACGAATCAAAGCGCTGCTGCCTCGGCTTTCCTTATATAAAGCAAAATCAACATTTATCCTGAGAAAGTGAGCAATGATGCTGACAAGTGCATAGAGCCAATGACAATACAATAGCAGAGATGCTAGGAACAACCGTGCCACCCACGTTGCTGAAAGACCATGCTTTCAAACACCACCACTGAACTGTAAAACCACTAAAACCCCTGTCTTGCCCATACTGTCCTTTTCACTTTGGCCTGAAATAAGCCAGCCTTTTCTCCTTGTGCTCCATCAGAGGAGGCTTTTCCACGGCTAATTCTGGTATTATGTTCCTATAGGACCCACATCTCCTCTGACACACAGTCACTATAAGGAGGAACACAGTGCAGTGTTTCCATGAATGAATTAAAATTATAGATGCTGACCAATCCCACTCAGGGGGAATGAGCCAAAGCTTGAACCCTTGGCGTAAAATTATAAATCTTGTTAGGGAGCCATTTTCTCTTGCTCGCCTGTACCTACAAAATCCGCAGAAGAGTAGAGAGAGTGTGACAGCTCACTGCCTACAGCAATCTACCCAGATTTCTTTTATACACTATTGAATTTGACTAAAGTGAGCTGAAATAAATAAAGCTGAGCTTATTGGTTCTGTTGCCAAATCATGAATCTATGCCAAAAAGGACAGAAAGAAATGAACTGGGTTCATTTGTTTTAGTTAAGAAATGAAAATAGAATCACATCACAGCAGCTTAACCAACCCACTATACCCAATTCTGCCACAGGGATAATTAAAGCTTCTTGTTATCTTAAAGGCAGCACTGTCCTCTCAGTCACTTTTAAATCACATTATGTGGAGTAAATACATGTGAGCCGCTCTCTTCTGTGTGACCCCGGGAGGAAAAAAAAGCCCATGTGCACCCGCGCTTTCTTGTAATTCTCATTCATACTAATACACTCCTGATGAATGTTCTGCTATGTGGTGGGTAGTGTGTGACAGGCTGAAGGAAAACCTGATGTGGAAATATCCGCGAGACCTCAAAAGTCTTAAAAAGTTAACTCCCAGACACCCTTGTCCAAGCTACACACACACACACACACACACACACACACTTTATTTCAAATGGACTGAGCTGTCGTGTATGTGACTTTAATTCATGTTTCAAATCCACATGATAACTTTGAACTCAGTTTGAACAATAAAAAAAAGTTTCTTTTCCTCTCCTTTCTTCTGTCTGCTCCTATTCGCTCCACAAGGTACGTATAACAACTGGAACAGCCACATCATAACATGAAAGTGCAGCCTTGACCTGACCGGAATTCACTGTGCCTAAATCGTTGTTAATATGAGAGCCGAGCAGCCTTGTTCGGGGGATTATCCTCAATAGAACAGGAAAGATTTCCAGCTAATCTATATAGGAATGCCCACTCTGGAGAAGGTGAAGGGAAGTGGCTGGGACCAAAGGTTTCTCTTGGAAGCCAACACACTTCATTATTCTTTTGTGCAACAATTAGGGCCCAACCACCGAGAAAAGCAATTTATTTCTGTTCTTTTATACAACATGTGTGTCCTCCAAGGTATGGAGAGAAGAGTTTGCTTTATTTGTAGTCGTGATTAGTCATCAGTTTTCTCATCCGATTAATCGTTTGTTATTTATGAAACAAACATTTGCAGGTTCCAGCTTATCAGATATGAGGATGTGTTGCTTTCTCTGTTTTATATAATTACAAACAGAATATCTTTGGGTTTTGGGCTGTTGGTTGACCGAAACAAACAATTTAAAGGTGTCACCAGGAGTTCTGGGAAAATGTGGTACATTTTATAGATCGATAGATACGATTAATAGAAAAAAATAATCAGATGAATCAATAATGAAAATAATACTTAATAATACTTGCATGGGAGGACAGTCTTGGCTCATTGTTTTGGTTTTACATCCCACAACTTTACTGTTTAAGTTCACTCTCACTGCTGTTTTATTAGCAAAAAAGCTCTGATAAACCCACTGTATGTTGCCTTCCCAGCACCAAACAGCACACTGACAATAGTAGAGCCACATATTTCCCTCCAGAGTTGGTGGAGACCAAAAACAGAGCTAAAAGAGGGGTGAATATTGGACTTGCACTCATCACACGGCCAGAAACTTGACTCTAAGTGAATGCTAATGTTGCTCCATATCTGGTCAGTGTGAAAATTAGCAATTGTTTGCTAACCTGTTCACCATAACAACTTCATAAGGCGATAATATGTCAGTCTTGTGTTTACAGCTTGTTCTGCTGCCCCCAAGTGGCCAAAAAAAATATTATTGCTGCTTTAAATCAGTGAGGGGAAAAGACGAAAGAGGTTCACTTTGTTCACAACAAAGGGAGGTCAGTAACTTCATTCACATGTGCTGGACAGGACAACTTTGGAGTTATGGGCAGGTGTTGGAAGGTTAGGATGTGAATATATCTGAGAGAGCATGTGTCTGAATGCATGTGTAGTTATATGTATGTAAGGAAAGTTCTGGCAAGAAGAGGGATGGGCACAGTTTTAATTAGTACTGTACTGGACGCTGGAACAGTGGAATCCTTGTGGAAAAGTCCACAACAGCTGCAGTGGCTGTTTGCTGGCTATTCAACATAGCTCTCACTCCCACCATGCACCCTTCCAGCTATACCTGCTTCACTCTCTTTCTCCTCCACTCCTGTGCTAGTTCAGGTGTCTGGAGCAGCTAAGGAAGCACTGGGTGGCACCCACCCAGACTAGCCGAGCTGGCAGCGGCCGCTTTGTTGAGGAATGTATGAGCGGGTTACTGGCAAGCTCGCTGCTTGGCAGGTTGTCTCGCTGGGGAATCACTCAGTGAGAGCAGACTGCAGCCAATTCCCTGTCAGTGGCCGCTGAGCTCACAAGGGCAGTAGTCGGGGAACATGGATGTAGACAGAGACGGACTGTAGTCATGCTGTGTAATACCTTCCCATTCACTCTGCCTAGCTGCCACCCCACCCTGCCCATGGGGACACACTCTAAATTTTCAGAGTGGAACTGAGAAATGAAAACAGTGTGTTCCGCTAAAAACTTCAATGGGTGGAAATCGTTTTATTACTGTAGTGTTCAAATTGTATGTTCATGTGCTTGATTTGATGTCCAACTTAACTGCTCTGACAGTGCAGAACAGGCGCATAATACTTTTTCTATGTTTACGCTGTTTAAACACAAGCGTATTTTTGATGTACTGTTAATTGTCTATCTTTTGACAATGCAAAGGAACAATGTGTTGCTCAAGAAGCTTCCCCATTTCCCGCTCCATTTCTAAACCCACATAAGCCAGGCCAAACCGAACCTCAATTTCCACTTAAGCTAAACTTGAGGAGGAACCGACAACCCCAAAACCTCACCTCAACCTGACCGCACTGCAACCACTGCTGGCAGTCGATTCCATCGCTGAGATGTTATGAGCCATTGGTTGAGATATTGTTTTACTTTAGGCTTTACTCTGTCTATTTTGGCACAATAGAAATCAACACTGGCCTCCATGCTAGCTCCATGAACTACTGGCAAACCATTTCAGTTTAAAAAGGTTCTCGAATTTTTTTTGTCTATTTTGACGGAAAAGGTTAAATAATTTGACATGGAATGTTTCTCGAAGCCTGAGTGAGAGTCTGATTTTCCATCCAAATGTACCAGTGTTTAGCTGTGAGTCAGGTGCTGCCAAGAGACTTTCAAAGGCTCCTTTGACTCAGCTTTCTGGGGGACTGTAACTGTTTGCAGTGCAACACTGACATCTTGTGGAAAACAAGAAGATGTGCAAACAAAAAGTGTAGCAAAGTGTATGTTTCTACAGCTCTAAAATGTACATTTTGAATTTCCAGTGCTTCAATGTTTTTGGATCCAGGAAATCAATTTTTTTTTTAAATGGATGTATAATGCAGTAGAGTGTGTTTTGTAAGTGTGTAGCCAGGCTTCAGCAAAAACTAGGTCCAGAAACACATGGAGGTAAAGGAAAAATAAGGTAAAAAATATTTGGAAAAATGGAAAGTTGGAAATATCCAACTGAGAAATATAAACATTTGCATACTAAAATGTTCATTATGCCAAATAATAAGGGTGTAAACTAAGTGTTAAAACATGGCAGCTGACTGAAAAAAAAAAATTATTTGTGGGTGCTGAAAAATCAGGTAGTGTATTTTTAATGAATGTCTTATGAATATGGTTTCTGTTCTTTGACACTAACATTTTAATCTATAAAGAAAACTAAAAAGTGATGTGATGTGAGTAAATACACAGCAATTTATAGTTATTACTACATCAGTAGTTTTACTATCAGTAAAAACATGAACTGTACAACAATTACAACTGGAAGATACCAAAATGTGTACTACCTCTCTCTCTGTACATGGTCACAAACATGTTCATAGAATTTTTCCTCTTTTATCAACTTAATCTCATTTCTCCTTCAGATTTCCTGCTTGACTCCTCTGGAGTCTGTTATTCCTGGAGGGACGTACAGTACAGGTCCTCAGTAGCAAGCTTTCCATGGTTCTTTGCTTTAGAGCAAGGCTCCTCACTCAGAATCTCACGGGGTATCAAGTGAATGGGCATACAGATACAGTAAACGCAGTCCTGTGACATGTTCGATCCATCCTGAATCCATTTACAATTATTTCTAGTCCTTTTATAAAGTTGCATGGGTATTTGAGGACATTTTTATCTGTTAAGATAATGTCACAAAGTTCATCAAAATGACATTTTCAAGCAGACATTTCCAGCATGGAAATATTGTGCCATAACATAAAGCTACTCGGTATACATTAAACTGAGAAGCTTGCAGCCTGTAGGTAAAATCGTTCACTGACCACTTTATACCACTAGATGGTGCTCAGAATCTACTTTAAGATTAGCTGCTCTTCTGTACCAGTGGGCAGTTCTGTCTGTTCACATGATATGTTTTAATTTGGTAACATATGAGTTTCATTATAAAGCTATGCAAATAAAAGCTTTTATTATGGTTCTTTTTTATTTTCTATTTATGTTTGATTATTGTCCAAGGACTTGTGTTAATGGTTACAAAGTCCATAGTTTATGCCGTCAACCAAGGACATCATAATTTGGTAACATAATCATGGCTTGTGTGTTACTGTTGTGTATTTAAAAAAGCATTGTTTTTGTGACAAGATAGAAAGATACATTTTCTTCATCTTCTACATAACCCCACACAAAAAGTTATCACCTCTCATTTTGCAGAATCTCAGGAATCTCAAGCTTTTGAATTGGCTGGATATTCACTTACTTCTGCTTTTTGATGCTTGATGTAAGATTTTTGAAATGATGAAATGAGGAAATGTGTCTTCTGTCTTGTAATTGTGTAATTACTCATACAGCTTAGTTCCCTATATAACCTCATTCTATGGGCATTGAATCATCCTTGAAATTTTATATGTGAAATATAAATGGGGCTCTAGATAAGTGGTTAAGGAAAGCCAACTTCCTATTCTTACTGAGATACATGAGATAAAATTGATTTAAATGTGGCACAATGCATCATTTTTGTTGATGTTGGGGTGTAACTTGTGTTTAGTTAACTTGATAACCTTTCTTCTGGTACTAAAAGACAATGTTTTTTTATTGTGAAGAGAAGGGGATACTTTGGCTTCCTGCACACCTGACAATGGAAAAAAAAATCTAATCCTCAGAACTCATAAAGAGCAGGTCAAAGGAAGGTGGATCGGCTAGCTGGGCCGAGCAGGAGTGTTTTGCTCTGATGTCCTGAGAGGAAGGGCTGTTGTAAATGGTCATGATCGATGGCTGAAAGCAACACACCACGCTCACACACGAGCAAAGCCTTGGTTAGCTTTCTCAGGAATGGATTGAATGGGAGTTGAGATGGAGGATTATCTAATAAGGTTGGGCAGTTAAGTGAGCTTGTTCTGTAAATGTCTGATGCTGTTCAAGTCCCTATAAAACACATCAACCGCCTCCTGTCCCTGTTAAACACACACATACACATCAGTCCTGGTCACATGACAGCTGTAACCGCAGGGATCAATTATAGATTGGTGACATCATCCCAGTGTCTGGGTACAGTTTCTTCTGTTCCCCAGTGCATGTGAGGAGGGCATTCCCAGGTTGTCCATGTCTGTGTGCTTTTCTTTATTTAATGAATCTGTGACTTGCTGTTGTTATGAGTCCAAGTAAGCATGGGTTCAGAAAATGGTTTAAGATCATGTTACATTTTTAGCAAGAGATTTGCAGCCACATTTGCAATGCGGTGGCAACATTCATTTCATATGGTGTCATGATACCACTGTAGAGCAAATGATAGGTCACCACCCATTGAGTTAGACAAACTTAGTGTCCTATTGTTGTATGTATTCCTATGTATTTTTGAGCGCCGTATACTGTAAATTTTCATCTCTCAGACTCCCAGCTCTTGTTCTTCTTTTGAACATGTGTTTCTTGAATTTTTCATATTTAAACAAATACATGTTCAAATTAGCATGCAAGCAAATCAAAAGGTGCAAACAACAACACTCAAACCAAGAAACAGTCAACACAACTCAGTTTCTAACAAGGCATACAGAATACATCAAAATGAATGACACTATGAGGCTACAGCCATGCTAGCAGCTCTATCAGGCTGTACTTAGGCACAGCGGTGCTTTGAGATAAATGCTAATGTCAGCATGGCAACATGCTCACAATGACAATGCTAAAATGTTTAGCAGGTATAATGTTTACCAATGTTCACCATCTTTGTTTAGCATGTTAGGATGCAACAGTAACATTTCCTTAACAGCACTAAACACAAAGTACAGCTGAGGCTGATGGGAATGTGATTAGTTTTGAAGGTATTTGGTCATAAACCAAAGTATTGGACGAATTGAGAATTTGATCCACGGATGGCGCTAGATGTAAAGTTAAGGCAGCACCAGAGTTATTGCAGTTCATCCTCTGGGAACCACAAATGTCTGTACAGAATTTCATGGTGCTCCATCAAATAGTTGTTGAGATACTTCAGTCTGGACTAAATTGGTGGACAGATTGCCATAGACATCCCAAGTAAATAAGAAAAGAGATAAGTGAAAAATAAATACATAAGCAAAACAAAGATATTTTGATTTCCAACATTTGGCTTTTGGAAATGTTGCTTGCAATAAACAGAAGAAACAAATTTACACTCTGCTGGAAAGATTCAAAGGATACATAATCTATAGGGTATACAGATAATCTTGCACATGTAACATAATATAAAATATCCAAAACCCTGTCCAAGAAACAATTGATCAGTATACAGTATATAGACAATTTAATAATGTGCCCCTCTGTGTTACACATGTATAACAAATATCTAGACTATTGGCATTAAACCAATTTAACAGAGTTATATAGAATCTGTTTACAGCTCTTCTCTTTACTTTATGACTTTTGACCTCAAATGTCTTTGTGGTTTATCCACTAGCGTAATCATTTTTGTTGCAAGCAATCAGTCATCAGCTTTGTTTGAGGAGCTGTCTATTTTTGCGCTGCAGATCTGTCTTTGGAGGCCAAACCAGGAAGCGGTGATGTCATGATGGCTATCACTTACAATGCCCCAGCCAGCTCCAGATGTACAGACCCCCTTCTCTCCTGAGGTATGACCTCAGCCTTGGTGTACAGAGGGAACATCTGCTTGATGATCTGGTTTAGCAGGATGCAGGTTTGATCTGACGCAAGACATTACACTGGAGAGAGGTTTCTTGTGTGATGTAGGGGAAAATATTTGTGATCTGTCTTCATCTACTGTAGCTATGACTGGTGTCTTGAAATAGGTCAAAAACAAGAAGACCCGTTAAAGGTTTGTGCATCTCCTCTTTATGCACCTTGATTGACGAGGACATTTTAGAGACTATTTGCCGGTGAAATGTTTTATTCTTGTTCCAGATTACATGGAAATACCTTTGGCAAGAAGATCCTGCAAAATACTGTATGTACTGCTTGAAACTGTGACCCTGACATTCTTCAGCGCTGTATTAGATGACTCAGCATGTCGGCTCACTCCAATGATGATTTGGTGTTCAGTCCACTGTAAAACATATCAAGGTAAACCTTTTATTAGGTGCAAAAGTTCATTCTTGACCTTTTAATTTGACAAAAAGACTGTGAGATGTGGTTGAAAGCCTTGAGGGACCTTGAGTTAAGATACTACAATTTGAACCAACCTTTTTTGATTCACTATTGCACAAAACAGCATGTTCTTCAGACACTTCACATGCAAAATGCTATGAAGACCCTGACAACCTTTTATCTCAATCAGCCTCTGACTATGAGTGATGGGGTCCTACATGATCTCACAAATTTCTGCTGAAGTTGGAACAGTTATTCAATATTTGTGTGTTTTTGTTTGTGCTGTTCTCACTGGTCTGAATTTGAAAAAGGTGATGTCACATACTTTTGAACACCAATCCCAATTTAGAAATATTAGAATCAAAGCTTGTTGACAGTTGTTGGGTTGTTTGCTAGGATTGTCAGGCCGCTGTGAATCAAATCTGATCAAACCACACCCACGCAGTCCTGATGAAGCAGATTAGATGTGTTTTTGAGATTTAGATTTAGAAAATCTAAAGATGTTTTTTCTTTTTTCAAACTTTAACTTGACATCAAACAACCCCAAGGTCATATCACCATCTAAGGAAACCAAATCAAATATCTGAGTGAACAAACAGTGTCTCCCTCTTCCTCACTTTGGTTTTCCCCTTTACAGAGCTGTCCAAGCACTTGTGTCTGCCTTGTTCTGAAGGATTTAATGTCTTCCCCCCAATAGCGGATTGACTTAATACCACAGGATCATCTCCAACTGCAAAACAATGTCTTGGCAGATGGAGTGGATGTTCTAGTAAGGTAACTTGCTTCAGATTTTTTTTTATCCGTATAAAAATGCAAGGAATGGGCCTGTACCAGGGAGATCCACTAATATTAGAACATAAAAAGAGCCAAGTTACTCCAAAAAAGGATAGAGGAATATTTGCAGCATCAAGCTTTCAGTTTTCCTTTGAAACCCTCATCAGGAGTAGATCATTTAAACATCATGTAAACAACTTGGAAGCATCTCAGGAAATGAAGTTGTTTGCGTGATGTTGAGAGCATCGGTTGTTGATTTGTGTTTCTTGACACCTCTACCTGTTCCCTGAAAATGGTTTGAATTTGAGGCTGCCGCCAGCAGCCAGTTTGCTTAGCTTAGCAAAAACACTGGAAACAGGGGTAAATAGCTAGCCTGGCTCTGTCCGAAGGGAACAAAATTGGCCTACCAGCACCTCGAACACTCACTAACACATTATATCTATATATATTTGTTTAACCCATACAAAAACTGAAGTTAAAAATCACAAGTTGCAGTTTTACGGGGAGTTGTGTGCCGGACTGTTTCTTGGAGAGAAGCAGTAACTTCCTGAATAATAGCATCTGGCACGTAAGCCACAAATTGATGTTTTTACACTTTGTTTTTTTTGTGCAGAATAAACAAACAACATGTAACGTATTAATTAACTAGCTATTGAGCTTTAGAGGTGCTGGTAGGTGGATTTTGTTGCCTTTAGACGGAGAGAGGTTAGCTGTTTCCCCCTGTTTTCAGTCTTTATGCTAAGCTAAGCTAACCAGCTGCTGGCTATAGCTTCATATTTACCCTACAGATATGAGATTTGTATTGATCTTCTCATCAACTCTGGGCAAGAAAGCAAATAAGCGTATTTCCAAAAATGTCAGACTTCTTGTTGACCTTTGTTGCATACCTTCTTACTAAATGTTTTGCTTTCAAATTTTGATTTAGCGTGACCATAATTAAGAACTCTGTCGCCAAAGTGTGCTGTATAGGGTTTACGATGTAAGCATAATAATTCTGTTGCATCTCTTTTCACTCTCATGAAGGCAAAACTGACAAAGAGTTGTCTTTAAAAAAAAAAAAGTGACAACTCACCTGGCAGGTACCAGCAAGCCTTTGCTCAGCAGCTGAGCTGAGAAGGATCTTCAAAGGTATAACATGTCAAGCACATATTCATGAATCAAAGGGAAACGCCCGGGACTGGACGCCAATCCTTTGCAGGTCTAAAGCAGAACACTTCCGGGCAATTTAGAGTCTCAAAATTCACTTGACTTACATGTCTTTGCAAAATGAAAGGAAATTCACACAAACCCAGGTAATACCATCAAATGCAAGATGTGTTATTAAGACAAAAAGACATTAGTGAAGAAATGCTTCTGAGAGTGCACCTGTATAGCGACGGACAGCTGGCCAAGATACAGGTGCACTGCCATGTGTCCACCCTGAACAAGCGTCGGCAGTTGGTTGAAGTTCATCGAGTCACCACCCCCTTGTGCAAAATGTGCCACGACTGCTTTGACTGACAGCTGCGCTATCTAGGGTTAACTGTCCCGTCTAACAAGTGACTGTGACAGCTGCCGGTAGACGCTTCCCCTCCCCAAGACTCGAACACTTCTACTCAATAAACCAGGGCAGACCACCCTCCATACTAAACCCAGGGAATCTCTTTGCTGCATGGGGGTGAACATAAATGTATGTGTGTGCATGTGCGAGGGTGGGGGGTTGCAGACACAGTCCTCAAGGGAGTCTCATTTTACACAGTGGATTTTAGATTAGAAATACAGCATTGTCTAGTGAGAGGACCAGTGATCAAACCTCTAAAAGACCTGTGAGAACAATCAGGTGTGTTTAAGAAACAGTGAAAAAAAGTGTCAGATGTATGTCTGCCCATCATGCACGCAACTTATCATTGAACTTCACTGCATGTAAATGGAAACATCTTGACCTTAAAATGACAAGGTGGCGAGCTAATAGGACTTAAGGTAGTGTCACCCTCTGATTGGTGCATCCTCTGTCTCTGTGCAATGAAGGTAGAAGAGGTAAGCCGAGAGCCCCCGGAGACAGCATTCAAATATTACCACCCCAGACATTATTTCTAGAAGGACTTGCAAAAAGCAGCGCCAAATGAGCCACCCGTTTGAAATGTGATGCTGGCCTGATGCACTGCTGCCATGCCTTGCATTGCTGCAAAAAATTTGATGCTGCCTGCCAAGAGCCCTCGGAAGGCAAAATGAATTGCATGTGTGAAGGAGTGTCATCTAAACACGTGTGTCAGTCATCGTGAAGCATTTCAACCCCGTGATAATTCATGGAAGCCTATGAAGTTAATGTTGTAATCAATCCTAGCCCGTGTGTCCACTCTTCCTCCATCTGGTTAGAGACAGGCAGCGCTCCAAAGTTTCTAAATGGCCCCAGCTCTTTGTGAACCCTGACCTAATAGAGCCTACTACTAAGTGGTTCAATTGTTAATGTCCTGTCTACACGTTTTACAAGCAACACGTCAGCCTTGTAGTTCTTTTCCTGTTTTGGGTTGAAGGAGCAGAGAACTATTTCAAGAGCTGGAGCTCTTCTTTTAGATGAAGCAATCTGCCAGTATGATTGTGATCTCGGACTTGCCGCCAAAGAAATATTGAAGTGACAGGATGAGAAATTAAATTTGAGGATGAAATTTTATTCCTGAGCTTTGGGAACAGTATGTGTAACAAAATAATCTAAGCTCAAAGGTACACTTGCTAGCTTTTTCGAAGCTTTCAAACAAACTGAAAAAGAAATGAATTGCTTCAGGTATATGACTCTTTGTACTCTCCTCCTCTGAGTATGTGCTTACAAATGGGCACCCAAAGAAATGTACACTTGACACACACTCTAAATGTCAAATATCACATTTAATATACATGTTTATTCATGTTCATATTTATATGTTTGTACTTTATCTATCGTCATCATGTTTCTTCAAATATAGTTTTACTTCCGCTACTTCTGACAACTCTGAATGTACAACAGCTAGAGGGACCTGAGGGTTCTTACCTTTTTTTCTGTTTAGGTTGCCTTTTTTGTGTGTGTGGAGTTTTTCCTTGTCTGAATCAAAGGTCTAAGGATACAGGGTGTCTTATGTTGTGCAGATGGGACAGCCCTCTGTGGCAACTGTGTGATTTGTGATTTTGGGCTTTATAAATTAAAAGAAAAAATATCTGTTTTTGCCTCAGGATAATGATTAAAGGGCCAATAGTGGGATATTAGAAGCTAATTAGTGGTGCACAAGTCTGCTGTTGTTAAACAATAGTGATAACAATGTTAAACTCTTGCAGACCTTTGCCGTAAGAGTCTGCAGGTGATCCGGACCGAGGAAAAACATTCGACATTGTTGCCTTTTAGTTCTCGTCCGGTTCGTGTTCACACTGGCTTTTTACAAACATACCAAGATCTGTAAGTATGAAGTTATATGAACTGGATAGTTTTGGTGACTTTCATCCTGCGTCGCCAGCGCTACATGCAGCCACGTGGGGAAAACAAATTCCAAGAGCTGTAAGCATGTAAGACTTCATGCTTACAGCTGAACATGAACCAGACCAGAATTAAAAGGCAACTATGTGTTTATTTTTCCTTGGTCCCGAACAAATGAACCAAACTACAGGTGTGAAAGTGACCTTAGGCCCTCTGTTGTTGGATTTTACCTAATTTTCTTCCCAGTGTAGTCGATGTGAATTCCTTTAAGTTTTTATTGTTACTATAGTGGAGTGACCATGTATGATCTTTTGCCAGTTTTGAACCCCATGAACATTGCCAGATGTGGATGTTGGAAGGTCCAGCTAAGCCAATGGCAGCACAAAAAGCTGGTTTGCCTGTTTACATGAGGTGGACAGAGCTTCATGTCTCCAGGCTGCAGCAGGACCATACTGCACCTTGACGCCACTCAGTTTAGTTCATTTGAAGACAAGCTGATGTATTACATTCTTGTAATGTGTTTGCAGTTTAATTTAGAAACAGGTGGTTGTGGTGAACTTATCTTACCGCCTGAGAGTCGTATCTCTCGATGTCTTGCCATGGCTTTAGATTCACAGGGTGCTTAGTGTATCTCTTTCAGCAACAGGTGACCTAAGGTTGGCTCACTAAGTGACATGTACTACAAGTTAGTGTGTTAGACAGCAGAGAGATGGGAAGGAGCTGACCCCTCTGTTGGCCTTTTCTCCTCTCCATCAGTGGTTGGTGTCCTGCTGTGTGATGGCTCAACAATGGGGACTGTCATCTAATTGCATCCACATTCAGTTCTTACCACTGCAGTGCAAAGCCAGTCTAAGAACAGGAAATAACAGCAACATCTCTTTGTCTGTTCAGAATATGTACGAAACACATTATTTGTTGTCCTGTCTTACCAGGATAGCAATATTCAGTCTTCAGTGTGAATAATCAAAGTGAGATATGGCCATTACAGTATCAGCTGTCATAGCCATTACTGCTATGAGGGAGAAGGTCTCTCTTTGTAAAGGTACATAAGCAACGGTAATTGATTTTCATTTTTAGTGCTCACATAATCCTGATCCCAGCAACTGCATTAGTGAATTTGTGTGATATAAAATCTAATTTGCTTCATGTTAGCCACTTTAAAAATGCACATATTTGCATTGAGGCTGCTTTATGCAGCATCAAGAGAGGATGCCAACGCTCTTCAGCCAAGTAATTCAATTTGCCAAAAAATCTTTTGAGCATCTGTAAGATTTTATTTGTGCCTCTTGCAATGGTTCCCAAATTACTATGTCTGGTGGATATTTTATAGGCTGATTCCAATATTTATTAGACTCAATGTATAGGCCAACAAGTAAATAAATAAAGGATTAATTTTTTTCCCCACCACAATTTTATTCCTGGCAGTGTGGAGAAGCAACATTTAGACTTAGATAGACCTAGAACAGTTAATTATTAAATACATTGTTTATTGTACATGTATTATACTTTATATATATATATATATATATATATATATATATATATATATATATATAT
>LKNJ01000466.1:106890-185614 GCA_002120245.1 Maccullochella peelii | reverse complement strand
ATATATATAGTATGATAAAGTATGGTGAAGAAGTATTCAGATCCTTTACTCAAGTAGAAGTAGCAATTCCACAATGTACAAATGCTCCATTTCAAGATGATTTTTTTTTTACATTTTGGTATTTTACTTAATGTTGTAGCTGGTGGAGATGGAGATAAATTCAACGACCTTATATATTATTGCTTAGCTTAAGATATGACAATGCATAATATTTTATGAGCTGATTATATGTTATGTATGTGAAGTATAGCTGTCAGATAAATGTAGTGGCGTAGAAAGGACAATATTTCCCTCTGAAATGTACTGAAGTGGAAGTATAACGATGCATAAAATGGAAATATCCCAGGTAAAATACAAGTACCTCTAAAGTGTACTGAAGTAAATGTACTTTGTCACTTTTTACCACTGGGGGCGCTGTATAAATATCAAAGTAAACTATCTTTATGAGAATATTACTGGTTGATTACACTGTTATAATTAGATCAAAGGCCATAATGCCTGATAGAGTCTGTTTAAACTCAGTAGCCTCTTCCTTATAAGCAATAGGCCTGTGAATGTCTGTGGTGTAATGGATGTGCAGTTGCCTAGTGTGTGTGTGTGTGTGTGTGTGTCTGTGCACGTGTGAGTGTTAGAGGGAATCCTTCATCTAAAAAAGTTTGGGGAGCCTTCTTTCTCTTCCAACTCATAATCATCATCACCACCACCACCACCACCACCACCATCATCATCATCATCATCCCCGCCCCTTCCTCACTCACTCCCTCCCTCCCCACTCCTCGCACTGTTTTCCCAGATTTATTCACGTGCAGCTCGCTCCCGCCTCACTCAGACATTCTGTCGCCAGCGCCGTGACGTCACCTACGCCAGGAGCCTCCTCCGCTCTGAACGTTTCCCTCCGCCTGTCTTCAAGATAATCTAGTCCGCCTCACCGCGGCAACCTTGAACTTGACTAATGAACTCGCAGAAAAACTGAAAAGACTTTGTTTCTGTTTTGTATCACATCGGTGGAGGTTTTTTAAAACAATATTTGTATTATTTGACACTTAGTTTCTAAATAATTTAAGTACATGCCTGGGCTAATTAACACTGTATATTCCTATTATATGCACTGGAATGCCTGTAGTGTATGTTAGTGAGTACTTTATGGTATTTTTTAGATGCTATATTGTAGATGTAAGGCATTTTAACTTTCTATTTTTTGAGGAAGTGTATTTGTATCTAATCTACTTTTTGCATCATTCTTGACTATGCTCAGAGATTATCTCCTTCCTGTGACAGAAAAATCACCTATTCGTCACTGCTTTGATCAGATAAAATGTAATTTTAATTTTTAATTTTACATTTGTCCTTATGCATATTTACTGCACAGTTACATGCACTTATTTAGCTCACTTCTGAGGAAATGACACTTCATGTCCTCTGCTGCCGCTGCCCAGCCTGAAGTCTATTTTCATGCATTATCATGCAATATTAATGAGATGGTTTGAAGAACTGTTGGAAGTTTCCCTCTTGACATTGCAAAATTATGCCTATATACCCACCAGAGGAATCAGGGCTGAGCTGGTTGTGTGTGTGTGTGTGTGTGTGTGTGTGCATTATTGTCTCGAGGTGAAAAGTTGAGATGATGGCATGTGTAAGCATGCTCCTGTGCTTACCCCTGCTCTTGGACACTTTTGTTCTCCTGACTACATAAATAGTGCTTATCATATCACAATCAAAACAAGAGGGGAACTTAGAGGCAGGCTTAACAAGGTGCAGTTCAGGAGTTCACTACAGATAAACCACAGAGTTGCCTGTCTATCAGTAAAAACAGAGAGAGGAAGAATTAATTAATGTTTCTACTGGGGTCATTCAAAGCCTGAAGTTACAGGGAAGCCTGTGTTTGTAACTGATAATCTAGTAATCAAGGGTTTGTCCCCATTTGAGATGATTTTTGTTGTATTTGGGGAGGTAGCAGGGTGGGAGGAGTGAAAAATCTGATCAGAAAAAGTCCTTAAATTCCCTCATTGTGCAATTACTGGTTACACATGCAGAATAGAAAAACTATCCCGCGTTGTGCATTGATATTCTGGGAGCCTCTGAAGTGAAGAGACCCCCTTTCTGCTTTCTTTCTCTCCAAACTGCATCAAAACAAGCGACATTTCCCCACCTTCAACAGGCAAGTTTTTAGCAACCAACTCAAGACATCTGAAAAGAAACTCTCCGCTGGTGAGAAGCTCTTCGATTTTAGCGAGTTTCACTGTTACATAATCCACTTTCACACAGTGAATGAAGATGTTTCAGATGTGTGAAAAGTAGGTCTTGTTATTGTCGGCGACTGCATCCCGCGGCGTGATACTGGCGCTCAGCGGAGGGTGAGAGGGCTCCGCGACTCACTGACGCCAGGCCGAGCAGACCCAAGACAGGCAGAGAGAGCACACAGGAGGAGGCACGCAGAGAGGAAGAGAGAGAGAGAGACAGCAGCAGTGAAAGAAAAGGTACTGTAAACTTTTCTTTTCTTTTTCCAAAATGCTAAATGAAAAGTTTCTTTATCCGTATTTCCACTTGTCATGGTGTGCATGGCTCTCATTGTAAGGAAGTAGATCCCAACGGTTATCAACTCAACAGTGTGTCAGTTGGCAGCTTCAAACTTTTTTCTTTCTTCCTTCCTTTGACTCACAGTATCAGACTGGAGTTGCAAATTTAGCCACATTTTCATGAAGGTGTAAACTAATTGTTTAGGCTACGTGTTAAAAACAACAGTCTTTTGATAAAGAACTATAGTTATCTTGTAATAATGCAGGCTAGCTTACTGCATGTTACAGAAAAACTAGGTTTTTATGGGGATATTGTAGAAGGGCTGCTTTTGGACACTAAAACACCATTAACTGGGGATAAATCAGTCTAAAGCTGGTATCAGCAGAAGCACTAGTATACATCTATAGGCATACTGCTGTATACAGTGGTTATTCAGTAGGGAATACAGATTTAACTGCAGTTATTAAACACATTGCATGGGACTATTTGGTTTATTAAGCTACAGGATGTGTCATAACGTTACACAATGAATTGTTTGGTCTATGAAATGTCAGGAAAATGCCCATCACAATTCCCTAAAGCCCAGTGAGATGTCTTCAAACTGGTAAAACTCAAAGATATTCAGTTTACAACGACAGTGAACAGAGATCAGCAGCAAATCCTCACATTTCCAGAAGCTATTGCTGAGAATATTTAGCATGTTTCCTTGGCAAATGACTTAAACGCTTAAACAATTATCAAAACTGTTGATGATTAAGTGTCTGATGATCAACTAACTGATTAATCGACTAATCCTTTGGTGGTAAACTGATGGTATAGGGCTTTTTGGTTTATTAAACTACAGGATGTGGATTGATGGGTGTTTTCTTGTATCATACGGTTGTTAACTGGTCATATTTTGATGTCACTAAACCAGTGTTTGATGAATAAAGAAGTATGCATGCAGTAGGCTATATTACGCCGCACTGGCTACAAATCCACACATGCCATCCTTTTACATCTTGCCCTTTTAAAGTTTTCATTATTTTGCTGTCTTTCAGCTGATGCAGACTTGCTGAGGCTATTTCGACTGGTGCACTAGCGTGCTTCTCAGGACATGTGCCCCGTGTTTGTGTGTGGTTTATTTATGTCAATGTGTTTATGAATTTGTGTCTGTGTAAGTGTGTATGTGAGAGAGAGAGAGAGAATGAAAGAAAGAGAGTGAGAGAGACCTACAGCAGCTAAGGCTAGATCTCCTGACATTATTGAAGATGACATATCAGATTACCTAAAGGACAGGAATTTGTCCTTGTACGTGATTTACTTCCAATTGTTTTATCGTCGTGCATTCTCAGGGTATGCGGCTTTAAATTGTGTATGAAAATTAAAGAAATGGTGTTTTTATAGAATTGAAATGACATAGTTAGTTTTACATCTTTGATAAATGGCATTATAGTTTCCATTGTCAGATGCATTTATCAGCTTCATTTCCTTCTTTATACTTACAAAACAAACATTTAATTTGCTTCTGTATATCCAAGTTAAACATTACTATCTAGCTATCTGTCTATCTATCTATGATCATAGCAAAGGCAAAAAACTACTCAACTACAAGGTGGATATATAGGTTAGCAGCATTCCTGTATCCACAGAGTCAGTCACAACAGTAGTGAACAACGTCAAAACCCTCTGTGTGTCTGTATGGCCAGTGCAACATAGCCTGCCATGTGTCAGGGTGAGGTGTCCACCCTAACACAACACTAACCCAACACTGAGTGCCAAGCATGGTTGAGATATCTGCTTGAACCCCCCCACCCATGTGTCTGCTAGTTATGTCTGCAGTGGTGTGTGGGACATAAAGAATCTGATCCCAGTTCAGCCATTCAAAGTCAGGACAATACTGAAGCACAATTTTGGTGACAGAAGGTTTTCTAGTGTTTTCCATGTCATGTAGATGTCTCTCACTTGTGTGCATGATTTTTGCTAGGTCAGAGCTGTGTATGTGTTGGTGTTAGCAGGGAAAAGTGACCCCAGCGAGTTAAAGGAACCTCCCAGGTCAACGCCATGTCTAGTCACTAAGGGCAGCACCTCATGTCTGACTGTGGTTATTTCAAGCTTTGCGCTTCGACTGTTTTATAAGACATGAATGACTCTGGTAAATATCTGCATTTGCTGGCTACTAGGGCTGGCTATTTAATCTCAATACTTTTTTAGAACCAATTGATATATCAGCCAATATTAGGTTATTGCAGCTATATGAATAATATTAATAATTAGCAAGAAATTGCAGGACAGGAACCCCAAAGATATGTTGCCATTGCAAGTTTGTCCACCAGAGAGCACTGACAGGTCTATTTTTCTGTAACTGTAAAATGTCCCGCTCAGCACATATTTTGGACGCAATTCTTTAATAACAAAATTTAAGACATCCTATTATCCTAAGAATGGGCGTAGCAAGAATGGTCAAATGCTAAAATCTGGCATCAGATTATAGGTCAGATTTGTAGTTTTGTGCGCATGTTCTTTGATCAGATAGTTCCAGGTTTACAATTACATTTTGACAATTTTAGAGCATTTTATTTAGGCAAAGTTCTTGTGCAGCTGCATTTGTTTAGGTGCCTTTTGACATTTGAGAAGTTTGGCTTCTTTTGTTAAATGAATAAAAGGAATTTGTAGAAAAGCATGTTTACTGGGACTGTAACTAGCAATTATTTTCAATGTCAGTTAATCTGCAGATCATTTGTTGGATGAATCATTGGATGTATGAAATGTCAGAATATGCTCATCACAATTTTCCAGAGCCCAGGTGGTGTCTTCAGATAGCTCATTTTGTCTGACTAACAGTCCAAAACCCAAAGATTTAAATTTACAAAGATATAAAACAGAGAAATGCAGCAAATCCTCACATTTGAGAAGCTGAAACCAGAGATTATTTGACATTTGTGCTTGATAAATAAAATTTTCTGTAGATTGATTAATTAATTTATCAACCCATTGTATATATTTCTCAAAGTAACGTATTGAAAAAAGTATTGTTTTGGTATCTTTACCAGTATTCAGTATCACTAGTAGTTAAATTTCAAACCTTACTCAGCCCTACTTATAAACTCATCAGTTTTCAAGAGCTTTAAACTTTGCGACAGCTGCTACTCTGGAGATGTTTTCATATGCCATTGCTGCATTGCTATGATTTGTATTTGTGAAAAAGCATATATTGCACCCTTGTAGTGGTACTCTTTACTCAGTAATGACCCTTGAAGGCACTTAATCGAGAAGGGCCAGATATACGAGTGTTTTCCATCTCTCTCCTTCCAAAACAATCACTCTGTCTTAAATCTCTAGCTTTGCTGTCACTCTCACTTTCTTCCTCTCTTTCTCTTTCTGCATCATTCCCTCTCTCTTTCTCTATCGCTCTCTCTCTTCCTGCTCTCCTCTGTTTATAGCCAGTGACTCCATTGAGCAGGGGCTAATGGAGGCCTCGTCCAGGACCCTGCTGATAAATAATGTAGCTTCTTTATAATGCTCCGTCCCCAGGGAGGGTCCAGAGAGCATCATTACTGCCTCCTCATCCTACACAGCCCAGGCCTAAATTGATTAACAGACACTGGAGCGGTGCAAAATGATCCATGGGGTAGTGTAGTGGCTAACAGCTCGCACCAGGTGGGTCAAAGCCTCCGCCTGTCAGTGTCGCATGATCCCACTCTGTGCTCCCATTAGCCTCAGTTTCTGTCCGGTTGGGCTAACTGATGACCATAACAAGCTACCGCTAACACAATAGCGAGAGCGCATTGCCCGGACTCAGCTGTGGGGAATGTCAGAGTGGTTTTTATGGAGCTGTTGTGTAAATGATGGTGTGTGTTTCAGCTTTTATGGGGAGGAGCGCAGCAGCCAAGGCCACTGCAGGCATCTGTGTGACTCTTCATTGACTGTGTGAGACATGGGTGAAGAGGCTCAAAGGTTGATGACTACATGTAGATATTTGATGCAAGGAGTACATCTTCATCTTCTTCTTCTCTTCAGAGAGTTAGTGTTAAAATGATTAGTCAAATCTACAGAAAATTTATCTACAATGAATCATAATCAGTTTATTGTTTAAGTCATCTGTCACCCAAACATTGCTGCTTTTCTCTGTTTTGTATTATTGTAGATTAAATCGACAAAATAAGCAATTTAAAGACATCATCTGGATGTCACCTTCGGCAGTTGTCACGCTTTTTCTATAAATTGCAAAAACAATTAAGTTGATTGATCATAAAGAATAATCCTTAGTTGCAGCCCTAAAGAGAATTGTTAGTAGGAATCTAAATCACTGACCACATCAGATCAGATTTTTTAGGGATTCAAATAGGTCTGATGTTTTTGTCAGCTATTCAGTATATCAGTTAAATAAACAACCGAACCAATCAGAGCTTTGTAGGTGGGATTAAGAATGGGGATGTCATCTCCCTGTGCCAGACAGTTCCAGGAAAATAGCTACATTCATGAAAAGTAGGATCACAAAAATGGCAACAAGAGTGGACGAGATCAATGCAGCTGTACAGAAATAACAACCTTTAAATAAGCATTTTTTCTCTGATCTGGACGCTAAGATTAACTGATCTTAACTGCTTACAGAAATCAGCATGAACACAATGTCACACTGAAGCGGGAAGTGGAACAAAATGGCATTTCAGTATGATTATGAGGGTATTAGCAGCCAACTGAGGCTTAAACTTTTCGAGAAGTGCTAGAATCAAGATCATTCAAGGTGACAAAATGTGCGCCAAAATATTCAAAGAAGGGCTTCTATTTTGCATTTAGATGAGATCTGAGATTAATGTATTGTATTCAGAATTTGGTTTGACAGACACGCTGCAAAACTGTCTGCATCTGAAGTCTATTTAAAGTGAAAACAAAACCTGTTTATTTTATGCAAACATCCTAGTCTATACATAGGTATAGGAACAGGGAGGCACAATGGCGCCTTTATATTTTGACTGCCTCACAGACAACTTTGAACCAGCATTGTTCAAAGAACCAACACAAAGCAATATTAAGACCCTTTATATAAGCATGCGGTCAGGCCAGCAGTCAGATATTTCTAACTGTCAGGGTTGGAAATATCCAAGAGATATGGTCTCCAGCTGCAGCGGTATGACATTGTGTGCAGTGAAGCCTGCTCCAGATGTTAGAGTACAGAACCTTTTGGAATCATCCATCTGAAATGGATTAAAGGTGGTCTTTCTGCAGCTAGTCCTGAACTTGTTGCTGATAGAGCTGGCTGTTACTGAGATGCCATCAAAGCCGCTTTGTGGCTGGAAGTGGATCAGAAAGACTCCCTGTATGTCTGGCTGGTGACCATGGTGCAAAGATGATATTGCCCTTTTTACCTTTTGAACTTTATGTTGTATTGTTATGCTGCACACTCTTTTGCTTTGTGTGAAGGAGTGCTGAGTCAGATTTGCACCAGACGCTGACAAGGTCACAATGTAGCGTGATACATCGGCTTTTTTAAGATTTCCAAGTTATACCCTGTTGTCATCAAAGTTGTTTGAATTAAACATCAGGGCGAACAGAGGGCGTACCCTTGACATTTCTGATTAGGGTTGGGTATTGAACCTCCATACCATACTTTCTTGGTACTGACTGAAATGTGTGCGTAGCTGTCACATACCGAAAGCAGGCATTAAATGTTTGGTTTTGAGAGCTGAAACGATAAATCGAATAGTTGATCGACACATAATCAATCTGCAACTATTTTGATAATCGATGAATTGTTTAAGTCCTTGTTGACTTATACTTTGATCACATATTTCCTGGCTTAAATCTGAAATCTTTTAGTCTTGTGCGGCTGCATGTATTTAGACAACATTTAACATTTGGGAACTTTGGCTTCTTTTGTAGAAAAACATGTCTATATTCCTCAAAGTAAGGTATCGAAAAAAGGTATAAAAATAGTCAATATTGGTACTTAAACTCAAGCATTGTATCGCCCTTAGTGCCACTCTTAACAGCTTCACTACAAAGAAAAGAGCATTCTTGGTGAGAGAGAGTGAGAAAGGAAGATAAAAGTCAGGGGTGGCCAGATTAGGAAACAACCTTTTCCTCTCCCACCCTGCACCTGTGGAAAAACCTGCAGGTCTCAGTAAGAGGAAGTGATGTCGCTGCTGTTCGGGTGATGACAGATATGAAGATGCAGCTACACAGCCTGTTTCCTGTCTCTCTGATGGTGGAGAGGTCTCTTAGGATGCTAGTGGGGTGTGATATCATAGTGGGGCACAAGAGATATCAGTGTTGAGATATGTTTTCCCTTGATCTCTCTCTCTCTCTCACACACACACACACACACACACAGACAACCCTAAGTCCACCCATATGTCCCCTCCCTCGTATGTTAGTAGTTCAGTGTCACTTTTGTTCAGCCAATGTGATTCGGGTGGCTAAGCTAAGTATAGGTGCAACTTGCTGCTTTCCTGTGTGGTTGGCAATAGTAAGTGTCCACAGCACACACACACACACTACACACACACACATGCGTTGTAAACAGCACCTGTTCTCATCAAACTTCCCCGCCCGTTTGTCAGTATGATGTAGCCGACACATGCAGTAGCTGACAAAGATAGAAATCGCTATTCATCCCATAATCCCAAGGGCCAAGAATAACTACATAGCAGTCTTAATGATGTATTTGTTCCTGCTCGTAGGAAATCCAATATACTGCAGGCTTCACTGTCAGAGAGTAATGCATCCTCACCCATGAGTCAGTATGGATAAAAGGTGGTGGATTTCTGACAAGCTGTTTATTTGATTGCATTTGAACATTTATGTGCAGCCAAAAGTCAACCGTCCATAACTATATTTTTATCTCCCTAATTTCATTCAGAAAAAAACTTGAGAAGAAGGTGGAAGTGGGAGAGCTCAATGTGCTTTTGTTTTTCCTTTTAAAAGCTAGAATGCACGTACCTACTGGCTACCGAATTGCTCCTGTGGGACACGAGTGAATGGGCACATTTATCCTGGGGTTCATATGCACTTCCTTTTTATTGTCCTGCACATTGCCAGATTCCTGCCCAAAACAAGTGGTTGGTGGTGTTGAAGCTTTATAGAACTTTTGACTCAGCAGGCAGCTCTTTGAAAGTCTCCTTCCTCTGAGATCTGAAAGACCTTTTTTCAAAATCTTTGACCTACAGTCATGCTGGCAGTCAAATCAAGTTAAACTATGGGTTGGCAATATGAATAAATTCTATCACTGCATATTGAGTTTCATATTGCAATATTGATATATTTGTGATTTAGTTAACTCATCAAGGTCTCAGAAGAA
Organism: Maccullochella peelii; assembly: GCA_002120245.1. Lineage (NCBI taxonomy): Eukaryota > Metazoa > Chordata > Actinopteri > Centrarchiformes > Percichthyidae > Maccullochella > Maccullochella peelii. Next base: position 175,818 of record LKNJ01000466.1, on the reverse strand, counting down.
AAAAAGGAATTTTAAGACATTACTTTGGGAAAAGTTTCACTATTTACTGACATTTTATAGGTCAAATAATTACTTGATTAACTAGTGGAGTTTCAGCTGCTGACAGATTTGAGCTGCCATATAGCTATGAAATAGATGTTCAAGAAATTGACAGGGTGGCAGATTTAAACTGCAAAGGAGTATACATTTCTGCAAAGTAAAACCTGCAGGCCAAATTCCTATAGGTTGTATAGGCTACATACTGTATGTGAAGTCCTTTGCTGTAAATGACATTAGTGAGTGGTGGTAATGTGACAAGCCATACGGACAGGAAGCTATCTGGAGAATGTCTGGTTGGGGCGGATGTTCACAGAGGGTGTCCGTTGTGACTCCTCTGCTAGTTTCCCAGAAGCCATGACTGACATGGCCATAACAGCTATAATGGTGACATCATTGCCTTAGGGAGGGTTGTTCCGGCAATCTTCTGGTGATATATCAGTGCTGCTAGTGAAGCAAACGGGGAAGAGGTTAATGATTGCTATAGTTGCTGCAACTTTGTTAAGAGAAAGGACACAGCAAGCAGGACTGATCTGCAGAAGTGTGTTTGAAATCTCTGTTGGAAGATGTTTTTACTCATAGATGCTAACCCACCTCTCCTTTTCTTCTAGTAAGTGGCAGTCAAGAGGACCTGATCTTACATCTTGGAAGCTGAGGATTATCTGAAACTCCAAAAGGACAAACACTTTCACCCCTTCTCTTTTAAGACTGGACTGTCCACCTCCGCTGCTCACACTTCCTTTTGGACATAAAGGAGAGGGGAGGAGGGCGGCTTGTCCAACATGAATGTCACCTCGCTCTTCTCCTTCACCAGCCCGGCGGTCAAACGGCTGCTGGGTTGGAAGCAGGGAGACGAGGAAGAGAAATGGGCAGAAAAGGCCGTGGATGCTCTGGTAAAGAAACTGAAAAAGAAGAAGGGAGCCATGGAGGAGCTGGAGAGGGCTCTCAGCTGCCCGGGTCAGCCCAGTAACTGTGTGACAATCCCCCGCTCCCTGGATGGACGGCTGCAGGTGTCCCATAGGAAAGGTCTGCCGCATGTCATTTATTGTCGGGTGTGGCGCTGGCCCGACCTGCAGTCCCACCATGAGCTGAAGGCCCTGGAGTGCTGCGAGTACCCGTTTGGCTCCAAGCAGAAGGATGTGTGTATCAACCCCTACCACTACAAACGAGTGGACAGTCCAGGTGAGTGATGTGACCCTGAAATACTGACCTTATTAAGTAAATCAGCCATGTCAGTCAATGTTATTATAAAACTCAGTGTTTCCACAATCAGTTAATATAGCCACATCATGCCTCATGTTACCTTACATAAGAATGGTTTCAATGAGCTTCACACGGATTTAAAATTTTTGAGAAATAAAGGACTGGTACAGTACTCTGTATTGGCAGATACTCTGAATTGAGGTATCGGAATCGGGAGACAAAAAGTTGGATTGGTGCATCCCTAGAAATTATAACGCAGATGCTGAAACGGTATAAAATTAAACTTTAATTTGTGTTAAATTGAATTTCAGGGACATCCTGGTGGCCTTGTGGTTAAGACGCATACCATTTACTGTGATTGCAACATCCCCACTTTGATGTTTTTTTTAATAAATGGAAATCCATGCCAAAAAAACACTTAATAAACTGATTTAAATTGAATTTCAGGAACTTTTTGAGAAGTACGTAAAGTTATTATTCCTACCCTGATCTTCCTGTCTTTTCCTTTCTAGTAATTACTTCTGCAGATGTTCACTTATTTTCCCTGCATCTCTTATCTGTTATCTGAAAACCACCACACGCCTATTGTTTGCTGACTGATAAATGTGAAATTTTACCTCAGCAGGAGAGTACATTAGATCCAGGATCAAAAGATTTTGTTTAAACCCAAACTACAAAGTGCTTCACACAAGTCAGCAAATTAAAATCATCATATAAAAACTTAATCAAATGATTTAATTTCATAATTAAATTAATCAATTAAAACAACTACAATAATATAAGATATAAGAAATAAAGAGGCCATTCAAGTTAAATATAATAAAAAAGCTCAAGTTTAATCAGAATAAGAAGAGATTTAAATAGACACCGGCTCAGCCTGCCTTATTTCCTCGGTCATTCCAGAGCCTCGGGGGCCTCACTGCAAAGGTAGTGCAGGAGCAAGACAAATCAAACACTACTTGGCCTCTTACTAAAACGAGGGTCAGCTGACAAGATAGAAACAGCTGTGTGCAGGGTGCTAAATGTGTAAAGGGCCAAGTGTGTGTGTGTGTGTGTATGTGTGTGTTCGTTCATGTGTGTGTGGAGCAGGAAATTCCATCTGAGGGAGAATGAGGGCTTTGTTTTGGGCATGCTCTGTGCTGCTGGCCTTTTATTTTCTTTTTTTTTTAACATTTATGCACACACGGGTACACACACTCTCGCACTTGCACGCGTGTTACAAAAACGAGGAGACACACACACACACACAGACACACCCATGACTGCATGCAGTTTCTCTGAGGACGGCTGGAACAGGAAGCCAGTCACCCACACACACAATGGGAGGAAAGAGTTGTTGCCTGCTTTGCACACTTTTTGTTTTAGCAGCGAGTGGAAGATGGAGGGCTAAGGTGATTAAACCCCACAACACCTGTCTGTCCACCCCCCACCCCCACCCCCACCCCCCTTCTCCCCTAACACCACCCGCCTACACTCACACACATCCTGTCAATTTGCCTTCGCTATTCTACCAAACACCTGCTCCACATATAACCTCTGAAATAAACTGCTACATTGATGCATTGGCCCGTTGCAGCACACATGGGCTACCTGCAGGAACACTGACAGCAGCGCGGGCCCCGTCTAAAATTTCTGCACCAGCTTTATTTATCTGCGCAGGTATTTATAGACACAAGTGGAGCGTATCTGTGTGGTTTGTGTGCACTGCACCTGAATAGGCCTCACATCAGCCAGGATATTTACCCCAAGTGATGAATTCCTCAAGAATGGCTCGGCTCAAAATGTCTTTTCAGAGCAGAAACCCGAGAGTCTGGGCCAAATACTGCTGGCTAAGACCAACAAGCTGGAAGCTGACATTTGAAAAATGCAGGGACATCTGCGCTCAGAATGTAGAGACATGGAGAGTGCCAGAATTAATTGTCTTTATTATGTTGGAAACAAATTACTCAATTCTTATTGAGTTTGTATGGATAGGTGTTGCATGTGTGTGATTGTACAAGATGTCTACAGTGCTGAAACGATTAGTTAATCATTAGACAGAGATAAGTAGATTAAGTTCTTCATTAATCCAGTGGTCAGTTATCACAACAGCCAAATTACATAAATACGCTCAAGGAGGTAAGAAACAAAATACAATAAAATCCATAAATAATAAACAATCAACTCAAAGAAAATTACGTCTGAGAAGAGAAACTGAACTAAAAACAAAGTAATTGAACTAAAAACTAGGACCATATCCATAAAATGTATTGAATGTAGACTGTACAATGGTAATAGTAATTTATTAAACTAAAATGACAAACATTCGCTCCAACTTCTAAGATTTGTAGACGTCAGCTTTGGCTCTGGGCAACTTGTGATGGGCATATTTCACTATTTCCTGACATTTGGTAAGCTCTGAGATAAGATTTGTATATTCAGAATTGGTTACTTGCAGCCCTACATGTCGGAGTTAGCGTCACGCAAGCCTGCTGCACTAATTCAAATATAAAGTTAGCACTATCTGAGCCTTTCTCACCCATGGGGTCAAACAAAACATTATGGATAATATCCTTTATCACAATATATGTAATTTTATATTACGATATTGATATATGTTATGATATAAAAATCTGTCTGTAAAAAATCAATTGAAATAATTGTAATAGATGAAATAACAAGACAGGAGTGCCTGTTTTTGGCCAATCCAGCAAATTAAATAGAGGAGTACAATTTTAGCTGACTTAAAGGATCTCTACACACTGGAAAAAAACATACAGTGATTGGTGCATCAAAGCACTTCCTGTTTTAACCATTTTTATGTCTTTCTCCCTCTTGTCTTCAGTGCTGCCCCCTGTGTTGGTACCAAGGAACAGCGAGTTCAACGCCAAGCATACAATGTTGCCTCGCTTCCGCAACCCTCTGCAACAGAATGAGCCGCACATGCCGCAGAATGCCACCTTCCCAGAATCCTTTGCACAGGCCAACACAATGCCTTTCCCCAGTTCGCCAGGAAACAGCTACCCAAACTCTCCGGGAAGCGGCAGCAGCGCCACCTTCCCTCATTCACCCTCCAACTCCGACCCCGGCAGTCCATTCCAGATGCCAGGTGAGATCTAACAGTGAATTATCTTCCACTTTTCTTCTTCTTCTTCCCTTTTCCCCTTGCAGCATCTCACTTCTCTGCTCTTTGTTCTGCCTCCTTCCAGAGACTCCCCCTCCTGCCTACATGCCCCCAGAGGAGCAGATGACTCAGGATTGCCCCCAGCCAATGGACACCAACCTCATGGCTCCACCCTTGCCTCTAGAGACTAACAACCGGCCAGGTAACCATGGCAGTTACTATCGCGTGCATGCATGCACACACACACACACACACACACACACGTCCTTGTGTACATGGTGATATCATCCACATACGGTGAAGCTGTCGTCACCTGCTCGCCTTGAATTGCAGGTGCAGAGATTTCTGGGAATCCTGGTTGTTTTTAAAGTCTTTTTTTTTCTCTTGTGGTTAAACTCCAAGTACAAAAAAAGAAAGAAAAACCTCAGCTGAGTTGGTTTGCTATATCCTGTCAGATAAAACCTGAACAGTGTGGGTAAAGGATCTGCTAGTTCACAGTGAGGCTCTGTCTGTGGGTGCGAGCCCATGGAAGCTAAAGCCTCAGCAAATTAAGCCAGGCCTCAGAGCAGTTTTATGAAGTCTATAAAAGCTGGGGCTTATGTCATCTCTGCTGGTGGTAATGACTTGAAACTCGTTAACAATAAGATTCACTAATTACCACCAACTTTCAGATCTGAAATGTGGTGCAATAATTGCTGCTATCTCGACTTTGTGGTTTTGGCTCTGCTGTGCTGGAGAGACACATCTGAACCCTGCATTCATGATCGTAATAGACCATACAATGGACATGCATTGGACTCCAGAACCATCTGATTTAAAGGAAAACTCTATTTTGTGTGAGTTGGTGATCATCAGGAAATCAGTGATAAAAGGAAATATACTTGCTAAGTTAATTGCTGAAATCTGGGAATACAGAAAGATTGCTAAAAGTCTGATGGAGTAAGGTTTTAAACAAATCCCCAGGTTAGGTGACTTACTTGGAAGAGAAAAATAAGGTGAATTGTAAAATGATTACCCAAATAGTCCATTGTAATCATCCATCACAGTTTAGAGACTGACTTCCTGGTACAACTGTTGCTACTGTGCTTATTGTTAACTGAGGTGCCAATAAGTACAGTAGGAATTATTACCGACATATTGGGTGTGCCCACTTTTGGTTTTCATCAAAATGAAGTGATTAAGATCAGTGGCTCCCAACCTTTTTTCTGCTTGTGACTCCTTTATACAAACAAATGTGAACCACTCATCACAACAGGCATGCCTATGAGTTGCAAGCAGGCTGATTTTCCCTTCTCAGGATGATTTTTATAGGCATGAAGAGGTAAAATAAACAGTATCAAAAGAAAAAAGTATGACAAACAAGCAATTTTGTGTCTTTTCTAATTTCATATCCTGATAATTATCTCACGACCCCTTAGATCCATCTCGTGACTCCTTGTTGGGGTTCAGACACCCCAGGCGGCAAGCCATATTTACAACTTGTCTGATCTGCAATGTCGCTATGTTCTCAAATCTCAGCAATTACTTTGGCGAGCATGATGTTATCACAACCGATAGAAATGTTGACCAAAACTACAACAATTAGACCCAAGTTGTAATAAACCAAAACTTTTCTTTAATGGTTACATTCTTTTATTTCTGCACAAACACACTATGCAGTTTGCAATTAAATTATTCTCACCTCACACTGGACTTTGGTCTGAACTTTAGTTTTCGACACCTGACCAACAAAATATTTGTACTTTTTTATGATCATGCACTCAAGGCCCAAAAATCCTGCCCACACATTGTGACGGCAGTAGCGGGAAGAGGTGCACAAATGTTTTCTGGAAGTGGGAGTTTTCCACAAGCTGCATCCTGCACAGGGGGAGCGGGTTTCTATTGTAGGCCAGATCTGGGAAGGGGACAGACAAAACACACCTGCTAGCCAGTGCCATGCTGCAGGGGAAGTTTGGGAGAAGTATGTGCTTAGATAAACATGATTTATTTGTCTCTCTCGGAGAGGGTGCGCCTTCATATAGAGAGCATGGCCAGTCACCTTCTATTGACTGTTTTCCCGCTCAATAAAGGCTGGCACACAGACCACAGACAGTAGGCCTGCTTTAGGATGCGTCTGCATTGATTTTGGTCAGCATAAATGTACACAAATGTAGCCAGTGGGTCCTATATATTTATTCAAATCATTGTTATGAGCTACAGGGGACAATTTGGAAGAAATAGTGCAGATGAGTAAGATTTACAGCTGAGCCTCTACTGGCATCAGTGGGCTCCTGGAAGCTTGTCTGCACGGGAGTCTGCTCAGAGGAGTCTTAAATTTGCGTTAAATGTGTCTGCGTCTGTCTGCATGTACAGTGCACTCAGCTCACTCCTGTGACCTGTTAATGTGTTTTCTGCACAGATGTGCAGCCCGTGGCCTATGAGGAACCCAAGCACTGGTGCTCTATTGTTTACTACGAGCTCAACAATCGTGTTGGAGAGGCATTCCAGGCGTCCTCCACCAGCGTGCTCGTCGATGGCTTCACAGATCCCTCCAACAACCGCAACCGATTCTGCCTCGGCCTGCTCTCCAACGTCAACCGCAACTCCACCATTGAGAACACCCGGCGGCACATCGGCAAAGGTGCAGCATGGAAAGCCTGTCAATGCAGCGACTGTCAACAAATGAGACTAAATCAATTCATCTTGTCAATAGATGTTAGAACGGAACATAACAAATTGAGTAAACATTTTAGTGTATTGATTTTGAGATGACCACACTGAGGTTTTGGGACCTTTGGTTTTGCTGATGAAAGTGAGCTCTGCTTCTCCAGGTGACAAACGCTTTATCCTCTCTTGCTTCCTCTCAGGTGTCCATCTGTATTATGTTGGTGGGGAGGTGTATGCAGAATGTCTGAGTGATAGCAGTATCTTCGTCCAGAGTCGTAACTGTAACTACCACCACGGCTTCCATCCCACAACTGTGTGTAAGATTCCCAGCGGCTGCAGCCTGAAGATTTTCAACAACCAGGAGTTTGCTGAGCTGCTGGCCCAGTCCGTCAACCACGGATTCGAGGCCGTTTATGAGCTCACCAAGATGTGTACCATCCGCATGAGCTTCGTCAAGGTAAGCTGATTTTTAAAAAAAGGACAATACTACCTTTTTGGACTTTTGGAGGCTTTGGGACAGAAATTAGGGTATAAATCAGTTTAAAAACAGTTTTCTCCTTTTTTAAAAGTGCAATTTTATTTTCAGTGAAAATCTGTAAAAACAAAAATGAACCCATCAGATAGTTTAATAACCTTTTTCTGAATTGGGTATAACATCAATGTTAACATGGGGCATCTTGATACAAAGTGAAATATTAACATGGACTCAAGCAGAACTCAACACTAACACTGGACAGTGCAAATAAAATTTAAAATTTAAACAAGTCTTAAAAATTAATAAAAGTAAATAAAAGTACAATCTTGTGGCATAATTCAAAATTATGTGTTTTCGTGTGTTCCAGGGCTGGGGAGCAGAGTACCACCGCCAGGATGTGACCAGCACACCCTGCTGGATTGAGATTCACCTGCATGGTCCCCTGCAGTGGTTGGATAAGGTGCTAACCCAGATGGGCTCCCCCCACAACCCTATATCCTCCGTCTCCTAGGCTTCACTGTCCTCAGCCCTGTGGCTGTCCATACCCCAGCATTTTGGTCTAAGTAGCAAGAATAGGGTCACGGATTGGCTTGTGGTTCAGCCAATCTGCCTTTTACGATAACTGATAGAGGTTTTGACTGAAACACAAGTTGATCTGGGACCAGAAGGGCTGGGCGGGTTGTTAAATGGGTTGGTTTGTTCTCTACTTGAAGGATGTCTGAAATGGGCACATTTACAGTCTGGGAGAGGAGTAAGCAAAGTGAGCGTGATGCAACTGGAAGATACTTGATCTTTGTGACCAACTGTAATAATTAGACCATCACACTCATCATGACGCAAGTATCCTCCCTGATCTTGCTCCCACAACGTCTCTTTTTCATCGTTCTATTATTCTGACTCATTACTAGTTTGCATCTAAATAATTCCCTCTGAAATCCAGATATACGTGTGTAGTTACAATAATTATGGGGCATTCCAGGTCACCAAAATTGCAGTTGGCTGCTGTCTACAGCCTGACTGCATTGAGGTTGGCATGAAATGTACTTTTGACATGTAAAAAGTTAGGAGCGACTTGGTTGACCAATATGACTGAAAATGTTTTAATCATCTCCAGATACTTAAAAGTATGCCGTTTACTCAAAGTGTTCTTTTTTTAGGCTTATAAATTAAAGCAGTACAAAGTTACTCTAAAAATGAAACCCCATATCAGAGATGATGAGAAATAATAGGAGGGCAAAATTAGGGGGAGTTTAAGAGTTTAGAGTGGGGTTTAGTGTGGGGCATGGCACTAAAAGGGCATTGCAGACTATTCATAAAAAAAGACTAATGTTTAAATGTTGCTCATCTTGTGTTACACTCGTGTTTCAAATGAATTTTAAGAAAAAAAAGAATAGTGTTTAGATATATTCACTATTAGAATATGTGCTGTGCAGTCTGGTTTTGCAAAGCATAGTTTGGTTAGTGTAGTGTTACACATTTAAGACTGGTAGCTGAACACCACATGAAGCAGAGGCAAGTACAAGTGCAGTTCTGTGTGTCCCTTGCTGTATACTCTGCAGCAAAATCAAATGTGTCAAATACGGAGTCACATTGAGGACATAAATATTTCAGTGACTGTGCTTCATTCTCTTATTACATCGACTGAGCAAAAATGACTGTTATGGGAAAGTGTATGTTGAGCATTCAAATTTTAATTGTTGGCTGACTTAAGAGCATCAGTTACTGATGTCCCAATATGATTTTTTTTATTTTATAAAACGTAGATTTTGCCATTCAGTTCTTTTATGCTTTGAGCAATCCTCTTTGCTATTAAACTGTATTACTCTTTACATTCTTTTTGTATTTTTGAACATGTTTTCTGTTTTGTTTGTCTGCACTTTCACACATTGCCTCTGTTTTGTTTTGTTTTTTCTCCTTTGTGTTTTTGCTCAGTAAAACTCCCAGAAAAGCAGTTTTATTCCATGAATATCAAGCCTCTACTGGAAGATTCAATAAATTTGTTTCATTACTTGCAACATCTCTTGTCTCTTTTATGAACACCGTGTTAGGGCATGTGTATGTGTCTTTGTGTGTCTGTCTGTTTAATTACAGGCCACCCATGCTAAGAAAATATGCATCATGGTATTGTCAGGGACTTTCAAAAACATCAACCACTGTGTGTGTGTCTCTGTGTGTATGGATGTAGACCTTCAATTAGTGAGGCACAACAATTACAAGTGCATCTGAAACCCCACTGCACTAATGTTAAGCGTAATTGCATTTTCCAGTAAATTGCAGGAAAATGCATGAAATCATGTGTTCTCCTTTGTTTTATGGAGCACGTTGTGACAGTACTGGAACTGTTACAACAGTCTTCCAGGAAGCTCCCTGGGAAATCACTGACTTCAATGTGCGTGCGTGCAGGAGTTTCATGGGACTGTACATGACGTGGGTGGTTTGGTTGCACAGTGGTTTGTACTGTTGCCTCCCAAGAGTTTGCATGTTTCTCCCAAATTCCTCAGACAAGCACGTCAGGTGGACTAGGGACTCTGAATGTCTATGACTGAAAGTGTTAGTGAGTGTTCGTCTGCTCTGCGTGTTACAGCCCTGTGATGTATGATCATCCATACTTTTATTCCAAACTGAGTGAAAACCAAATGTAATCAGGGTTTTGAAATATTAATAAAGGTGTCTGTGTCAATTAAATTTTCAAATTCAATGTTTTACTAAATGATAGCCCATTCATTTCTTATTAATTTAATGTCTGCGATGTACTTTGTGAGTCCCAGAGCCCATCAAATAAAAGTTCTTAATAATTACACCTGTTCGAGTACCTTTGGCCAGGACAGACCTTTTCTTAAAAACAGCTTTGAATGGTTAAGTGCTTCTGTTTACCAATTAAACAATGAGAATTATCAGGTTAACAAGTTTTGGTGAGATAAATATAAGCTGTACCTAGTTCAATAATGTTCAAGAAAACTATTGTCTGTAATTTACTTAATTAGTCCAAGAGCTCAACAAATTTTAATGCTTTATAGTTACACCTATTGGAGTAGCCTCTGCCAGTCCCCAATCTTTGGATGATTTAATGTTTTTACCAATGAGATGATGCATTTGTGATTTGGAAATTTAAAAAGCACGGACAAATGCAAGCTGTCCCTTTTCATTAAAGGGGTGCGCAGTTATAAATAAAGAATGCATTGGCTGTAAAACCTACAAACAAGCCACAATATGTGTACGTGTAAGTATCTGGGAGTCACAACATAGTGCTATGTTGTAAAGTTGATGATTTTTTTAGGGAGAAGAACCAGCTTGTGGGTTCAGATAAAATGTGAAAATAAACCTCTGCTGCCATCTGCTGGCTACTGTCATCATTAATACTTTTCGGGAAACGACTCATAACGACTCATAACGTTTCACATATATATATATATATATATATATATATATATATATATATATATATATANTTTTTTTTTTTTTTAAATTTATTTAACAAAGGACGTGTCATATACATTTAGTAGATATCTGTATTTATAGAGTTTAAATATATTTTTATTGTATGAATGAATCGACGGAGCTGTTTGTCGGGGGCGGTGCCGTACGTCAACGGAAACAGGAAGAGGATGAATGAAAGAACCGTTGATATGTAACCTGTAACACCTCCGAAGAAGCTGGTACGAGGTCAGCGTGGATTCTCATTTCAAACTTATTGGACAGTTTGTATAAAGTGTTTGTGAGCAATATATTTGACAACTGTATTTACACTCACAGGACGGGCAAACGTCGCGCTGACGTACCGTTAGCCTAACGTAGAATGGAAGATAACCGTTAAAACAGCGAACAGTTTTGTAACTTCGGTGTCTTGAAATGATTTAGCCATGTCACAGCTAACAGTACATGTTTCAGCATGAGATATATGGAGATACCGTAAAAGGCATGGGTCCGAAAAGGATAGACTAGGCAGTTTTCCGTTTTTTGTCATCTAAATCCTAAAACATTGTAGCTGTCGTTAGTGAGTTTAAAAATCACCACTGACTCATTGTTTTTCATCCTGTTTCTCCTCCTAGATGCCCCACATTTGCTATAAGATGCGACGGTTTGACTTCTCCCTCCTCCGCCACATCTCCTCCCTTCCCTCCTCCTTCATTGTCCCCTCAATCACAAGGGCATGCTGCCTCCACCAAGGCTCCTTCACTGGTTCCCACACCTGTTACCAGAGCACCATCCCGGGCCACAGCTGCCAGCACAGGAGGGGTGTGAGCACGGCCCTCAGGGAGCACATACAGGACCTGAGTGGGCCTGAGCAGAGACTTTTAAATAAACTGTATGAAGGGCTGATCGGAGGACAGCGGGCGTCTCTGGCTGAGTCCATCACCTTGGTGGAGACCCAGCATCCCAGGAAAAAAGAGCTGGCCCAGGTGCTGCTGCAGAGGGTGCTGGCCCACAGGAAGGAGCAGGAGAGTCGAAATGGAGGGAAGCCCGTGGCCTTCAGAGTAGGTGTGTGGTCTGAGTGTTCAGCTTGTATTCAGCTGGACATGAGTAAAGACAACACCAAGGGGCATACCTGTGCACTACACTATACACTCCCGGGCCACTTTTAACGTTATTAGGTACACCTATACAATTTAATTAAATCCAATAAACTAGATCTGCCACAAATTCTACATTTAAGAAGATTATAATGTTAAGTTTTTGTTGACACTGTCAGAGAGGTGTTAATTCAACTATATGCTTATTATTGAGGTTGTAGTTATTGGTGGTGTTGTACTGGACTGCATTATTTCAATTCAAAAGGCTTCGTCATCGCAATTGTGAACAAAATGCGGCATAGTCACACACTCACACGCTGTTGCTCTCTGCACTTAGTCATGTTAAAGAGAGCTGCTACATCGGTTTAGTCACCAGCGTTAGCTTCAAACCTGTAGCGGTGATATTTACACTGCTTATCTTGTATTTAAGTCTGTTTTAAAGTTATATGAAGTCTGCGAGATCCGTTGCTGATTTGATTGCTTTGTTGATTTCTCAGGTCTGTCCGGTCCTCCAGGAGCAGGGAAGTCATCCTTCATCGAGGTGGTGGGGAAGATGTTGACAGGACGTGGACATAAAGTTTCAGTGCTGGCTGTTGACCCGTCCTCCTGCACTACAGGAGGTAAGATGAAGAAAGTTATTGGGCGCTTTACAATGCACAATAGATTTATGTGGGAAATTGTAATTTCATGTGTAAATATGTTTATTTTTTTCATATTCAGTGATTACTGTGTTTGTGTATGTTTTTATGTATTAGTCTACAACTATAAAATTTGTAGACTCATCAGCAGCACTGTTACACTAATAAATGTTGTTAAATTCATGCTACAAACTGACTCATCTCTCTTGTCGCAGGGTCTCTGATGGGTGATAAGACTCGTATGACTGAACTCTCCAGGGACATGGATGCTTTCATCAGGCCATCACCGGCCTCAGGAACACTTGGCGGAGTCACCAGAACAACTAATGAGGCCATTGTTCTGTGTGAGGGCGCGGGATATGACATTGTCCTTGTAGAGACCGTAGGTAAGACACTAATTTCCAGGTGTAATGCATATACAAGAAGACAGACTGCTTTGAAGTCATAATCTTGGTTTCACCCTGTTAGCCGATTTTCCCTGTCGTAATATACACCTTTTTAAATACAAAAATAGAAAATGTCATTTTTGGGATATTTTCTTCCTGTAATTTTTTTCTCCCTCACCTCATTTCAGTTAATTGTTTCTTTAAAAAACTGACAGTGGCAACTCAGTACAGTGGCACATTTTTTTGACGTTCATCAGTAGGGCTGTGTATTGATCGATACAGGTGTCAGAATGACACAGGCCCCACAAAATAAGAAAACCTCACAAATTCATCAATGTTCAGTGCTGTTCTAACACTGCCTTACAAGAAGTTTGCCAAATTAAATGCAGTGTAAAATTTGCAGTTGGAAGTCTGATATCTCATCCAAAAAAAAAAAAAATTAAAAGTAACAATCTCAGCAAGCATTCGTAGTCTCTCTCTTAGTACTCAGTTTTTGATACTTCGGTCAGTACTAAGTGTTGAGGTTTGATACCCGGCCTTATTCATCAGACACCTTCTTTTCCTCTCAGAGGCTCGAATTTATTCAGTGTGATGAAGCTGAAGTTTGTGGAAGCTCATGATTATTCAAAAGAACTTCTGAACAAGTCCTGACCAAGAGCTTGCTTGTTTGTTTGTTTTTTTTACAGTGAAATACTTTTATTTTTCTCCTGTTCATGCAAGATACTGTAAAATCAAATGAACTTGCAATGTAACTGCAGGATACAACATTCAAATTGGTGGCTCTTTATTATGGATTTACCTGTGGATTTTCAGTTGGTTCTTGATTTACGCTGTCTAGTCTGATTAGCTGTAAGAGTCGGCATCATATTTTGTCATATTGTTGGTCAGTTGTGAGCAACTGACATCTGTCTTTTTGTTTCCAGGTGTGGGCCAGTCAGAGTTTGCAGTGGCTGACATGGTTGACATGTTTGTGCTGCTGATTCCACCAGCAGGGGGCGACGAACTTCAGGTCAGTGAAAAACATCAGTGTCAGATGCTGCATCAACTGTTAGGAACTGAAAGAGAGGGAATATTAGATGTGCTAGGTCGAATAATGCTCAAGTCTAATCTGGCAGTTTATAAAGTTGGTTTTAATGAGTTAACTTAATGTTATTCTTTACTGCTGTTGTCTTCAGAGTGTGCAGTAATTATGTCCTTGCATGTGTCTTGTGAATACAGTAACCTGGAGCATTGCACATACAAGCACATAGAGTTAAAAGTTTTTATGGAGTGAAAACACATTTTGAGCCTCATTATTCTTACATCACAGATTCCATAATGGAGGAAATGGATCTAATCTACATTTTGAATCACCTTCATACATAAATACATTTACAAATGTACATTATTAAGGATAAACTGACTTTTGCATCCACATTTTATGTAAAGATAAGTATGTTGACAAAAACTATGCTAATCAACGTATTAATTAGCTAGATTAATGACTTAATTAGCCTAACTTATTAGGATTAATATTATGGTGATTATTGTGGGACATTAAGCAGCTCAAGTGGCATTTGTTTTAATTATTGTAAGTATATAATTGCCATAGAAACATAAAGATTAATCAAACTAACATATAAACAGTAAACGTATGTTATTCAGATATGTACAGTATTCCCAGCAGCACAGATCATTTAACTTGTTTGGACTATATTTTGCAGGCGTACCACAAAACTCTGTGACAGGTAGACGTTCAGTTGCATTGAGATATGACGTATTAAATAACAAAAATAACATCTTAATCAGATAAAGCCCAAACAACACTGACAGCTGCAGTCGTTCCGTACATCTACTGCAGCCTCGAGTCAGCAGCTGTGTACAAAGACCTGAACTGAAACTACATATCAACAGGTGAAAGGCACTTTTGAGACTGCTTTTAGAACTGCTTTCCTTGTCTTGGATCAGTCAGAAGCTGACATCAGTAGGGCAACAATGTCAGATTAATAACAGATTGTATTGGTTTCTTCCAGTAAACTGGCAGCTAACCAGAGCTCCAACTCTGTACACAGATCCCTCAGAAGATTAGGTGTCTAGACATCCCATTTATTTACAGTGTTTTGAGAAGTTAATGACCCCCCTGTTTAATGCCAAAATCTCTGTCCAGGGTATCAAGAGGGGCATCATTGAGAGGGCCCACTTGGTGGTGGTGACGAAGTCGGATGGAGACCTGGTGGTGCCGGCCAGGAGGATCCAGACTGAATACACCAGCGCACTCAAGCTGCTCAGGAGACAGTCCAAGTCCTGGAACCCTAAGGTGTGTGTATGTGTGTAAGAGAATGTGTGTGTGTGTAGTGAGGGAGCCAACAACAGCATGATTAGGCATTTAAAAAAAATAAAAAAGGATAATTGGATAAAAGTGTTCAACATTTGACCCCACTGAGCAGCCACAGCACAAGTATCACTGCACTGTGGACCCAACAAGCCATCCCACTGAGAGGTCAGCTGATCCAGGAAGGGGAGGGAGGGAGGGAGGGGGAGGATGCTGATGATGATGAGGATGGTGATGATGAGGATGGGTGATGATGTCATAGCATCATGGCTTCAGTACTGCAGTGTCTCAGCCCTCCCCACATGTCCCAGCTCACCCGCCTGCATTCCTGGCCTTGTCCCTTTTGTTTTCCCAGCCCAATGCAGCATCTGCCCACTGGGCAAGCTGCCAGGAACCCCCCTCCCGCCCCTCCTACCCCTCCTCACCCCCTCTCCAGCCCCTCCTACCCCTCCTCACCCCCTCTCCGCACTCCTGCTGCTCTGAATACTCGGCTGCTGTGCCATGCATTTCGCTGATTAGAAGCCTGCACACTCAACATAAAAGCTGATAGACTGCTCTTCATTGTCTCCTCTCTGCATTTATCCTTACCTTTGCTGTCTTGCCCTCTTTTGTGTCTGTCTGTTTGGCCTACAGTACCATAATCTATTATTTAGTGTCTCAATGTCTCTCAACTTCATCAGTCTGCCTTCTATTGTCTACTTCGCTCAGCATGAATACATAAAACATGAATGACATAAATGCTACTTTTTTTAGTTCTTGGTAATATGTGAAAAATCTTAGATCTAATGATAAACTACTTTCACTAACAATTAGGGCTGCAGATATTTTCTCAATCGATTTAATTTTTTGTTCTATAAAATGTCAGATAATTGTAAAAAAATAAAATAATAATAATAATACCCATCAAAAGTTCCAAGAGCCCAGGGCGGCATCTTCAAATGTCTCGTTGTCCGACCAACAGTCCAAGCTGGAAGCTGGAACCAGAGAATATTTTAACTTTTTGCTTAAAAGATTAATTGATTATTAAGATAGATAACAATATGAATTCTCAACAAATTGAAAGTGTCAATTGCTGATAAGCTATGAACAAGTTAACCTGTGCTGGATTCCAAATTGCATACTGCTTCCTTTTACTTTTAGTACGTACTGCAGCTGCCCTTACAAAGTACGTACTGTTGCATGCAGTGTTCATACAATTGGGACATACTACTTTGTCATAACATTGAGCCTTGAACTTTAACCTCTGCTCATACACAGTCCGTAGCACGAAATTCGGCCTCTGTCATCTGTCAATGAGCTGTCATCTGTCTGTGCAATCTCGGTGGCTCAGTCAATGTGACGTATCTTCCGCTTTTCGCTGCACAGAGGGTTGTGGGTCTGAATTGCCAGAAGAGCATACTGGCTTGCATACTGCAAAATGCGACCAGATGCAGTAGGACATCCTGGTATTTTGGCATACTGCATTTGAGATTTTTCTGGCATACTAAATAGTGTGTGTATTGGAACGGACCACTGGAGTTTGAGTAGTAGTCTCTGTTAATGTCTTGGTCTGAAAGGGGCACTGCATCAATATTACATGTTAAATTATATTGATTCTTCCTCGCCTCGGTTTATTATTCTTTAACAATTTCTTGTCTTTAAATATTTATTCAAATCCTTTTTTATTGTCTTTTTTTTGGTAACCTTTTTGTAAACTTTGTAACTCTGGTTTGGGAAAGTGCTGTATGAGTAAACTTTTACATACTTGCTCTATTTACCTCTAACCTCAGTTTGAGTTTGGAGACTACAAATTTTGTAGAGACCCTGCGCGGAGTTAGATAGATGTTTGAAAGACTTTTACAAGGCAGGGAGGATCTCACAAAAATGCTATTGAGTTGGATTATGGGAAGTGTAGGATCTGGTGTTTGCAAGTCCTTCAATGTTAATAAGAATGTGCATGACTAAATTCCTGGTGTAGCTCAATTCATCCAAGTTACAAAAACATATTTCTCACTCCCCTCTCTGGCAGTTTTCATAAAAGGAAAATTCATGAGGACAAAGTAGTTCCACCGCAAACTGTTCACAGTGAGGTCTGTGGATTATCCAGAGAAACACAGACATTTGTTTGCTGTGGGCACAGCAAACAAAGTTCCATTCAACTCCATTGTTCTGGTGTGGAGTCGGGAAATCTCAGAGACAGATACGGTATCTTAAAACAAATAAAACCAAGCCTATCTGCATGGCTAGGCACCAGTAGGGGTAGGTAAGGCAATAAGTTTTTTTATTTTGAAACAGCCCTTTTAAAGAAGATAATTGGCTAACGTGCAGCAGTATGGTTAGTCTCGCAAAGTTTGATTTCCTGCTTTTGCATCAGACTCAAATCAAATCCTTGTAAAATGATTAACTTAATGATGTAATTAGAGGATGCATAATTGGCTGTTGATCACAGGCCTCCAATATTTATCAGGCTGTCACATTCAACTTTACCGATTGCCAGTTGATGTCAAATTATCTCCAAATGATACATGTAATTTCATTACACTTTAGCAGCCTGGAGATTGCTGAGTAATCTGTGGGGTTTATTTGACACCAACACCGATCTTCTCTTGCCTCTCCTCCTCCAAACTCCCTTTTCGCATTCTTATTCACAAGTGTGTAATGAAGTGGTACAAAACAGAAAGTTAACTTTTATATAAGCAGTTTCATGGGTCCTAAATGCACGTCTGAATGAATGCCCTGACTTTTTTTGTGTTCCTAAATCTGAGGCACTTTCACTTCTGTGTCTGCTTTGAATGTTACCCTGAATTTCATCACATGCTCTTGAATCTGTAGCAAGCTCTGACGAGAGACGTGCAGTCACTTGTGCTAAACACATAAGTGATATTTATCACCAGATTGCTTGTGTGAACGAGGCGTTATGGGGAGACAAATAGTCAAGTACACTGTTTGTAAAGTGACATGACAGCCTCTTACAGGATGGAAGTGCATGGCAAATTAAAATAAAGGTAGAAAAAACCCATAGAATGGAAAAAGCAGCCGCTGTATGAAAAATACTCTTTGATTATTAAAAACAAAGCTTAATGCACCTTTAAATGATGTCTTTGGCAAAAGAAACCCACAATTTTGTTTTGCAATGTAGAAAGAAGCAAGTATTTGTTTCAATAGTTGTTTTTGGCATTTCTGTTTTAAATGCTGCATATTGCTAAAACTAAGACACACCCAGGACTTTGTATTGTTTAGTTGTTTATACACAATGTACATTAATCAGCGGTGACATTTTAAAAATCAATGTAAATCTGTCGGGGTTAGCTTAAAAGCTAATTTGCACCTGTAGGCCCAACACAACTAAAAACTGACAAAAACCTATTCACTATACAAAGTGAAGTGACAATAAAAATAAGACATCTTAAACAAACAATACCACCAAATGAGAATAAAAACACGCATTGACAATATAGTTAATCTACAAAAATGTCAGATCATTCATATCTGAGTAAATTTGAACACTTTTCAAAAATTCTTTTTGGCATTTTTGCCTTTTATTGGACAGCTTACAGTACAGAGACAGATGAGAAACAAGGGGAGAAAGAGGGAGGGTATGACATGCAACTGGACTCCTCGGCTGTAATCAAACAGGGGACGCTGTAGTTCCATGTTATGTGTCTTAACCATTTGGCCACCAGGACAATTTTAACCATATTTTAAGTTTAATTTAAAAAATGCTGTCCACAGTGGATTTTGTAGGTAGAGTATTCCAGATGTTTGCTGCTCTCACAGAAAAGGCTGCAATTTAGCTGCTTCAGAGTGGGACAATTCAGTCGCCTCTGGCAGCTGCCTTTGTTTTTCTGGAGGTACTGTCCATGAGTTTGACAGAGTGGCTTAAAAGAGGACGTGCTATTCCATACAGAATCTTAAAGTCCATATAACATTTAACACTTTCCGTACTTAATTTAGTATGGAAGGCAGCTTGCTGTGCCTTTGGAGTCATCCTCAGACTACCACCTTGTTGTTAAAAAAGAGAGATGCTTCTATTCACGCATCCCGCACCCCTCCCCCCTAACTCCCTTCTCAGGTGGTGCGTGCCTCCTCACACACCAATGAGGGCATCCCAGAGACCTGGGCCAAGATGGAGTCGTACCGGGATGCCATGTTAGCGAGCGGTGAGTTGCAGGGCCGACGGAGGGCCCAGCAGAAGGTTTGGATGTGGAGTTTGATCCAGGAGAACGTCCTCTGCCATTTCCAGAATCACCCCAGTGTCCGAGAGGCCCTACCCCACCTCGAGGAAAGGGTCACCAAAGGAGCCATCTCCCCAGGCCTGGCTGCTGACCTACTTCTCAAAGCCTTCTCATCATCACAGTAATCAGTGGGACTGCGCTTGTGGAGAAGGATGGATGCGTCATGGCTAATCAGGGCCACTCGGTGCCAAGGAAAGCCAGGACAGAGTGAGAATATGTGACCTTGACTCTGTGGTTTGCACGAAAAGAAGCAGCCTCACTCTTTTTACACTTCATTTGAAATTTAAAACATCTAAGATAGAAGTCACCCCTCCATAGAAACTTCAGTTTCTGCATGCTTTAATCCAAATCAGGAGAGGGCAGAGAGTGCTGACAGTTGTCACTTCTCGCTTACAGCTTCAAGACACATCCACATTTGGACAGCGGACGGCAAAATAAAGCATTTCAATTATGTTTTACAGTGCTGTGAGATATGAAATGTTACGCTGCCAACGGCCTGGTTCTCTAAAGCAGATACTGGGATTGTCTTCTTGGACAAGAACACTACAGTCCCTCATGAACAGTTTTAATGAGATCAGTACAAAACATTTTGTATGTTGGATTGTAAAGGCCATGTTGTTACATTTTGCACAATACCATTTACGAACAGGGTCATTAAATGATGAAGCTGTGACTTGCTGTACATGCCATAAATATTGACAAATGACAAATAGTGTAGTGGAAGTATGATGTGTGATAAGCTATTTTTCTTGCCCACTCTCCTCATACAGTGATCAATAATACACACTATTTGTAACCCAAAAAGCAAAGTGTTAATGAAAGGATCAGGCTTAGAGAAATGGGATATGTTATATTCACTGGATTCTCTTTTTGAACTGCCATGGGCATTGCTCTAATAACAAACTTAGAAAAGCAACTGGACTTTGAAAATGTGTTTTCACTATTTTTGTTCTCTATTATTTTAAAAGAAAGACGTGAATCTTAAGTGGATAAGTGAAGAACATTAAATCTGTCCGTACAGCTGGCCGAGCTTTTCTCTCTGCTTGTGTTTGCTCATGATATGAAAAAAAGGGGGAGTGATTAATGTTACCTCTACGAATATTAGTCCTGAGATTTGTCAAAGATGTAATGAAATTTTTTTTCTGCACTCTGGAGCCAGAAATGCCAGTGCTAGCTATCCCCTGAATGAGTCAGCTGCACAGTTGCTTCTAATTTAAGCACAATACACTTTAATATTTTCAGAATTACTTTCATAATGCACTGCGCTCCTGGACACCACCAGAGACCTAAAGACAAAGAGAAATCACACACTAATAACTCTGGCGCAGCTACTTTATTAATTTAAACAGACGTGCTGCTTTATTCAGGGTAAAGCAGGAGACTCCAGTGTCAGTGACATAATGCTTGTATAATCTAAACAAAGGGTATTTCCCAATCACATCACAGATATATTGATAATATCCTGCTTAAAATATCATTGCAAACTAGGGCTGCAGCTAACAGTTAATTTTACTATCTAGTATTCTGTCAATAACTTATTTTTAAATGAATCTATTAATCATTTAGTCTATAAAATGCCATAAAAATGTTCCCTTCCAATTCCTAGAGCCCAAGTTGACATTTGAAAATTGCTTGTTTTTGTCCAACCAACGGTCCAATAACCTAAAAATATTCAGTTTATGATGATAGAAAACAGAGAAAGGCAGCAAATGCTCACATATGAGAAGCTGGACCAGCAAATGTTTGGCATTTTTCAATAATAAATGATAAATCGATAATCAAAGTTGTTACATTTTCTATAGATCGACTATTTGATCAATCAACTAATAGTTTGAGCTCCAGTGTGAACTCATTTTAGTTCAGAGTTTTTTCAGGAGTTCTGAGTGTGCGACTTCTCTTTTCATATTTTATGATGTTCTTCCATTAAACCAGCACCATACCAGTATTCAGTGGATGGACAAAATAACATGAAGTACAATATATTGTAAGCCAGTACAATAGCCACAAAATATTATCTTTTGTGTACATAATCAATTTGAAAGGAAACTGTCAGAAGTGTTATAGTACACAATATATAACAATACACTTATCTGTAAGGCACTTTCTTAATGTGCTTAGACCACAAACAAAGAAGACAGTAATATACAAATGAAATAAATAGTAAAATAGATCAAATAAATTGAGTAAAAATATAATAATCCAGGAAATCTAAAATAATTAGTCGGTTAAAAGACAGTTTAAAAAGGTGTTTAGGTGTTTTTAGCCAACGTTTAAAGGAATATATAGATGTAGCAGTGAAGATTATTAATGATGGTTCACAAGATGGGAGTTGTAGAGTGTGGGTAGAGCTTTCTGTGTTGGCCTAATCGTGCACCCTTGTACATATGGGTTTAATATGTCAGAAATATGAACTTATTGGTGCTTCACTCATACAAACCTTTCTTCATCCAACAGCTGAAGAGAGCAGTACTTGAAAAATGTTTACATTTTAGGGCTGAGGAAGGAGATATTTCTTGCCGCAATAAAATTCAGTGAATGTTTTGTACTTTCAATACAATACTGCAAATATAACTTGTAGCTAATCTATTTAATAGAATCGTCAATTTAACTGGAGTAAAGTAACTGGAAACCAATGGAGGCATAATATTGAGGTAATTTGTTGTCCTTTCTTAGTTCTAGTTAAAACACAGCTACACACTACAGCTATATTTTGATACCAACTACAGAAGATGCGCTTTTTTAATTAAATGCAGATTATAAAGAGTTACAAAAATGAAGATGGGATGAAATAAAGGTGTGAATAACTTTCTCCAGGTCAACGGCAGACTACCCCTAACCCCTACTTTCTTCAGCCACTAGAGGTCTCCCAAATTCCACTCAGCTCTGGATTCATTATCCTAATGACTGGGCCCTCAGTGCCAACCACCCTCCCCTTCATAACGCCCCCGCCTCCTGCCCTCCATCCATTCTTCATTGAGGTTGCCTAGGGTGCCAGGTCACTCAGAGGTGAGGACATCAGCAGCTGCCACTCTCCTGGAGCACAGGCTGTACTGTAGTCCTCGCCCTGAGTGCCAAACCCTCCTCGGCTATTCTCAATCCTCGCTGAAAAACAGAAAGGACCAATGCTAAGTACAGTACAGAACAGGAGAGTTGAGTGTGTGACTGTAAGGCTTTCAACCTCGACCCTGTCTTTGAAAACAGCCTATATTTTAAGGGGGGAAAAAATGAGGTGAATTCAATACTAATCCACGCTTGTCCTTGCTGGTCTGCGTTGAAAATACCGAGCCTGAGCCCCCCAACCGCCGGGCGCGCTCCCAGGTCGCTGCTCGTTTGCTCCCGCCTGCATACGAGAGGAAGAATGCCCCTTGAATGCAGATGGATTCATTAGGTCTGAGTAACACCCTTCTCCTCCATCATGCTGACACAAACACATACACACTGTAACTGCTCTGGCTTTGCAAAAGGGAACAGTGAGTTCTGCAGCTCTGGACATGCTCCACACACGCACACACATGCATATATGTACACACACAGTTGTTTCAAGTGTAAACAACACCATGCGGTTTCACTAAGGAAGATTAACTCAAATGCTGCCGGATCATGTTCGGCCATTTTAGCCTAAACACAGGGACCATCCACATGTGTTTAGCATTTCGCTGGATCTCTTGAATGTAAGCAGAAGACAGAGACTGCCTCTTTGATGAGGTTTTTTCATGTTTAATGGAGGGGCTTACATTGACAGCCTTTCTTTGTGTCAGCAGTCTGAAGTCAGAATGCTTTCCTGGCTGAGGACAAAACAAAAGGGTGCCCTCATACTGTTGTAATTGCAGTCCAAAAACTCAGTTTTTCCCCTTCGAAACCTCAAAGTCTGGAATGAGCGCCGAACAATGGGGCTGCTACAAATGTCAGTAAACAAAGCAAGCATATCGTAGCATGGACAGGCATCTATGTTTTTCTTCTTGTTGGTTGTGTCAGCGTTCTAGTTTGGTTGTTTTCTGGTCAGATCAGAGAGTGAGGGAAGCCTGACACTGCGGGAAATGTCAGACTGGCCCTCCTACCAGGCTGATTTGGGAGCTGTGTGTGTAGTGTGACAACCGGTCATGGGCTGCTGATCCACAAAGCCTCACCCCGTCCCTGCTATGTTTGCTCTGTTCCTCACACACAAGCACATACCACCACACTCACCCACCCACCCTGCCCTCTTTTCTTCTTTTTTTTTTTTTACACACACGCACGAAACACCCGTCCTGCTCACCTCCTACACATCTTGTACATACATACAAGCCATCCATCCCCTGTCCGCACGCACTCACACACATGCACCCACACACGCTGCCTGCCTTGTTGCCCACCCACCCGCTCCGAATCGGCTGGCTGCCCTGCTGTCTCTCTGTAGTGACAGATGAGCGTGTGAGAAGCATTTCCTCCAGGCTCAGGGCTCACTTTCAAGACGGCTGCAAAACGATACAAGGAGCCACACGCTAATGGGGTTGGAGAGCTGCTGCGAAGCCCTGAGTGTGGTTGTCTGTGTGTGCGCGCTCTCTTGTAGATGTAACACCCCACTCATTATGCTGCTCTGATGGGTCACTGTGCAGCCTCTTTATAAGAAGACCCTTATGGCGACATGTCTTATTATATCAGATGCTGAGATGGATGTTAATACCAGGCTGCGCTGTGCATGCTGCGTGCTCTCTAGCCTGTAGAGTGATGAGACGTAGTTGGTATTCGAAGTGCGTCTCATTGCATGGGCTAATTCTATTTAACCTGGTGAAGTCTGCTAGATGGTACGGTCAGAATGCCCCAGGGAGACCAGTATGTACCTCTGCTTTATTACCCACCTGCGGAGGCTCGCTCTCCCACACATGCACACTCCACTGTTTGCTATGTGTAATTTACTGGGCAGCCTGTGGGCCAGGCCTTCATCTGCAGGAAGGCGCGAATAGAGCCTTGGCGCCAGTAATTGGACTTTAGAACTGATTGGGGAACTTGATTGACCCCCGGTAATGGATTTGAGTGAATAATTATTTGTAGTTATGGTTGGAAGATGATATCAGGGAGAGAGAGACCAATCCCACCAGTGTGACTCACCCCTGCCGCCAGAGCAGAACGCTGCCAGCACTCAATTAATGAAATCCAGCTGCTCAGACTCCCCACGTGTAGTGGCTGATCAAAAAAACACACAGGGGTCTGGTCAGAAAAAGGGTTATCTTCATCCAACCTTTCCCTTTCGCACAACTGGCAGCCCGTGGCCCATCACAATAGTGATTATAAAATCTTCTCCACTCCAGGTACAAGACATTAAGGCTGATAATGTCTCCATTATTTTTTAACTGCCTGTGGCAGTGCTCAGCACAGCCCACGGCAGCCATGTTAATGAGACCTCTCAAGATGGCAGGCAGCGCCTCCTCAGGACACAAAATGCAATCACTCTTAATCCAGCACTTTAATTGCTGGCCAAGCCTGCCTAAGTGAATTCAGCTGTTCCATCTCTGCAGGCGAGTGGCTGCACCTCGAGAACGCTCCAACATCATACTCACAGAGATAAACTGGGCTTCAAAACAAATGGGAAGTGATGCAAGGTGGTCTGTCTTGTTAAGGCTGAGGCTTGTTTTTCTGGTTTGAGGGTGTCAGCCAGAGACTGAGAGCTCAGAAAGCACAAGTCAGATTGTCTCTTCTCTTCCCTCACTGCCTTTATGCATAATTTGTATCTCTCTTCAGAGGCTAGAGGAGGTAATATGCTGGAAGAACAGCAGCCACCTTCCTTACCTTCCCTCTCTTTTATCTACCTCTCTTTGCTCCTTGATTGACCCACTTGCTCCCATATCATTATCCTCACCGCTCTCCTAACTACAGTGAATTTCTCTTTCCTCTCTTCTTCTCCCTCTCACTCTCCTGCCTTTATCCTTCCACCAGTCCTCCTGTCATATGTCCCTGTCCCCCTCCTCTCTCCCTCCATGTGACCCCTCATTGCCCTCTTGCCAGTCTCTATTATTTCTGGCTGCCCAGTGGCCTGGTCAGGCTGGTGCTCCGGGGCTCCAGGCAGCCCGTGTTATGACAGGTAACACTAGGCAGCACACTCTCTCTGGTAACATGCGGAGGTCAGCCTGTCATACCTGTCCACAGCTCCACTGTGCGCACACACACGCACATGTGCGCACACACACAAATGCCATGATTCACTGTGTATGGATAACTGCCAGACAGCCCTGGCCGTAACCTTAGGTTCAGCAAAAGTGAGCGATGAGGCGCAGTGGAGTAGAAATACACCTTTCCCCATTCTGTTCCTTTGTGCTTGCAAAACAATGTCTTTTTTTTGTAAAGGTCTCTACATGATGTGTTGCTTTTACAGCCTTGGCAACCAGTAGGAATGCTGTAGTTGTTCCTGTTTAGCACAGAGGAGGATTTAACTGGATAGTGGCTGTTAACTACAGCTAGACTCCTCTCTCTCCTGGCCTGGCCTGCTCCCCGTGTTAATGACCACTCACAGTTGCTGCCCTGTGGGGGCTGCAGGACAGAGTCAGCCAACATCAGACCCTCACAGCACCTCCAAGACCATCTGCTCAAACAACAGAAAATATGTTCCGCATGTTATTTGTCTTCTGCGTCCATTGTTTTCGGCTTGTAAAGAAGAGACGGCAAGTTACAATTTGTTGCATTCATAACAATTTTTGATGGAATGGGTTGCTTTAGCGGAGGATCCAAGCGTGTTCCTGAATGCATTTCCTGCTCATGAGGTCTCATTCCTGTCTAGCTGCCCTCTATCAACTAGTGGATAGCCAAATTTTGTAAGGTTCAGGGCCAGTAGTGAGAACAGTCATCCTCTACCCGACAGAACAAGCTCAATCCACCCTGGACAAGATGGTAGCGCCCCGGTTGTCGATCAGCGGTTGTTGTTACCGTGGCATGTTCCTGGCTCCCCGTCTGATCCAGGGCAGCGCCCCACACTACCAGGCCTGTGAGGGCCAAGGGGTCGGCATGGGTTTGTCACGCCAGGTTGACATATCGGGGAGCTTTGCCAGGACACCACAGCACATTTCGTCCTCCCGGACAAGTGGCGTGGGAGCAAACGTGTCAACTTGGGCAGATGGGCAGGCATCAGTGCCAACCGCACTGGACCGTACCGGACCGCTGGCCTGGCAACTGTTGGCCAGCCAGCCAGACGTAGCACTTCCTGGCACACAGTGGAGGGGCAGGTGTCTCCCTCTAGCAGCGAGCTGTGGGAACATGTGTGTCTGCATACAGCTTATGTGCCTCTGTGAGTGAGACAGTAAAAATAAACAAATAAAAAATAAAAACTTTTAAGTTATTGCAACCCCAAATAATTTTGCAGAACAAAATGTGACTGTTGATAGTGTAGAGGTTCAGGGCTGCCAGCACTAAAATGAAATCTATATATGAAATATATAACTATAACCAGACTGCTGTATATTTATTTTTAAGACTGAAAAATATCTCTGCACAACTGAACTGTGTGCAACACAACTCATATAATTTCATTGCACATAAAAGAAGCACGACAACAATATGCATATCAATATGCATATAAAACCCCCAGACTGTCCTTTTCCCCCTCACTTACTGCTGATATATTAATCACAACTTTTTGTCCACATGACCTTCATCAGCTGTTTGTTATATATACATAGATCCTGGGTAAATTATCCAATCAGAGGACCACAACAAATGTGTGTTCTGTTTTACACATCTATACAACACCGTCCTTTCAAAAGGACAAAAGGTAAATGTTGGCAAAAGTGCGACATTAACGACATTAACCATGGCCCTATGGCCCGTGGCCACAAAATGTTACTTTGTGGCCACCAAATACTCCATGTAGGTGGCCCCCTGTGGTCACCAAGTTGAAGTGTCACAGTTAAGGAAGGTTGTTAATTTGCGTTAAATTGCCTTTTCTGTATTTATTTTCACATAACTTTACATTTGGGCCACCAAAAATGTACTTTGGCCACCAAATTTAGGGGCTTGGTGGCCCATGGGGCCAGTGCTTAAAAATATTAGCTTCTATCTGCTATAGAACACTACTAGTACAATAAATGAGCAAAATGGTGTCCTCTGATTGGTGCATTTTGGATGTTGCGTATATCCTGCGGTGGTTTTGATGCTTGACTTTGGAAGATTTTACAAAATGTGTCCTGACATTAAGGAAATGACTCTTGAAAAAAAGCCATTTCCATTTAACTTGTATTAGAATCGAGCAAAAACATGACATAATTGAAGTTAAAGTTCTAAAGTTAAGTTTGTACTTTAATTTTTAAGTTTAGCCTGCATGTTGTCTGCAAATTTGAAAAGGAAAAGTCCAGTTCACGTTTGATTTCAATATAATTGTGATAGTGTTATGCTTTGGAGTTTTTTATTTTCACTTTGGCAGGAATTATGCATAATAACAATAAATAATAAAAATAAGATTTACAAGATTTTTGTCATAAGTCATGCACACATATGGAACTCCACCTTGATTAGATTATTAGATTTTTTTTATTGGCAACCCTGGACTTCCGTAATAGTGTGTCTTATTTTTTTGTATATGTCCACTCTAACCATCCATAAGGCTGATGTAATGTATGACTGGCAGAAATATTCATGTCAGTTCAGATTAAGCTTTTGTCAGATCAAATATGGCCAAGGATGATTTGTGAGTATATGTACATATATGTTTAGATGTGTGCATACATCTGATACAATTTCATTATCTGTATTAGCATACACCTGTGCTTCTCTAGGAGTAAGCCTGTGTTTTGCTGCACATCTCAGCCTGGCCTGCTTGGAAGGAGAGCCATTAATCTTAGCTAAATCAAATAAATCAAGTGCACTTTAGAAAAGAGCTGTCAGTGTAATTGTTGTGATAGCCATTCCCCAGCTACTCCAGGGGGAGCTCTGTTGAAAATTGTGCCAGGGAATGCACACTCACCGCCATCCAAAAAAATGCAAAGGCTCTGAGAAAAGATAAAGCAGAGGCTGCCCTACTGACGTCTGAAGCTACTCAGTAACATGATGACCACTGCTGAGAGTGATGAGATTGAAGTTTGTAGCCATGTTTCTGACACAGAGTCCATCATAGTGGGATGCAAGTGGGGCAAGGCCGCTGCAGTTTAGTAGGCCTGTCTTTGTGTTTGATCTTCCCCAATGTTAAATGTGACACCCCTAATGCTCTGCTGTGCTGTTGGCGCTGCTGTTAAACGATTTTGCTCAAGAGAAAGCCACTGCGGCGATAAAACATCAAACCTAATCTTCAGCTCCATCCTGTGCGTCTGCGCAGAAAGAGCAAAATTTGGTATTTACATTTAAAAGAATGCTAAACCCTTTCAAGGAAACCATATTGGTGGTTGCGGGGATGAGACAGGGGAGATAATGGGGATGGAAAGAGCAGCATGTGAAAAGGCTGCCCTGCCCTCGGCTTCCCTCTCAACCAATGAGGGTTAAATGACTATCTGGGCACCTTGGCAACCATTTCTGTGCTTCTTCTTCTACCTCTAATTCGGCTGTGAATTGACTGAACAGGCTGCATTCATCAGTCAAACATGCCTTTGCTTTTCTGTCAAAAATAACCAATCTGCTATCAAGGAGTCTTGAAATATGTTTGTGCATGTTTGACCTCACTGGAACAATTTTCGTTTTAGGCTTCAGATTTATTTCTTCACCAATCCTTTTATTGTCTACCTTATTACAAATATCCTCTTACGGTAAATATTTCTCCTACATGTTTCTCAAGGTTCCAGCAGATGGTGCCAAACTTTGTGTTCAAAAGTGTGTGTGTGTGTGTGTGTGTGTGTGTGTGTGTGTGTGTTGATGTCTTTAAGTGTGTGTCTTTGTGCGAGAATGTTCTTGAGAGATGAAGACAGCTACTGTCACTCACCTTCCCATCAGGTATCACAATAACCAGCAGAGAGGCGCAGGACAAAAGGGTTTATAGATAAAAGACGCTACTGTATTTATTCAAGGTTTCAGGAGAATACGTTATAATCACGCAGCACAGCAGTCGTTAATGCAGATGAAGGGTCATGGTAGCACGAGACCCATATTGTTCCTATTTATAATAAAGTTAAAAATATTTAACTGCAACTTCAGTCGTTTTGAAAGAAAACAGTCTGCACAAAACCTATTTTGTTAAGGACACACAATACGATGATTCCTGCCTTCACCTGAAACAAATCCTCGCCACACTGAAGAGCAACAAAGTAAAAGTAACAGAAAAGGTTAGAAAATGTGAAAAAAGAGACATGGATGGATGCGATCTCTGTTAATTTGTTTGACCCACTCTCTTCTCAAATGAGAATGGATGGAGGGATTCCCGACGTCCTGATTGGAAGATGGATGAGTGTGCAGCTATGGCTTTAATTGATTGAAGACAGGAATTCAGTTAGGGATAATTGAATCATGGAAATCATTAAAAGCTCAAGTGCATGAGATAATTAGGAGAGCTAACCAGGTTGTAATCAACCCTCAGTACAAATCATCTTTAGGATGCAGACTAAAAAGAGCTTGTTATTCTGCAATATTTAAGGTTTCATGACAGTTGGTGTACAACATCAAACCGTTCTTTTCACATAAAGGCACATTTAAGCGCTTTGAAGCTGCTTTTTTGGGTGACTCTGATCATATTTATTAATAAATGACCGCTCTGTTTTAGTATTTCCGTTTACTTTTGGCTAATTGGTCTCCAGGCCAGTTTTCCCTGCTATAGATTCCCAGGGTCAGCCGGGGGTCAGCGTTCCACTTCATTACTCCATCCAGGGAAATGAGGAGCCTGATTAGTTTGGGCTTGACCTTGGGCTGTTCTGTTAAGCTCTCTCTAACCAAATCTCCTCACTTCAGATCTCAGCAGACTTGAATCACTGAAATCATTGCATCTCACAGGCGAAAACAGTCAAATAAAAAAACGACAGAGAGCACAAGGAGATATTTCCAAATGAACATCTTGTTGTAAATGAACATCTTGTATTTCAGTCAGAGAGATTTTACTTGTAAACTGCCGAGAATCAGTGGGCAATATCTTTGGCTTCGGTGTCACAGGAGATGTGAATGAAGTGCAGCGCCAACTGTTACCCATAGAAACCAAGTAACCTATGGCTGGTGACTGTCATAGAATGCCATGGTAACAGCAGAGCCTAACAACAGGGGAGTTGGCTGGCTTGTGTCCTATCTATTTCAAAGACATGATCATACTTAAGTAGAGCTTCTCTCCCTCTGCCATTACCATCCCCCTCCTCCTCCTCCTCCTCTCTTCTATAATGTGTTTGTCATCCAGTTGGAGTGGCCAAGCAGTAGCTTTATATTTGAGGCAGCACCCAGCAGGGGGGTATGATCCCCCCTACTGATTCAGGCTGCCCTAAGTCTGGATATGCCTGGCCCAGGGACTTGTGGGTACTTCCTCCGAAACCCCCCCCCCAAACACCCCCCGCAGTGCTTTCTGAATCAGATTGCTGCTGACCCCCGCCAAGTGATGTCTCACCCCAGAGAATGGGGAACGGGCGCAGCGGGGGGGCAGGCAGTGATGCTATGCCCCTGGGCTGGGCACCAAACATGCATGTAAATACATGTCCCACCATGCGTGTCCAACCCAACTCAAGAGTGGGGAGTGAGTGACACGCCGCACGAGCCTGCAGATCATCTCTCTCTGTGCTGCTCTCCCAGGTGTACCTCAGGTGTGGATTGTCTTTTTTACACAGACTTGAACCTGACATCTTTGTTTTTAGCTTGCAATTTGCATAAAACTGCGCGTTCTTCCAGCGGCCTGTGCAGACTTGTACAATTTCTGCACGCTATTAAGGACTGAATAAACATGGAATTTCATATTCACCAATGCATTTCGGTGCCTAATTTTTTCAAACATGAATAGATTTACAAATCAACAAGCAGCCTCTGCGGAGCCTTATTCTGCACAGTCTTAGCCCTGGCTTCAACCCATGCCAAATCGATTCCAGAGGTCATTTTCTTCCTTCATTTTCTCTTTCCTGTGTGCCAGTGGTCCCACTCTGCAGCCCGTACTGAAGGCCGTCTATGGCAGGCCTTTGTGTGTTTATTTTCTCTGTTGGAGCAAAAAAAAAAGGAGATCTGTCTCCACTTAGCAAAGGCTCGGCTCCTTCACAGGGTAAAAACCTCGATGGTGGATGAGGGGAGGTGAGGAGGGGGGAGTCTTGGAAGTATTGATGCTGAGTGAAGAGTGCATGGCGTTTACTGTACAAGAAGGTGAAAAGAAGAGGAGGTAAACAGGTGAGGAGAAAGCATTGAGTGAGGGGCAAAAGGAGAGGTTCTGTGTGATAGAAAGATGTATATGGAGCTATAAAGGGTGGGGGGGTGTGTGAGAGGTAGATGTAGTGAGCAAAATAGAGAGAAAAAGAGAGACAGAGAGAGAGGCCAGGCAGCTGGGAGCTCCCACAGACACGCACTTCTGTCTAAGCAGCTTTCCTCTCAGGGCAGGGTCACGGCGGGTCACGGCGGGATTACACTTTTGGCAAACAAGAGGGAGCTCCTCTCGCACAAAGCCGTGCACGACTCCCCCATGATTCTCAGCAGCTGTAATAAAGCCAAGGCAGCCTGAACCTTCAAACAAAAAGCTAACACGCTATCGATCGACAGCGGCCAACTTTCGCTAGGTGGTGTCGAAAGGTCGACATTGTGCAGACAGCTTGGGCCGGGGTGAAGGGCTATTATTGGGATGAGGGAAAACTCCAGCGTTTAGTCTTATCACAGAAATTCCTCACTTAGTTGACAATTTCACCAAACTGTCAGGAGTTATTGTTATTCGCTAAATGAAGAAAAACAGCCCCCGTGTACAGTGTGATATTCCAATCACAAAATCCAAATGAGGTTTTCTATCCTTTCAATCAATAGCCATCCCCTGCAGTGCCCGCATGTCTCTTCACTTCCTAATCAACACTTCCACTCATAGGGAGGTCAGATGAGCAGGCGCACAGTGCCCCGAGCGCTGCTTTGAACTTAATTAAGCAGCTTTAAACACAGCCGAAAAGATTCATTATTACACAGGCAAGATGAGCAGCTAGATGAGAACTTGGCCCTTCAACAGAAGAGATTCGGCTCCGGATGGCTGTTGAACCCACATGGGTCAACATTCAGGGTGCGGTGATGGAGGTCCCGCAAGGACTGCCAAATCCTCTAGATTTGATAAAGGTTCCTCTAAAGTGCTTTTTATTTTTTATACTTTTTAAAGCTAAAACCTCACTTTAACTTATATAAAACCCTGTGGAGGAGGAGTCAGTACGCACATAGAGATGTAAACAGTGATATTGTCAGTTAAACCAATGCAAAATCCGCAACGAATGGAAGAGAAAGAGAGGTAAAGATGGAGGTGTTCATGTGCCTGGAAGGCTGCAGCGTGCCACCAGGGTGCTGTGAGGCAGGGCCTGTTAAAGGAGAGCTCCAGACCAAGGTGTTCTATAGCTTGGGGGCTAACGGTGATAAATGAGTCCCTTAATGTCGGCAAACACTTTATCTCTGCTTCATCTGTTTTCATTAGGCAGGGCCAACCTTTGGCTGGGCGAGAACGTGCTGTAACTTTCATTACTACAACACAGAAAGGAGAGGGAGAGAGACCTCCCATCGGTCTAATAAAAACACCAGCTAGACACCATGACAGATCCTATTCCTTATTATTATGATGGCAACGCCACCGTTATAAATTACAGAATGCTATGTCCCTCAAAGATGATTAGTGCTTTTCCTTAACTCATGTCCCTGTCTCCCTGCTGAATGATATCTGCTCTTTTCTGATGCTCTTATTGGTGTGAAACGCTCATCCTTTATTTTTGTGTCTTTACTTGCTATTCTCTTTGAGAAGATTATTGAATGGGCACCAAGGCTTTAGCAGAATGTGAGTTTATTTTACGTTTGCACTCCTTGTAAGCTGATAAATGCCAATAATTGTAAATATGAGGATCCCAGTTAGGGCTGGGCAATACTCAGTATTACTGTTTATTGACTTCCAGCAGGATGGTATTATTTGAATTTTATTTATAGACATTTTTAGTAATTATTTCACATAATTAATTTCAAGAAAATTGTAGGTAAACACTAAATTTGTTCTAGAAGTTTTTTTTTTACATATTTAAGTTAAAGATTTTGTCTGCAACAGATTTAATTTAATGCAACAGTTCATTGCAGTGAAAAATTTTTGTACGAATTTTTGTATGATTTTGCAAACATTTGTCATAATTAATATAGTCAGTTTCAATCAATCATTGTCAACCATATATCAACAACACCAGGCAGTTAAAGATCATGTGAAAAAAAACAAGAAATGTATTGAAAATATTTTAAAACATGGACATAGAACATGGACTGCGTTATGTTTATTAGACTTTAAAGACTTGAATAAGGCTTTTCAAATATTCAGCGGAGAAAAACTGGATGTTAGATTTATTAATATGCCTACCATATATTTTTAGTTATCAAATTATAACCTGTGGCACCAGTGTTATATCCATGCAAGCAGCTGCGACACCAGCAACACATTAGTTACCTGCTCACAGTCGACCGAATTGTCTGTATAGCTCACCTTTCAACATGCAAATGAACTTTAGTCAATTTTTGAGATCCCCCAAAATTTGATTTTGAGTTTTCAGGGGGTTGTGGGTGTTAAGGGATCTGAGACCCCCCGTATCTCACACACTGTATTAAATATGTTATATCTGTTATATGCACAAATACTAGAATCTGTACATAAATCAAACGGTTGCCCTGCGTTTATGTGTCTGCGACAATGAGCATTTTGTTTACTGAAGAAACAGCCAGCTAGGAAGATGAAGAAAACAGGGTTTTTTTTTTATATGTTTAGCAAAGTGCAAGAGTGATACTGTTTGAGGTGGTGGATAAATGTGATTTGCACTATCAAAAGAATGAACAGAGAAAAGACAAACAACTGGCGTAATATCTGATGTAAGCTTTACTTTCAAATCCTGTTACATTTAGATCTGGCAAGTTGAACATAAAATAATGCCAAATAAAGAAAAACAAATACAAAACCAAAAAAGTACAAATGATCTATTTACCAGTTATCGTCACAACCCTGTACAGCCTTAACAATGGAGTAATAAAAAAAAGCTTTGTACAGCACATACCAATCTTTACCAAGTGCCAAAATATAAGATAGTTGAGCTTTTCCTAATCATAAAATACAGCCAAACATAAAGCTAACTGATTGTAGACAGTGCAGTGTGATGCTAACTAAATGCAACCAAGGGAGTTAGTTTTAAACACAATTAAGTGCTAAAGAACTAGAGAGAGGGCAATGTCATGCATACTCTGAAGTGCTGAAAAGGTAGTCAAGCTTTAAAAAAAAGGTCACTGTGCTGCTTACAATTGGGCAAAAATAAAATAAGTGCTTAAGAATACTGCTTTTCAAAAGGAAAGAGCCCTGTAGCCTTTTCAAACATTACACTCAAAATAGGGGGGGCATAAAGAAGTGCAGCCATTCATGATTATGCTGTAATAAAAGGCAGACATTTTAAAAAGGTGTCATTTTTTATCTCCGTCTTTTTTTTTTTTTTTGGACCCTTACAATTAGTTTGACTCATTCTCAGAAGTCTCAGGTGATTTCCTTCCACCAAGTGGCACTAGAGTATAAAAGATAACGTAGATAGTACAAGGAGAGTGTGTGTGTGTGTGTTGGAGGGACGCTCCTTTCACTCCAGAGACAGCATGCCAGACATGGACAGAGCAAAAAAGGAACAAACAGCAGTGTAAAGGGGGCCAATCGAGGCATCGCTCCAGAGCAGGACGTGACGGATTCAATCCTAACATCACATCTTGCGGCGAGTTACATTTTGGTCTTGATAATTCATGTTCTCTGTCCAATCAACATTTTTCTGACATGATTTAAGTAGAAAAATAATATAAAAAAAAAAAACGTTTCATTGTAAGATAATGCATGAGCAAAATAGGCAAAAGGAAAACATAAGGAAAATAAAAACAATCCCTTTACAAATAAGGGATTTTGGCTTGAAGACCACTTAACACAAGCGTTATCAATAATAGGTAAAGCTTTTTTCAAAATAAAATGCTTGTACTATGCTGCCCTATCTTACCAAACATACTTCTTTTTGAGCATTTTACGGATAAATACATATTCTCTTAATCAAAGTGCAGCACTGTGCAAAATTGGCTCATCACAATTTAGCCTGGGACCTTTAGTTCCCAGGGAGAGCTTGACCTCTACTGTCTAATTCATGCAATTTGTATTCATTTACTTTCTCTGATTTCACAGAGGCAGACCCTTTTGCACTGCTAGAAAATGCCTACATGTGAAACTAAGGGGTGTTGATTGAGTCATTTCCAGCAACTACTGTCCACTTCACCTTATTAGAACTTGGTGGGTCTAAGTTTGCACTTAAAAATAAAAGGAAAATTAAAGGTTTAAGTGCTTTTGGCTTGAAGTGTAAGTACATTAAGTGCAATTAAAACTCAAAAGGTTGACAGGAGGCAAGGGGGGGGCAAAAAGCAGTACCATGTCTGCCGACCTACCAGAAGCCAGTGCCATTGAACACAATGCTGTACAAGTGAATGGCTTTGCTTCATCATTGCACCTACGGGAGCTTTTTCTCACAATGGGTTCTCTATGAATGTTAGTAGAAAATGTTTTCTTATGATGTAAAAGGCTCAGTAAAAAAAGTAAAAAAAAAAAAAAAAAAAAAAGAAAGACAAACCAAAAGAAAAAGACACAGAAGGCCACCAAACACACTAACTTTCCCGTCTTTTCCAGCACAGAAGACGTCCCTGTTCACACTTCTGTATCGCTTCATTTTCATGTACATAAACAAAAATACATTCATTCAAGTCATTTTGGAACAGTTTTTTTCTTTTTTTTTGTACACAAAAAATTACAAAAAGCTCCAAAAAGCACCATTGAATCGGCCTGTGGTGACCCTGGCTGTGGGTAGCTCGCTATCCCAGAGCTGGTCACCTCCACAAAACAGTTATCTCATATATCTGTTCTAAGTATAGGTGCGTGATACATAGTTCTGCATATGAAGCTGCACTGATATCCACCTGGTCTCAGAAATAATGAATCTCATTATTTCACTGCTTATTCACCTGTGAGTGCAAATTCATTGGCAACATCTTACATTTATATTCAAATCAAACGATTAGTAATACATGTATAATATGTCTCTCGTCATGACAGGTCAGATTTAATATTTTCTTTATTTACATTATCACAGCTTATCGTCTGTTTTGTTAGCTTACAAAAAACCTATTAAAATTAGGTAGTAACCGATTTGGATGACGTTTATTCTGAGACAGAGGTGGTTATCAAACAGCAGCTATGCATAATATGGTTTCACCATTATACAAAAAACCAACAGAAATCAAAAAGATGGGAAGGGGAAGGGCTACAAAACTATGTACAAGACTGATAAATAAGTAAGTGCGTGGTTTGAGGCGTTGCTTTGGAAACGTGCCTTTTTCAATGAAAAGCATTCCGTTTCATTGGTTCGGTCCACGTTGCACTGCTAACACTCGAATTTAGCTTCCTAATGACGTCAAAGCTAGTTGAAACACAGAAACAGGCATGCTATTTCGATGCATAATAGCAATAGACAAAAATGCACTAAAATATAGCACTTGCAAGTTTTGTTTCGTCTTTTTCAACATTTTATCTCGTCAAACGACTAAAGAAAAGAATCTATAAAACTGAGATACGTTATTTTCCTCAGATAATGCAACTGGGTCCAGGTCATTCAGACATTTAAAAACAGAAAAAAAGGTAATAGAGAGTAGTAGTTGAAGTAGTAATAATTCAATTGATAGAACTGATAAGAAAAGCAGCTTTTTGATATAAATGCATTTTTTAGCATGTACAGCCTTTTTCTCTTATAAATGTTTTTTTTTCTTTTCTTCAATATGTTTGTCTGGTCCAGCTTATTCTGCTGGTCTGATTGGAAAAGACGTTGCTCCCACTGCAGTGTTCACGTGTCATTCAGACCACTGTCTGAGGAGTGAGGGAAAGAGCGAGGATGAGGAGGAGGAGAGGAGGTGGGCGAGGTCAAATAGTCTTGGCCCTCTCCATCAGTCCCAGGTAGGCCAGGAAGGAGTGTTTGTGAGAGGTGGGTGACGGGGGAGAGCGGGAGGGGGATGCCAAGTTGGAGGAGAAGAAGAGAGGAGATGTGGCGGGCCGCCATCTGGAGTGGAGGTGCGAGTGGAATGTGAAGCGGCTGTTGTGGGTGAACAGGGTGGTGAGGGGGATCAGGTGCGCCCGGTCGCAGTTCCTGTACTGCTCAAACACGTGGGAATGACGTGAGGAGGGGAGGAAGAGGGAGGTGCCGCCGCTGCTCGGGCCGCCGGGGTTTCTGGTGGCGTTGTTGCCGTTAGTGCTGACCAAGCAGTGCAGAGGGCCGGTGGCGTCCAGCTGGTGGGACTTGCTCAGTGTGAGTGACAGGGCAACGGACTGGAGCGCCTGGGACGCTGTTAGACTCATGAGAGGGCTGTTACTCCCACTCCCTCCACTGCTCCCTCCTCCTCCGCTGAACAGGAAGTTCTCCTGGCTCTTCCGCAATGACGAGCCCCCCAGTGATGTTCCCTGGAGTGGCAGCTCCTCCTCTCCTGCCTCCTCATCTTCCTCCTCATCTTCTCCTCCGAAGCCTCTGCCCAGTCCCCCCGCTCCTCCACTCTGGTGTTTCTTGAGGTGGCGGCTGAAGACAAAGGGGTGTGTGGTGGTGAAAGGGCACTCTTGGCAGCCGAAAGTCTGGCGCGGTGCGTGCTTCAGCTTCTTGTGCAGGTTGAGGTTGTCCTTGCGCTTGCAGCTATAAGAGCAGCGGTCGCAGTGGAAGGGCCGCTCGCCCGTGTGCACACGCACATGCTCGATCAGCTTATTGGCCGTCTTGGACAAGTAGCCACACTGCTCACACTTGTAGTGGTTGCCCAGGCGGTGCCCGCGCATGTGGGCCTCCAATGAGGCCTGGTCGGACCACAGTCCCTGGCAGATGCGGCAGCGGTACTCCATCTTACAGTGCGTCTTAAGGTGGCACTCCATGGCCGCTGGACGATTGGTGGAGTAGATGCAGAAAGGGCAC
Organism: Maccullochella peelii; assembly: GCA_002120245.1. Lineage (NCBI taxonomy): Eukaryota > Metazoa > Chordata > Actinopteri > Centrarchiformes > Percichthyidae > Maccullochella > Maccullochella peelii. The sequence goes on along the minus strand of LKNJ01000466.1, from coordinate 137,252 downwards.
CTGGGTAATGCAACAAAAGGGAAGTAGGGGGGAGGACACCACACACAAAAGCAAAAGACAGTTGAAAGGGAAGTGTACATTCATAACCACATTAACACACCTTGAAATTTAATAACACAAAATGATGAAGAGGAGAAGGACAGGTAAAGGATAAGTGTGCAGTACATGTACATCGTGTACAGTTCTGTGTGCTCATGGTGGTATGTGTGGCAGTTTAATGGTGGGAGAATTGAGGTGATCAGGTATATGTGTGTGTGTGGACGAGGGGGGGTGACAGGCTGGAGAAAAGATTGGAGCAGTAGGACATGAAGGGAAATGAAGGAATGGAGTGGCACTTACATTTAAATAGCACCTTTCATCTGCTCTGGGCCCCAAAGCGCTTCACAAACCCTGCAGAACAGAATCACCTCAGAAAAACCTCGAAATGGTCAAGGCCCTCGCTCCCTTTCTATACACACCTACATATACAGAAACACTTCACATTGCTGTGTATACACGTGTACACACTTGTCTAGAAAAAAATCTTTATTTGGACCTTGGGGGTCAGATAATGTAGGCAATAGGAGTTTATCTAAAACCTTTTTGACCTTAAGGTCCATTAACTTATTCAACACCTGTTTGGCTAAATCCTGCCTGCCTTTGAAAGTAAATATACATGTGGTTTACATAAATTAAGAGACTGTGTAAACCCTGAAGAACTGAAAATATAACCAACGTGTGCAGATATAGACAGTACAGCAAATAAGTTGAGTTAAGGCAGATTTTCTGATAAGTTTAACTGTAAAAAAAAAAAAAAAAAAAATCTACAACCTGTTTCTTTCCCTTTTGAAAGCTAGCATAAGAAATCAATCTGGCTTCAAAAACATTAACACCAGACAGAAGAAACATTTAAAACTGTTATAAAAACTCCTTTACATGTATTCACTCACACACTACAGCTAGCAGCAAATCCTCTACTTAGTGACTAAAGATGGTGTGTGATCTTTGACCTATGAAGGGGCTTCTTGTGTATTTGTGTACTGTTAGCCACAGGATTTGTATAAAATATAAGTCAATGTAACTGTGTTGGCAGCTTCCTAGTTTAGTGAAAAGCTACCATTTCCAGACATTTAGCAATGTTGAGAACATCCTAACTTCACTGATGGCTGCACAGAAAAAAAAATGATGTAGAATACAGATCTTCGTTTATGACAAGATGAGGCGATAATAATAATGATACTTAATGGTTCTGCACATGCACAGACTGGAGTTATGAGAACAAAAACAAAAAAAATGGCTTGTGTTACTTGAAATGAATCTGTACAAAATGTTTAGTTTACTGAATTTCTTCCTAAATATTTAGGCAAATATGGTCATGTGTTGAAGCTTTTTTTTTTTAAATGCCAAATGCTGCCAACTGCCACCCTAGAACTGAATTTGTACATTGTTATGATTAGCCTAAACTCAAACAGTAACGTCATCAGTGTGTGGTGTGGATGTTGAGACCAACAGATGGGCTTTATGTTAGCTTGACAGGCCTGAAATGGGACATAAACGTGTCACAGTACAACAAAGGCTCCTGTGGGACTGGAGTATGGAGATGGAGAGGGAAGCATGTGAGGAGACTAGAGCCACATTAACAGTCAATATTAATAATAATAATAATAATAATAATAATAATAATAGGAAAAATAAGGCTTCCTTATCAAGATAGGTTAAAATAAGATAACTATGTTTAATATGCATGTGCATGAGTACTTGTTCGTATATTTGTATATGTAGGGGTCTTAAGTGTTTGGGATGCAAACTGTAGTGTGAGGTTTGTATTTTAAACCTTTTATTAGGGTATTTCTGTCCACAAAGTGTGTGCTGTATATCAGATGTGTGAGCGTGTACGCTTGAATGCATGCATTCGTTTTGGTATATATACACATTTGAGTTGACTTGGCGTCAGTGTCCAGTCTATGATGTTACAGATGAAAGTGATCTGACATTTTTTGGAGTGTGTGCACTTGGTTCTAAATGATTATCTTCTAGGGGTGTGCCAACAAATGATCTATAATACACAGTACAGTATACAGAGTGGCTGTATTGGCGGAGTAGCTTTCTGGAATGCAGGTTTCATCTGATATTTTTCTTTGGCAAGTCTGTTAGCTGTGGGCAGTGGAACAACAGACCCTGAGGCGAAGCCCATTTCCATCTCCTTTCCACTCTCCCTTCTGTTCATAGCAGCCACTGCAGACCCAGAGACCACTGTCTATTAAGTTATACTCGCCAAGAGAGGCTGTCGAGCAAAACTACAGCTTGTGTCATTTGATTTGCTGGCTGCAGATAATGATTAAACTGAGGTTAACTGATGAAGGACACATAGCTGGAATAATCTTCAAATAGACCACAAATCTGTGTTTCTGTCTTATTAATAAAAGTTTACAGATGTCATCGGTATGGCTGCTACAATCAGCTCTTATTAAAAAAGAACCATGATGTCAGCCAGCTTTATGTATATGAAATGATGCATCTTTCTATATCCTTTAAGTTATTTTACATGCATCATTTTATGTATGTAAAAGTAAGTTCAAATAATAACAAACCATTGTGAGACACCGGAACAGTTTTTGATTTGATCGAAATTAATCCAAATTTAAATTTGCCATAACTTGCACACCCCTAGCATTGGTCTATGAATGTGTATATACTGTATGTGTGTTTTTGTGTGTAGTGAATTGAAAGGGTGAGGGGTGAGGGAGGGGGAAGGACGGGCGGAGTTAGGAACCTCTGTCTGTACTTGCTTTCCTTACTTGAGCCCTCCGGAGGGGACGGTGTGGCACTTCTTGTGCTCCAGCAGCTGCTCGGGCGTCTTGAGGAACTTGTGGCAGACGTCGCACTCAAACATTCGTGTGATGAGGTGGATCTGGAGGTGCCGTTCATACATGCTACGCGTCTTGCACACAAAATTGCAGAAGACACACTCGAAGCCTGTAGAGAAGGAAAGAGGAGAGGGTGAGTTAAGATGGAGTCTGTTTTAATGATATTAAATGTAATAATTTTGTTGCAGAGTCTGGTTGTTCTCTTCACACCCAGCATTACTGAAATCTCAAGAGTGACCCTAGAAACCGAAACAAAGGGAGTTCAGATACAGGGAAAATTTAGGTTTACCATTGCCCACTTACATAAATAGAGCATAGCAATAAGCAAGATTCCCAGTTGTTAAAGGAGTACTCCAGTGATTTAGTATTGTACTTCCATAAAGTTGGGATAACTCGCCAAGAGATGGATTTATAAAAAAAAGAGGGGTCAAAATTGATGCAGTGGGGGCTGAGATATCTTGACTTTGAGGTCGAGCTCTAAAAACAATGGATACTACACTTCCCATAGTGCAACTTGATGGCATATTTTGTTAGACCATCCCTACGTGGCCCACATCCTTTTTATGAAAACTTTGTTATGAATTTGTACATCTACCCATAACCCTGATGACATCTTCTGTTTTTTTCCCTCAGACTTTAGAAAGGTCCTCCAGAGCCACAGAAGACGTTATACATCTGTTTTCACAGGGTGAGTAGTACTCCTCGTGACTAGTAAAGTGATTATGTGTGAAAATGGCCCGTTGAGTTACTTAATGGAAGGAGAAAAATAATTAAAAACAGCCTGGATTAGGCCACATACGCACACAATTAAGTGAATGAAGTCAACATGTCATGTTCTGCAACTTCTCTTTGATTAACAGGTGTATTTTTGAATGACAAAAGTACTAGTGAATGATCCCTTGTCTTCTTGACGCCCATATTTGATCGATAACCTAGTGCGAGCAGCTTTCTGACCAAAGAGCAAAGTACAGCTCCAAAAGACGAGGATAATTATACTTTAGACAGGCTTAATGGCTTTAAAGGCCCTGAAATGTATGGGGCCCTATATGAACACACAATTTCTGCCAAAGTTACAAACATTTTGGCTATTTCACATTATAGATTTGTGTTGTTTTTTGTTTTTTTTCCATGTGAGAGCCAGTTGGAAAAAGGTGGGTTGTTTGGTCACTGTCAATCAAGTCTGATCAAACCACACCCACAAAGTCCTAATGAAGCAGATTAGCTGAGTTTTTGAATGTTAAACTCTCCATAAATAATACCGGATGTTTGTTTTTTTTAAATTATTGTATTGTTGCCTATTTAGTCATGAATATATACTGTTGTAGAGAATTACTTCAGTTCTCAGGGGCCTTAAAATGATGAAGTGTATTTGGTTGCAATGGTTCCCACAATTCCTTGCCTTTGTCAGACTTGTCCTCAGTTCCTGATCCTGAGTGGCTTCCAGAGCTGGACTGGCTGCCTGCAGAAGAGGGCAGGGCGAGCAGGCCCCTGAGTTCTTCGTTACTGTGGGTGAGGTCTCCACCCTCCGAGCTGTTGAGTGAATCGCTGAGGGCCGAGAGGGACGACGACGTGCTCTTGGTCTCGCTGAGGGGACTCCTGGAGTTCAGACCTGGACACAAGAGGACAGATGGCAGAAAGTAAGAAATCTTTATCATTATGATGGTAAGCAATGTTGGGGGAAAATTGTACAAGCTCCAACTAAAGAAAACCCTGGGGCAAAGATATGAACTGAAAACCCGCAGAAATTGTGGGGTATGCTTCATGCTGAAAAATCAGTTTAAAGAATCCCATCCTTAGGTACATGCATACACACAAACAGAATACAAGCAGGCAGCCTCGATAGTCCTGTGCTCTGACTAAGGCCCTGCTGCCAGTCAAATCAAGATGCAGTGTGCTTTTATTGATCCCCTTCTCTAAGTCTGCAATTCACTGGGAAGAGAGAGGGAATTAGAAGGGGGGGGGGGGGCGTGGGTCATGGCCGAAGGAGCTAAGATGGCGGGAGCATCTCAGGGCACAGCTCAACAAAGGGCATTCACTCAGGAGGGAGTGAAAGGAGGGAGAGAGGGCTGCACGGATACTGAAGTGGTTGACCTATCTTTTTAATACAGGCACGCACACACACGAGACTGAGTCTAAAACATACAGGAATGCAGTGCACACACAAGGAGTTATACAGCAATGGAAGATGTGATTAATTGCCTTCAATCAAATCTAAATATACCAGGGTCGTTCACGGCACAGTCTTAGCAGCATTTTGAAATAGGAAAGGAAATAAAGAAGCACAGTATCCAGGGTAGATATCTTGTATTACCGTCACATAATTTACCACCTTCCCCCCTACAGAGAAGGGAACCCAACCAACCCTTTCCTGGTGTTGAGTCCAGTCTTCACAGGGGGTCAGCTTGAACTACCACACCTGCTGAGCTCAGCCATCTCCTCCCTGGGTGTGTCCACACAGTTGACCAGATAGCTAGCCTTTTACAGTCTGTCAGGATTCACTCTAAGTGGTGCTCTATCTACCTCACCCTCTGAAGTATAGACACATAGAAACTAACAGGGCTGGTCCTTGACAGATTATTAAAATCTCCACATATAGGAGGTAAAATGTGCGAGGTGACTATCAGCAACACTCCTGTACGTTTGTGTGTTTGGTGGTGGTGTCCATCTTGTGTGAGACTGAGATAAATGCCAAGCCAGGCTGCGAGACTTAAAAGATGGCCACAGTGGCATCGTAAACCTAGCTCGTCTCCAAAGGACCCAAGGCCTATTGATTTTTTCCCCTCAGGCACGATAAGGGCCAACCTTCTCAGATAAACAAGGCCACTGTGGCCTCTGAAAGACCCCTCAGCTGTCTGGGCCGGACAATCCCACCCACCCACCCACCCACACATACACACACACACCCGAGAAACACACACGCACCCATTGAGGAACAGTGGAAGAGCAAAATGTCAGCAATAAACTGGACAAAGCTGTTTTAGACAAAAACACTCATATCGACCACCAGGGGTTCACACCAGCAGCTTTAAAAGTCCAAAGAAGGTCGACTGGAGGAGGCTTGTTTGTGAAACCCAATTCTACTGCTTGTCTTTCCCTTTGCCCTCTGAACTGATACAGAACTGTGTGTTATGAAGTGGAAATTACTGTTACATTAGGATGTTTTGACTTGAAACAGTCTTTGCAGATTTCCTTTCATATACAGTAAAAAGCTGGGAACATAACAGTACAGTCCATAAGTATTTAGACAATGATGCATGTTTGTTGCGTTGGTTCTGTACTGAAGTACATTGGATCTGAATTGAAAGTAGAGCTGAAACCATTAGTCAATTAGTCAATATATATATTAATTGGGACAGATTTTGCTGACCGATTAAGTCATTTTTTAAGCAACATGCCGAAAGAAAGAAATTACAGGTACCAGCCTCTCAAATGTGGGTTTTTTGCTGGTTTCTTAGTCTTATATAACAATAAACTGAATATCCTTTATTTTTGGACTATTAATTGCACATAACAAGCGATTTACATGTGTCAATTCGCTCATTTTTTAGACCAAACAATTCATTGTACAAATCAATAATGATAATAATAATTGGCTGCAGTCCTACATGAAACACTGACTGTAAGGGTACAACACTGATACAGATATAGATTGAGTGCATAGTGTAGGACCTTGGGGCATCCCGGTAGCTCACTTGGTATATTATGTACCTCCTAAGTTTCCTTACCGCAGCGGCCCAGGCTCGACTCCAGCTCGGGCCCCTTGCTGCATGTCATCCCCCCTCTCACCTGCCCTTCCTGTCTCTATCTAATAAAAGGCAAAAAAAATCTTAAAGGAATTGTAACCTTGTCGTTGTATAAGGCTACAGTTTTTAAAACCCTTATAGCTGAAAATCAGTTCTTTAACCTCAGTCATTGTTTAAATTTAAACCCCATGTGTTGGAGTACAGAGCCAAAACAATAGAAAATGTGTCACTGTCCAAGTACTGCACTGTATTTCTATTCTGAGCTGTGAACAAGAGCCACAATGTGTAAGATACCACCCACTCTAACATGTGAGAGTAATTTTGAAAATAACTCCATAAATCATTTTTCTAGGGGTTGAATCATGTACTTTGCTACTATCCAGTACATGTTTGAGAACCCTGCATGAACAGCAGAAACAAGAACATCAATAATCCAAAGAAGTTCTAGTGTCAGCTTATAAATTGTGAGGATTTGCTGTGTTTCTTTGTTATGTAATAGTAATAAATTGCATATGTTTGTATGACTGTTGATTGGGAAAAAGAAAAACTTGAAGATGTCACACATTTCTGACATTTCAGAGACAAAACTGATTAACTGAAAAAAGAATATACAGAATAACTGATAATGTTGGTTCCAACCCTACATAACACCAACACATACTAGAGAAGCTATCTTATTAATGCCATTACTCAGAACCAGTGAATGGCCATCATTAGGGATTCTGTACCTGCATGTCCAGTACTAATGTGGTTCTTCATGTCGTTCTCCTCCATGCAGACGTAGTCACAGACGCTGCAGCAGAGGGAGAACATCCACTGCTCCTTGTCCACATGGAGCGACATGTGGCTGACAAACTGGGCGTTCAGCTCCGTCTGGAAATCACACACATGGCAGCTGGACAGAGAACAGAGAGGAAAAGGAAGGAAGATGGTGAGAATAACAGGAGGGGGGGTAGACAGAGCTTTAGTGTTATATTATGTCCGCATAAATTGGTAAAAGGTATAGCGTGGATAAACAAGATAGTGTGATAAAGATGACTGGAAATGAAATATTTGAGCGTGGTATTGGTTTTATTATTATCTAACTCTCGTCAGGAAAGCGAATAAGCATAATTTATAGATAATTTACTCACAAAAATAGAGAAAATTGAAAACATTAACAAAATAGAACAGTTGGGGAGGAATTCAATCAAGAAATATATCAAGATATAATTGGGCATCAAGAAGCAGATACAGATCGGTCAAAAAAATGCCTTGATTCCAACCTCTGATATTGGCTCGAGACATCCTAAAAAGAGTTGGGGGTTGTGTTTTGGTCTGTTATCACTACCTGTAGTAGTAGGGGCAGTTCTTGCGCTCGGCAGAGTCAGCTGTAACAGCGCTGACGATCTGCTCAGCGTCTGTGCTGACCAGCTTGACAGAGTGGATGGTCAGGTGCTGATTGAGGTTAGCCCTGCACTTGGCTGCGTAAGGACACAGGTGACACTTGTACTTCCTCTCTTCTGCAAAAAAAAAAAAAAAAAAAAAAAAAAAAAATACACACAGACACAAGACCTCGGGTTACTGTAAACATTACCTCAGATGATATTTCATTAAGTTGCGCTCAGCCTCTGAGCCTTTAAAACAAGCTTAAACCTAATTACTTAATGTCTAACCCTGCCTCACCTTCACCTGACCCCAACTGTAACTCTGATCCTGGGAAGAGGAAGAAAAAAAACACCTTGTGATGTCCAAAACAAAAATCAACCTTTCAGGGAAGCACCTGGATATTCTTGTAGATTCCACAAGATGGTGAAAATATGAGGCATTATTTTACCTTATTTGTGAGCACTATAAAATCAAATTAAAAAAATCTAATACAAAAACACAATTTTTCCTTTTATCCCAAAACAAATCAACATAACATGTCTTCTCCCTCTAGCCCCCCCCCACACACACACCATTTGCCCCAAGGACATGAAGCCAGGCAACCTTTATGTCACCGGGGAAACCAAAAAGACCATCACACTGACATATGCCCCTGCTTCTGCTCTCTGTGGTGTGGCCAAGCTGTTCACAGCCAACACTCTCAGATGGTGTGTGTGTGTGTGTGTGTGTGTGTGTGTGTGTGTGTGTGTGTGTGTGTGTGTGTCTGTCGTGTAGTGTGCGCACGCAAAATGTGAGAGCATGTCCAATTGTGTGGGGGCATTTTGTACACGAGTCTCCATTTGTGCACGTTGTGCCAGTGATTTAGTCTGAAATCCCAAGTAGGTTGCATTAATTTCTAATCTGGCGTTAATTTGTTTTAAATAAAATTGTATAAGCAGGATATTCATAAATTTTTTTCCTAATAAAGACCGAGAGAGGGATTACAGAAGACAGTGATGGGGTAGAATGGATCAACTGGGAGCAAAGAAGGGCCCAAGTTTGAAAACACATTGTAATCAGGACACAAGGGAGTGTACAGCTTCATCCTGAGGAAGTCTCCCCGTGCCTGAGAGTGTGAGAGGGAAAGTGAAAGAGTGAACGAATTGGCTGCGTGTGTGTGTGTATAGATACTCTGAGGCATCCCTCTAGCTGGGTAATTAGACGGGCAGTTTTCCCAGTGAGACTAATCATGGTAGTAATCTCTTTAAAGGAAGGGTAATCTAGTCTGGTAAACCTTATTTACTTACTGTGGGCAGCACAAACAAGCACAAACACAGCAGCTAACATCTATACATTAACAAAGAGATGAAAGTGTACGAGCCAATGTGCGGCAGGGGTGTGCACATACGCTAACGACGTCACTGTGTATGTGTGTTTATTTACCTGTGTGTAGAGACAGATGTCTAGAAAGAGTCTGCTGTCTACCGAACACCTTGCCACAGACGGGACAGGGGAAGAGCTGCTCATTTAGTCTCCACTGGGCAATCCCGTTTCCCAGCTCCCCATCATCCTTTTCTGAGTCTGGAACACACACACACAAACGCAGAAAACCATACTCATCATTCACTGCTGACACAATCAGCCACAGAAGCATCTGCAGGGGGACCAAAGGCTGTGAAGCCATGCTGCTATAAATCAAACAAAGTAACTTAAGTTCAATATGTATTGATGTTGAAACCGTAACTACCAAATAAATTTTTTCCAAAGATGGTTTCTGTCATTGTAGGTAGTTCTTATAACGCTGATGTTTGTTCAAGTGTTTGTTTTTCTGATAAGTTTGGTTTTAATTTGTTATTTGATGCTATAAAAACTGTGAGTGTGCTCGCGATTGGTTCAGGCGGGTGTAAATGCGGATCACTACTGCGTAGACTTTGGCTCCAAATGACGTCACAAGCGCAAGATGGCAGCTCCCGTATCTGGGATATTTTGGCTTCATTTTTGTACAGTAGGAGAAAGTAGAGATGCGTCGTCCATCTTAATATACCGTCTATGGGCTGAATAAGGAATTATTTATTATTATTTATTTTGTTGAACTATTCCTTTAAAATCTCAAAGGTGCGCCCTCCCACCACCCATCAGGTCCTAATCCCTCCTGTGGAGGCTGTGTGGTTTTCCATGATAATCAGCCTGCATACTACATACTCTGCTTCTGGCCTCCACCCTTCTGCACAGACAGGCAGGAGAGGCTGGAGGGCAACTGGCAACGGGACAAATGACACAGACGAGAATGAAAGAGATGACAAAAAATAATATTGTTGGAATCAGAGAGTGAAAGAGACGATACACTCACATAACAAGAAGCGGAGGGAAATTCTATCTATGGTTAATGAATGGTTCTTCATAACATTACATTTGCACATTTGGCTGCTTTAAATCATGGCAACGTCTTACTATCACATAGCCAAAAACTAGAAGGTAATAGCAGTAGGCTAATCTGTGAAAATGTACCGCAAATCTATTCCCTATTTTTCCAATAACATTTCCTGACATGCGTATTCAGGAAAAGTCTCATTCCCTTCAGTGTCAGTGGAACAACTGATACACTGTGGGCTAATTTGCTAACCCACAAGACTGAAACCTGTCTGCTACCATTTGACAGATGCTCCTCGTCTATCCTGCGGGTGGGATGCAGTGCAAATTCATTCTTAATGTCAACAGAAAGCACCAGTCCTTTGCTCCAAAGCCTGCAGCATACACATATCACTGTAGCTCACCTTACCGTATGTCACCCCCCCCCCCAATCAAACAAATAATAAGAACAAGAGTGACTCTTTTCAGATGCTTTGATAGAATCTGAAGTTTCTGCTTTGAATTAAACCTCACCTTGTGAACAAGTAATTTACAAGGGTGAAAACATGTAGTACTTTTGTTATTATGCTATACAACTTCTGAAGATGGGAGGAGGATTTTTTTTACTTTTTGTCTATATTGTTCAGAGAACATGCTACAGACTGACCTTGGGTAAAACCTTTGTATTTGCAAGGCATTAAAAAAAGGAAAAGGATTCTTTAAGTTACCGAGTTTTATATTCAGTGTTCATAAAGATACGGAGTATGGAAAAACTCTGCTCAACTACAAAACACAGTCTAGCCGATTGACGAGGTGTTTGTGGGGGTAAGGATACCACAATGGAAAAAAGCAAATGTTAAAGAACGCATGCATTGGCTTTTGAAGGTGGTGTGAAAGGACATTTTACTGTTGTTGCACTGACTCACAAACTGGAGCATTTTTTCTATATCTGTGTCACATACTGTATTTAATCCCCTTTGCCCTCTACATGCAAACTAGTGAATTTATGTTTGCTTTTATTTGTGTCACACCATCCCTCTCATAACTTTTTGGAACTGTCACAGCAAAATACAGCCCATTCGGTTTTGATTCATGCACACAAAAATGTATTTAAATTCTTATTTTTGGTTAGTATGCGAAGTATATGTCATATACGCAGACAGTCGGAGGGTAAAAAGGGACACAAAATAAGTAATATAATATATAATATATATAACCTATAGGCATCTTATTTTGTAGTTTAGGTCATTTATGTGCCACAAAGAGTGTTCTATAATTAATCAAACATAATCGAATTTTATTGCACTGCATTTCTTAATCTTATTTTGAAAAGAAAACAAAGAAATCAGGCCTACATTACATAGTATCATTCTAATCTCCAATGTGAGAATTTGCTGCTTTTCTCAGTTTTCTATAACTAAACTGAATATCTTTATCTCCTTTCTACTGTAGGTCCATGACTGTGATGATTGTGGATCCTCACACGGAGTAAAGCCACGCAGGTGGTGAAGGTGTAACAACACGAGACACGTCAACAAACTTGAGTTTCTGCAACCTCGGCAAACCTGCGGGTCATGGACTTCCTGACCTCCTGCTGGAATCTGCCTCTTACCATGACAGCAGCCCTGCTATTTGACTACGACTGGCTAGTCATACTTTTTTTTCTCCAAACTCATTGTCTGTGTATGGCTTATTCTGAGAATCCTAGACCTTCTTGCGGAGCTTGTAGCTAAAGCTTAGCACATAAAAGAATGAATTTGTCCTGACTCACAAGTGAGACCAGGGGATGGCCCGGTCAGGGCAGGGGCTTGAGGCCATGACCCGGCAACACACTGATGATTAAGCCAATTAGGGTGGGGCATGTGCCTTGAAGTGGTTAATGGTTTAATTAGTGTTATCAGAGCTGAGGAGAGAGACACAAACAAGAAATGAAGGATTGTGCCAAACCCCAGACTGAAGGGAGAAGACAACAAACTCCCAAGGTCACAAACTCCAACTCACATATTCTTTCTTTCTTGAATTAAAGGGAAAAGCTCACAATTTTTTATGTCTACATAAATAGTTGTTGGGCTCACGCATCATTAGCAGCCATTAACAATAAGCAGGTTTCTGTGTCTCAAACATACTGTTGAAGATGATCGCCGGTTATGTTGCTCACAAATAAATAGTTGCAGACAGAACATTACTGTCCATGAGATAAAACTGCAGCCCTTACATCCTGGTTTTTAATTAACACTTGACTATACTACTAAATATTCATATTTTTCCCCTATAAGTACAGGTACATTGTCAAATACATTATTAAAAAATCTGCAGTAATGGTATCAGCTTTTCCTTTTAAATATGCAGGAAGTTTCAAGACAATCATGACACAGCAGCCAATTGTAACTAATCACTCACAAATCATTTTGCAACCAGTAAATTAGACGTACCAATAATACCACAATAAACTTAGCTAAACCTATAAATATCTTAATACTGGGTCCAAAAAGTGTGATGGCATGTGTAGGAAAGGTGAACTAACAGGAAAGTTCACCAACCACTGAACAGTAAATCTGTTTGATTAGAAAGGTCCACCTTCCTACAGCTGCAACTAGAAATTCTTACCAATAATTGGAGCAGGGGGGAAATAAAACAGGGAGAAAAAGAAAATGAAAGACACATATGAAGCAGAGGAAAGAGTAAAAGAGTACGACGGTAAAAGAGCAAGCAGTAGAGGCTGGATCTGAAGCTTAAACACACAAGGGAAAGGGGAGGTGGGCTGGGCGAATTAACTTTCAGGACACTCTTGACACCCAGAAGCCAATCAGATTTTCATTAACTGGCAGAGGGACAGGCAAAGCTGGCACAAGCTAATTAACCTCTGGATCTCTCACTGCCAAAGGAACATGGAGGGAAGTTCTGGGATGCCAGGGAAGAGGGGAGGAGGAGAGGGAGACGGGGGATGCCCTGGGCAGAGGCCTTCGGGTTGGGGAAATGTGTGAGAGTGCAGAAAAGCCGGATGGAGCTCTAAAAATGAAACGGGGAGAGAGCGTTTACCAAGAGAGGAGGGTGAGATCATGTAAAGTTGGAGGTGGTTAATTGTGATGTGTCCTTGTGGCTGTACTCTCAGATTTAAAAAAGTGTCTTCGTGTGTAGTTAGATGAGTAGCTCGCAAGGCTACGAAACTCCTGTGTGAGAGAGTGAGAGTGAGTGTATGTGCAGAGAGGGTCTGTAAATGTATGAACATGTACTGTACTGTGTGTATGTGTATAATGAGCATCTCTGCATGATCAATTATTTCTCCAAGCTACAGTGAGAATAACATGAAGACTTGGCTACATGTCTTTGAAGATACTGTACTATGAATGATGCATCGGTACCGACTGTTTATTACTGTAATTGCAGTTAATTACTTCCTTGTTTTGTTCAGCTGCATAATACTTTTCTGTCTATCATTTCTTTGGAAAACGTGTGTAAAACAACAAACTTGGACAAACAAAGACACTGGGGCTGCAACTAACGATTATTGTCACTATCGATTAATCTGCCAATTATTTTCTCGATTAATGGTTTAGTCTATGAAATGTTAAGTTGTGAATGTCTGACCCAACAGTCCAGAAACTAAAAGATATTCAATTTATGGTCATAAATGACAAAGAATAACAGCAAATATTCAATTTGAGAAGCTGGAACCAGAAAATGTTTGGCATGTTTGCTTGAAAAATAACCAAAATGCTTAATTGATTATCACAATATTTGCAGATTTTCTGTCGACCGACTGATCCATTAATCGACTAATTGTTGTAGCTGTTAAAGACACAATATGAGCAAAGATAATGCCCATCTGCTGCCTGCAACAAACTGCTAGTGATATGTCTGTGTGTCTCTGCTACTACTCTGGTCATGTTTCTGTGTTTGTGTTGTTGTTTTTTTTTACATGCGTCTTACCATGAAATGCTGCCCTGGTAGAAGAGCTGGCCTCTGCGGGGGAAGAGCTCTTGGAGCGCGAGTTAAAGGGTGATTGTCTGAAGCACTCATCCAGGAATGGACTGAAACATGATACGTAACACTAACAGTTACATAGCTACTAAATGAAACACATATGCAAACTATTATTACTCATCATGAATTGGAGAATAACAAATTCATATTATGTAAAACTGAGAAGAAATGTAAAAGACAAAACATTTCACAACAAGTGTTGATTCACCTGTTTATTCCCACCATGTTACTGTCTTTGTGGTTGTTGGATTTGCTGACTTTTTCTGAAAGAAAAAACAACGATAAAAACCTTATTAATCCAGTCAACAAAATAACATTTCTATGTATTCATAATACTATCTATATTCATATCCGACTCCATAGACGATTTTTAAAACAGACACAGGGGTTACAGTCTACTTCTCGTATATGTGACTGAGCCATCACTATGACAATTAAAAGGAAATGTAAAGGAAATTCAGAGATTTGCTTCTAAACAAATACATGTTGGGAAATAATTGCTGAAAACATGTGAAAAGACTGAACTATGTAGCTTTATTTACCCTTTTTGTGTTCAGGATTTATTGGGCGGGCCTGAAATCACTCCTTGACGCACTGGAGCCATACTGAGCATGTCCCTTCCCCTAACACTATATAAAAAGCTAGAGCTTTGTGCTACTGGGTTAAAGCAAACTATCAGTGATGAAGAACATGGTTGGTTGCTCCAGAAAAAGCTAGTAAGTGGACCTTGAGTTAAGAAACTACTGTTTCCAAGGTCAAGAATGGATTTTCACGCTCAATTTGTGTTCATATTTCAAGTCCTGAGTCCACTGTAGAGAACATATTTAAATGCAACGAGCTGCCTTCATAATTTACTTTGTCAGTTAATAAATAGTTACCAAACATTTCCTTAAACTTTCCTGGCCATTATAGAACAGAGAAACAAACACTATATGATCCTTATTCCTTGAAGTTTAACTCGGCTAGTAAAGCACAGGTTCACCATGCCAGCAGGGGTGTACTGGCCATCTGGAGTAGTGGGAGTCTCTCTGGTGGGCCTGCGGACCTGTGGGCCGAAAGTAAGCCCAACAACACCAATATGAAAAGATTTTTGAAAAATAATGTGCATGGCTGGTCAGGTCTGCATTAGACTACCCAGATGGCACGTGTGTGTGTGTGCGGTTGTGCTCTTGTATGTAAATGAAGAAACTAAATATTCCAAACACCTTTGAACATTATGGAGTCCAATACAACACCACTGACTATGGCCTCAAAAACTGCCCAAGAGTTGAATCAACACCGTATAACAAGATTATAAGCTTGAAAAGGTTAGGATTTATTCCTTTTTTTATTTTATTGCATTACATTGTACAGATGGCAAAGCAAAGTGACCGTACAATGTGATCCATGGATCAGTCACCTGCTGAGCTGAATCAGACAGCTCCTGATGAATAAAAAGCCAAATATTATATTTCGCAAAAATGTAATCATTTCTCCTGACATTAGTGGAAGCACTCTTTATTACAGACGACAAGGCGGGGCACCTTCACTATAAAATGCTGCGGGAAATCCAAAAGTGTCAATAATTGCTTGTGCTTTCTAAAAAGCTTTGATGCATTTGAGATTCCTGCAACTTTACAGTCATGGCAATGTTCACACCTGTCCTACTGGCACCTCAGATCGTGCCTGTTTTAGGGTCATGATCGCACATTAAGCCAGTTCTCTATAATCTGTTGCATAGTATAGTTTCCGTTTCATGCACCTGTTGTGACACATATGCAAGTAGAAATGGAGGGCATCCAGATCCACCTCTGTGTACCAGAGGTCCCAAGTGCTGTTTCCGAGTGGGTCACTTTAGGTCCAACATGGTTGAAGCTCATCATGAACTGAATACTTAGTTCATACATAACATAACAGCCATTTCTCGTTGCTCACAGAGTGGTTGAGTCTTAATACAAATGATTTTAAGAGGTTTCTAAGTGGTGAATTGTAAAATCAGCTAATACCACTACTTGGCCAGCTGACGTCAGCACAGTATGTGTGTGAGTTCCAAGACGATGTACTGAAGTGAATTTCAAAGCTGCAACCATCTCAGTGTTCAGAGCGACCTTGCTACCGATGTGTCTCTGAGGTCCTACTGCTCTGGGTAATTCATATTGATTGCTCATTGTGTGACAGCAGCCCACTCTGTTTCCAGTCCCCCTCACATTCAAACCCAGTTCTAAGGGGGCGGTTGTCGCTGTTGCCAGGCCAGCAATGCCCTGGCCTCCCTGGGTGGGCATACTGTGTACCCTGCTGCCCTCTCTACCCTCCTTATCCTCTGCCCCCCTCTACCCCCCCCCAAACACCCCACTCCGTCACACTGTTCGCCAAGGACAGAGGTCTCTTTCCACGTTGCCATGGAGATGCCGCACGGGAGAAATGTAAAGGGAGGAGGGAGGGAGGGAGGGGAAGTGCAGGGGGAGAGCGTGTGCAGCCAAGTGTGCTTGAGCCGGCATGTCTGAAAACGAGTCAAGGGAGGGAGAGAGGGAGAATGAGAGAAAGGAGAAGAGGGAGGAGGGAAGAAGGGGGCATTTGTGCAGACACCACTCCCCATGGGGCCTTGTGTGTGAGTGTGTAAAGGTGTGCATGCAAGACTGTGTGGGAAAGAAAGACTGTCAATGTGTGAATTTGTGAATATGTGTGAGAGCAAGATGAGAAAAAGATTTTACACGAGCTTGTTTCTCTATATGGCATTTAAGCGTGAGCAATCAGAGGCTGGATAGAACAGGACTACAAGCCTGACACCCCCCCCCCCACACACACACACCGGAACCTTTTCTCTGGGGGGCGGGGGGGGGGGGGGGGCGATGGTTCCACCTCAAAGCTCTGTCTTAATCTAGAAATACAAACAGCTGTCTGCTGCTTCAATGTCACTTTCATGGCCATGCAGGTAAAAAGCAGGATGTCATTACATGTCATATATCCTTGACTTTACTAGAGAGCCACCAGAGGATGGAAATGGAAACATGTAGGTTTTATGGTCGAGTATCAAAAACTGTCCAAGGTTTTACACGGCAGTGCTGCAGGGGAAAAAGAAGACATGTTGCTGTGCGTGTGTGTGCGTGTTGTGGATCTACTGTTGCTCAGAGAACAGTGTGTGCCCGACAGCGTACACGTCTTGAAGGAACATACCTGACAATTTGAACAGTAGTTCGGAGGCCATTTTCACCGATATGTCCTGGGAGAAGAGGTCTTTCTGGGGGCGGGCCAACGTCTCGGGGAGGTTACTCATTGGCTCACTCTTCTCACTCGCCCCTAAAGTGCTGAAGGCCAGCAGGTGAGAGGCAGGTGGGGTGAGTTCTGCAGAGGGTGGGTCCACCTCCATGGGCTCTGCCTTTACTTTCACCTTCTGGTAGTGGGCATCTTTGTTGTTTTCTGCAGCAGATGATTGAACAAGAAGACAATTACTGGTTAGACTGTGATTGAAGAGATTCAACTGATACATTATTTAAGGGTAAAGATTGGTTTTATTCACAGAATACACCGACTAACCAGAAAAATAGAAACCTATTAAATGTAATGCAATAGTCCTGCAACAGGTACCTTACTAAAAATTATTATCAGTGGTGGAAAGTAAGTACGGTACTTAAGTACAATTTTACTATTGTACTTTGGCCCAAGTACTTCCATTTTATGCTACTTTATACTTCTACTACACCACATTTCAGAGGGAAATCTTGTACTTTTCACTCCACTACTTTTATCTGACAGGTGTAGTTACTAGTCACAATACAAAAAAAAGCAGTGTCAGGTTGGGGCCCCTTGTCACATTTCAGATGTCTGAGTCGTTACTGTAGCAGGTCCACCACAGATTTATTTCCCCTGTAAACTTCTCTCTGAACTTCTCAGAAGTGTTCAGCGCCCAAAAAAGCAAAGATTACAGAAAAGTAAAAAGAGGAATGCATATTTGTGTAGCAGAACTTCCTTTTCCTATCCCATTAATCATCTCTCAATACCTCAAATTTGGATTTTGATACATGCTGGTAATACTTGTGTACTTGAATTCAGGACTTTTACTTGTAATGGAGTATTTTAACATTGTGGTATTTTGGCACTTTTATTTAAGTATAGGCTCTGAGTTTTTCTTGCACCACTGGTTATTGCTGTGGACTACTACAGTTTGTGTACTTTATATTTGTTCTTTATTGGACTGAACTATACTGAAAGGTGTTTCTATTACTCTATCCACTTTATTTACATACTGTGTATGGAGGAGCAAAAAATTTGTAACAAAAGTTAGTATTTATTTCAGGACTGTTGAATTACATTACAATGTATAGGGATGTATTCTGTGTATTAACTAGGACATCAAACTCTATATTACCTCAAAAGTACTATTAGTAGTATTATAAGTACTCAAAAAACAACCAGCTGGCAAAAAATGTATGATCCAAAACAGTGTATGCATTCAAAATGTTAAACTTTTGTAATTTATTTGTTACTAAAATCAGTTTATCTAGGCATAATGGACATACTCTATGTCTTCCACATAGCTTTCAATAACTGCAGAATTGTTTGAACACAGATGATTACACTGTACCGGCATATCTAATAAAGGCTTAATTTGATGGGTTTTTCTTTCAAATTACCTGCCAGATCCTGTTTATTCTGTACAAGTCAAGTCCGTCTCATTCATACAGCAAAACAAAACAACACAAAAATACTTTTTCACCCTGAATATACAAGTGAATTAAGCATCCAGCATACATGTTTAAAGATGAATGGATTTGAAGCTAAAATAGAGAAAATACAAATAACAGCCAAACCATGAGCATTGCCACTAAAGCCGAGCTGAGCCGGTTAGCATCTTGCTGTGTAATTATTAGGGCACGAGAGCACCGGGAGGTCACACACTCGCTTGGGGGAGGGCTCCAGCAGCTCATGTAGGTTCACTGTAGCAAACAGCAAACACGCTAAAACACATTTAAGTGTTAACTAAAAAGCAATGAATCTATGTTTATAACTAGAGGTGTTGGCTATAAGAGTCTCTGATTGAAGGTAGTTTTTCAGCATGTAAACAGTGGCCTGAAAGGGTGAAAACAGCTGTTGACTCACTTCTCATACAAGTTCAGAAGGTGAGGCAAAGAAGGCAGGCTAAAAATAGTCGAAGGCATCTGTTAGGAATGTCCCGAGCCGATCTGCAGAATCAAACACCGACTCTCCTCTCTATGGATATTAAACAAAGGCCACCATAAAAAAATATTGGAAACTATTAAAAGGAAACTGTGATGCAGGCTATATTTTCTTAATGCAGAGCTATTCCGTTGTCAGAAATTGGTTCCCTAACGTCCTCTATGACTAAATTTACTAGATTAAATGTAGGCCTATTTTAGGCTACATCAAGGATGCACTGTGCAGTTGTATGATAAATGAATAAAATGAATAAATAAATGAGATTGGAGGGTGAAAAGAAACCCTGATGTCCCTAGCATCTGTATATCCAAGGGATGTGATCTTTTGACTGTAGTGATGGCAGGAGGCAGTGTCTCAGTGTGGTGACAAGCAGGAGCAAGACAAAGCACTATGGTTGATACAGTGCTGCTGACATGGCGACTCAGCACGATTATAGGATATATGAATTTGGCAGGGCATTGGGAGCAGTGGAGGGGGGGTTAGAAGAGCTGGAGAAAGAGTAGGGAGGGAGGGACACACAAGACAGTAACCCTGTGCTAACCCTGCCACCCCTCCCCTCACATTCTCCACTCCTCTGCTGAACGAGGCCAGTGTGCGACACCAAGACTGGACCTACAGTACATTGTGCACACGTGTGAACATGTAAGACTATCTACTGAATCATATTGTGTGTGTATATACTACTGTGTTTATGTGGATGAATCAAAAGTGTAAACTTCCCCTTGCCTCCTCCCTCAGGTCCAGGTGTCTGGTTTAGTGGTAGTAGCCAGCATGTGGGGGACACTGACAACCATCAGCCCCACTAATCCCTTAATCAGGTGGCCACAGTTGGCCAAGAGTAACCTAGGAGAAGCTGATGGAGGGGCAGAGCAGAGGAGGAGGGAGACGGAAGGGCGGAGGGGTAGAGGGGCACTGCTCTGTAAGGGTCAACCAAGGGACACACGAGCTTCCATCATTGGATCACCACCCTAACAGCAGAGGCTGAGTGGACTGCCGTGCTGCAAAAACACACAGTTGTACACAAAAACCACATCCACGTCCTAAAAGGACACTATATGTGCTTGAGCTCCCAGTGCTGGGACAAACAACGCTTACAACCCAAAGAGCCATTACAGGGAGATCACATGACACAGAGAGAAAACGTTTGCTCCTAAACACACTGACATCACGCTGAAAGCATCCCATCGCAGCAGGCCGGATCAGAAGTCTACCTGTCACTAAATAAAAACATGAAAATGTGGCCTTACTCCCACACTGATAATAGCTCTGGCTTTTTGGTCGGGGTCATGACCTAATGTTCTGAAGCCATAAAAAGCAGCCCTCAGTCTGCCTGAATCCAGCTTGTGCGAGTCTGTACATGAGAGAGTGAGAGTGTGTGTGTGCCCTGTGTGTCGATGTGTCATCCCCTCTGCTGCAGAAGCCTCCTCTGTGATACACCAGCTGCCATTAGGCCACAGAATCAGGTCTGGAGGAGTGTGTGTGTGTGTGTGTGTGTGTGTGTGTGTGTGTGTGTGTGTGTGTGTGTGTACCAAAGTGCCTGTGCCCTTTCTCAATAAATATCATAGCTTTTCTTTAGTGTCAGTGTTGCTCCAATTCCTCCTAATATTACTTCAAAGTATGGCAGTAAAACTTAACAAATATAAATAAAACCTACAAATATTTTCCTGAACTATGGGAATTGAATGGCGTTAAACTGCAGGCTATTAAGTTATGCGTGTGTTTTATAAATCTGTATGATAGCTGTAGCACTTAAAAATTCTAAAAAAAATAAAATAAAATGGTATTTGGCGGTTTATATTGTGATATTTTAAAAATAATTACACAGTAATGGTATACATGGGAGCCAATTTTGCAGTCATGTTTGAGAAATATTAAAAGCCAGGGAAACTGACTTCTAAAGTATAATTTCATTACAAATAATCTAATTTACTACATTTTTCACGTTCACAATTTGGCCTAGATTTAGAAGAATATTAATCTTGCAACAAGATGCACAAAGTCCTCTGCAGCATTTGGCTGGCTGTCCTCTCATCTGAACATTACACAGGGACAGCACACTCCAATGTAACTGCAGTACTATTATTTAATTTACCAACGTCATTTTTAATTTCAACATTTAAAGAATGGAGCAAGGGTACACAAAAATAGAATTAAAAAGAGTAATTTGTCACGCCTGAGCATTCCTCGTTTCCCTCAACGCTCCAACAGCGAATTGCTTAAACTTTTTGTTAATTTATTTGTACAAGTACACTTGCACACATCTGTATTCTTCTGGCTGTTATACATTTGGTAAATAAGCGGTGAACTTTTAGTTTTAGTTGTGTTTTAGTTTTAGTGCTTAAACAAATGCATACAGATGCTATTTGTGACTACTAATGACAAACTGTTAAGATTGTCAGCCTGTCTGGATTAGGTGGGTTAAAACTTTTGTCCAAATGTGACCCATAACCACGTAAAAGGCTGCAAACAAAAGCTTCTCTCAGCTCCATTCGGTTTGTAACAACCATGTAGCACAGTTTTACAATGTGTGTGAATGTGATCTGTATGCCAAGTTACTATAAATGCACTATACATGCCCTTGTTCCCTCTGACGCAGCACTACTCAAGTTTTGAGTCAGAATGGAAGCGACTGGGGGTTTGTGCGATGTTCTGTTTTAAATGATCAACTTTGACCTCAGGTGTCTACTTGAATCTGCGCGGACGTGACAGACTGTTTCACTGAGATTATACGGTAGGAAGGTACAGATGCAGGATAGATTTGTAACTACACTTGGACAAAAAAAGTCACATACCATTAGTGACTTAATGCATGCACAGTCAATTTATTGCACCACTGTGATGCATTGACAGCAAAGGAACAAAAACTTGGACAGACAGACAGTGAGGGAGACAGACAGACAGAGGGAGAGGCAGAGAGGAAGGGTAAAGACAGGGAAGAAAATTGTCAAACAGTGCCAGGAAAAGAGCACCCGAGGGTAAGAGAGGAAAGAAGAAAGCAGGATGAGAGAGCCGAGCTGGGGGAGGACAGAAGGATGAGGAATGGCTAGAGTCTTAATGACAACCTCTCCACCTCTCCCCCCTCCCGTTATCCTAGTCTACCCTTCTCCCTGCTCTGTTATTCCACATCTCTCCATCCCTGCCCCCATCCCTCTCTCTCTCTCTCTCAATCTCTCTATTCTCCTGCTCTCTAGCCGACCTGCTCAGACAGGGGTGAAGAGTTCAGGCGCTTCAAAGGCTGCAGTGTGGAGACTGCATGTCATGTGGGAGCCACAGCAGCCTTGCCTGCAGACTTCACAGACAGCTGCTGCTACAATTGATCCTCGACCAGCTAGCCCTCAGTAGTTCAGCCTTTCCAACGGTCGCAAACTGCAGCTACATCTGACTCTAGAGCAGCGTGCTTGACCAACAGCCCATCAGGAACCAGATATGGCCCTTATAAAGTGGCCCTAAACAAAAACATTTGGCACAAGCCCGAGCCAAGGCTAGTAAAGTTTTATCATATAAAAGGTCAAGACAAAAGACGATAAGTGATGGCCTCAGTAATTCTGTCAATCGCTTCCGCATATAAAACTACCTACTTAGGAAACAAACACATTTAGAAAGGGGCAAAAGGAATCAACTGTTCATTTCTGTAAATAGAACTATAGGCAGAGATAAGAAGCCAGTGAGACAGAAAGAAGGATGTGGAGGTAGGGAGGGTGGGAGTAAGAGAGGTCAGCGAGCGGCCACACTGAGGGGGCATGATGAGGACACTGTCAGAGCAGTGTAGAGCTTAACATAAAGTAATACTGTACAGTAATGCCAGTGTTGTGTATCAGAATGGTGAACTGCTTACACAGTATGCTGTGATAAGCTATATTGAGTAAATAGTCAATCCTTTTATATGAGGGTAAAGATAAATAATGAGAATTACATTCACTAACTAAAAGAGAAAAGGCTATATATTTTTTAAAATATAAATATATTTTTTAATAAAATAAATATTATGTTCAATGCTCCATTTGGTTAGTTTTTGGTTGATTCCTAATCTTGTGTTTTCTCCTAGAAGCCAAAGAAATTGTAGCTTCCCGTATTATTTAAACTATTTCTGTCACTTTACTTTGATTCAAGATGAAATCATTTTCTTTGTCACATAACGGTTGCTAACCAGTGCAGCCAGTACTATGACACGTTTTCCTAACTTTCGTGCTTTACTGTCCATGGTGCAAAATCAGTAGGAGTAGTGCGATGACATGTAAGCTCCATACAAACAAGGTAGTGTCAGGCAAGGTGAATTTTTTATATATATTTGAATAGCTGTAAAAAGGACCATGTTTGTTTTCAGTGCACCATCACTGAATTGATAATTTGGTCACAAATGTTGGGTGCAAATATAAATCTATTACATAATAATGCTGTATAATGCAAATAAACATATTCTACAACCAGTAGACATGCAAAGAAAAAACATATGCTTAATGCAATTTAAGCAAGACTGTTAATAAGCCTGCCTGCATCTGTCATCCTAAACTGCTTTTAGACTTTAGGAAAGCCTTCCACTTCATTAACTTAATCCCTACAGCTACCTGACGGCAGCAGCAGATGTACAGTGTGTGTTTTATCTGTATCAAGTGCCGCACCAAAGAGCAGAGCCATTACGCACAGTGATCCACTGTGGTTACCTCGAGGAAACCATGCACAACCAACCAGGGTGCTGCAAAAAAAAAAAAAAAAAAAACACACAAATCTCTGTGCATCAGGATGGTATTCTGCCACTTTATCTATTGCATTTCAATTCATAAATTTTAATAGCAAAATGAAATGGTACAGCAGAGAACAGAGAGTGTTTTAGTGAAATTGAAAAGTGGCAAGTCAGGAGATATTTTTTCAGGAGAGAAAAAAAACACAAAACTGTTGTTGTGGAGAGTCATGTAACTGTCAGATTATCCAGCTGACAGTGAATATCCACACTGTAGGAAGACAACATGCAGTACGTCAGTCAGTTGTGGCTCAGACAGTAGAGGCAATCATGTGAAGTCTTTTGAGGGGAAGCCAGGTGGCATCCTTTGATTATAAACAGTGTTAATTATCACTCAATCAATCAGCTTTGGAACTGCCAATGCTTCTAGAAATCAGCACCCACTTTCAGGCTTCTTGCTGCAGTCAGCTAATTACCCTGAGGCACAGACAAAACCAAAACCAGTTTCTTATAAAAACTATGGGCATCAGCTATCACTGGAGCCGGTGAACCAAACCAGGGATAAACACCAGTTAATATTAAACCTACATTTGAATGGTAACCATCTCCATGCTGCTTTGTTCCTGCTGGATGTTTAAGTAGGTTGTTGTTTTCTATAATATCGACAAAAAAGGACCTCATAAGCTAAAAATCTGCTGCTGTCAGTTTGGTGCCATGTCTTTCTGCACCTCAGTGGTCAGAATTGCTTAATGCAACTTTTATTAGCAAGGTAACGAGCACTGTAGAGGGGAGAGGGCCTGTAAAATGTCCTCAGAGATGGAAGGCTTGTTCTTAAGGAATGAGGAATGAGTTAAGCAAGTACAGTAAGTGTGATTTCACACCTATAGTGAGGGTGGCTGGATGGTGAGTGGGTGGCACGGCTGTTACCCACACGATGCCAGTCTGCCAGGGCACCACCTAGGGCCCTGTACACCCCCCCTCCCCCTCCCTTCCTGTGACGCCATGTTCCCTTTGCCCTGCAACACCAGTGCCCATCTGCTAGGACACGTTAGCCGCTGGCGCCAGGGACTACTTAGCCCGGCGTAATTAGCCCCCAGACACCAGCAGCCTGGTTTTAAACAGATGTGGGGGAGGTAGTGCTAGCAAGGCAACTCAACACGACCAACCAATGTTTGATACGGAAGAGAGGAGGGGGGGAGGCGAGAGAAGAGAAGAGGAAGTGACCTAGTTAAAGGGATGATGCAACTCATGTTACAGCACAATGGGCAGTAATGATGACAACCCCACTTGCTCTGACTGTCCAATGCCATGGTCGAGGAAGGATGAGCAGCAGAAATCTCATTAGGCTGTGTCCATTTGCTGTACGACAAGCAACAATGAGAAAATAAGCACTTCTTAACAGACAAATAGTGATGTTCTGAACAAAGAAAATGCTTAGCCTAAACTCCCCAATGTGATTTTCCTATTTAAGTATCCTCACTGGGTTATTGTGTTCTGGGGCTGACCTTTAACAGTGAACAGAGAGAGGTTACAGTGTAGATGCCCTTGAACCCCATGGCCGTAATCACACGTGACTGTAACAGCATTGACCTTTCCCTGGCTCTCTCCTTTCCTCCTCACCATCGTTTTCTCCTTCCCTTCCCCCCCAGGGTCATTTGAGGGTCCAGACTCTTGTCAAGGCTGTCACTCTAGACAGCCCTCTCCATCTACCGCCCCCGCTGTTGCCATGGTAATGGACGGCACTGCACTCCGAGGACTGTGTGAGGGGGCAGCGGGAGCCAGCGGACGGATGAACGCTGCAGCATCTTTCCCTAACCTAGGTCAACCTTGCAGAGCTAGTGTAAGTGATGGGAGGGGAAAACGCTGGCCATGCTGCTTGAGGACCAAATAAACTGGCAGGATAACATCAGTGCTCAGGGATTGGAAATGGAGATAGGAGAGAAAGAGGGATAACAGTGATGAAACAAAGAACATAGGTGGGGGCAGTACAGCAGAGGAATTATATACTGCCCATGTCATTGTCTCAGGTTCTCTCTCAGATTTCTTATTTCCCTGATTTAAATTAGATTTTTCTGTTGTTTTAAAAGTAGTAATCATGTCACCTTTGTCTTCATCAAACACGCACACAAAAGCACATGCACACACACAGAGAAACGTGACCTGGGGGCAGGCAGTGGAGCAGCACACGTGTAGTACCACACAGCTCCCAGCCAGCATGAGTCACTCTGAACACCAGTCAACCCAGAGAGAACAATGGCAACCGGTGTGTGAGGTGTCTGTCAAGCACGCACACACTGGCACAGGATGAAGAGCCGCGGAGGGAGCAACGCCCCACTGCGCCACCATCAGACTGCCATTTGCTTTGTGGTTTTTAGCGCTGTGGATGCATATTTGCAGTATGTCACATTGTACATTTTATGGTTGCACAACCAGTCTATTTTTTTTTTTCTAAAGAAATGGTAGTTCATGAGGCCGGCTAGGTATTAGATTAACTAAAAATGTAAAAATATTTGTTAATTCAGAAAAATGCATACAGTATGCATGTATTGCAATTAATTGTTAAATCAAGAAAAAACATTCTTCTGTGTGTCATATAGCTAGGGAAGCCAGCTCTGTTGGTACATACTGATAAATACTTCAGCAAATATCATTCTCAACTGCCTGAGAGATACACTCCAGCAGCCCACAGTGGACAAACACCTGTCCATAACACACTTGAACTGGACCTGGCATTCAGTAGTGATTTTGGATGTAGGCTAAAATAAGCAGCCGCTTTAAACTTTATTTAGCCGTGACACAAAGTGTACAGTAATTGAAAAACAGCAGTACAGCAGAACTAAAATAAAGAACTAGCTTTGAGTCCCTGCCTTAGGACTTGTTACAAACATTCTTGCTGAGCTCAAACCAGAAGCTGCAAAGGCTAAATCATGCTGCACTGGATGATGTCAGAGTGGTCCATACAGGTTGAAGCATGGTGCGTGTCAAATATGTTACTGTTTAATTTTCTGTTATGGAACAAGGGGCAAGGCAGGGTTGAGTTTTAAGTTCAGTATAGCAAGCAGATATATCTTCTGCCATTTGTTGCCACTGCTTTGAAGAGGGACATTGAAAACTGATCTTCAATGTACTGCTTCTTGTTCACAAAAACTTGGAATAAACCACAGATGCATGAAGGGGTACTGTAGAAAGAAAATGAAGGGTCAAGATAAGTTATCGGTGATATCATCACCGAGGATACAATGGCTTCACAGCCACCATCTAGAGCAGAGGCCTCAGAGAAACTATTTCACCACATATGCTTTTTCCGCCGCAGGTACACTTTGCTCACCTTTGAGAAGTTGTGTTTTACACAAACTTAAGAAATACACTACATACATCCACTTTCAAGACCACAGATTTCATTTTTTGCTTAAATTTAGAAGAATTACATAATTGTGTGGACTGTTGCATAGGTCACAAGCTTTTTGCATTCCTCCTTATCACAAACATGCACAGATCCATACATAGTGTGCACACGCCCTACCTGAAAGCTTAATCAGCAGCTCAGAGGCCACCTTAACGCTGATATCCTGGCTCAGCAAGGTGTTCTTAGCCATGGGGCTTCCTTCCCTTGGTTTCAACGGCCCTGGGCGCTCTGAGGCTGCCGCAGCCCCCGCTGGCCCGTCCTGGCAGAAAGTCGCGGGGAAGCTTGGCTGGACCTGGCTCTGGGACTGGGAGGCT
This sequence comes from Maccullochella peelii, assembly GCA_002120245.1. NCBI lineage: Eukaryota > Metazoa > Chordata > Actinopteri > Centrarchiformes > Percichthyidae > Maccullochella > Maccullochella peelii. Next base: position 109,431 of record LKNJ01000466.1, on the reverse strand, counting down.
GGTCTAGGGCTCAAGGCTTCCTCCGCTTTGGGCTCTTCCTTCAGGTGGAATGGAGACTTGAGTGTCTCCCTCTGATTGGCCGCTGCAGCCAGAAAGAAAAGAAATTGAAGCAATGAAAAGAAATTAAGAAAGAGAATTTGGGGAGAGCAGGAAAAAAAAAAGAGACCAATTACTGATTGTGACCAAATGAGTGAGGTTTGTTGTGTATTTTGAAAGGTGTACGTTCAACCCAGAAATAACAAGTATAACTGCATTCTTTCCATCACAGCATTACATCTGAGAGGAAGGCAAAAGTTGTCTAAAACTTGTATGCACCCAAGGATCACATACTGCATTCTGTATACCACTTGTCCTTCAACTTGTAATGAGCATCAGTCTTGAATATACTGTGGTGCTAACTGCAAAAAAAAACCAAAACAATAACACCTGAAGTTTAGCGTAATGTCCCACAAGGACATCATATCAACATTTCTTGAACTTGAACATTTCTTATGAGTGATGAGGACCACATATACAACATAAAGTATAATACATGAAAATTCTAATTAAATGGAACAACAAAGTGGTCCACAGTGTATTCTCACAGTCCTGTCACTGCAACAGACACCACAGTTGGCGTGCTGTGGGCCAACGCAGAGGGTGCAACCTCATGTCTGTCCTTCTCTCTTGGTCTTTAGGGCATCCACAACAAATTCCCAATTCATTTCCCTCCTCTTTTCTCCTTCACACTGCCCCCCTCCCCATCCCATTAATGTCTGTACACTTTATTCTCAGCTCTACTGTACTGTAAGTCTGGTTTCTGCATCCCTTCTTGCCCCGGACGTCGTCTCAATCCTCTTCAGATGTAAGGACATGAAATAATTCCTGTACTTCTGTGGAGCGCGACAGCAATCGGCTGAAGTCTTATCTGCCATCTCGGCAGTATGTAGCCTAGGTTGGGGAGTGAACTGTCACATGGATCCTTCTGCTCTAAAGTCATCTTCAAGAGAAACTGGGCCACATCTAATCCGCCTATGATGAATAATTAATAATTAGACATGGAGCAACTTCCGATAGCCGCCAAGAAAAGAACAGCGGGGCAGGCGCCTCTCTTTGTGTCTCTCAGCACGTTCCACTACATTCTGTACTAAAACAAAGGTTTACACAGCCTATAGCTTACAACATTGTTGAAATTGAAAATGGCTATAAAGCATCGAGAGAAGGTGTAGAAACATGTTTTAAATACATTCTATTTGTCTGAGCAAAGTTACTTGACATCTTTGTTTCATTCAGTGCAACTATGGGAACCACGGGGGAGGTTAAAAGGATACTATTGTCCACTATTGGAACCTGATTTGTGCACCATGCCATTTTTCAGAAGTAATTATGGTACCAAGTACTTCCTTAAGTGGATTGGCTGTTGGCAGTATACAGATCTGAATATGTGAAACTTGAAACAGTTACATGAATGCATGTGCTGTGTTTACTGCAAAATATATATATTTTTAACGTAACATTTAATTTTTTCTTTTCTGGTTTTAGAAGTTACTAACCATTTTATTTTGTAATTTCTTGACTGACTATGGTTAATTAGATGATAATGATGACCTGCTGTAGAAGGAAGTGGGGAGTTTATTTGAGCAAGCGTGAAGCTTGTGTGTAGAACCTCGTGTTCTCTGCAATGTTGCCGTGTTTTTGTTTGCAATAAGTAAAAACTAATTAGCCAGGGATGCAACAGTATCTGCCACTGTGGTGTTGTGATGTAGACTGTCAGTTAAGAAGCAGAGCCTCGTTAGGCCATCACATATGATGGCAGAGGTTGCTTTCTATGTTTTTATATTTCTCTTATACTGTTATTACTGTATATGTACCGTTATTGTTATTTTTCCTCAAAGCAGAACAAGTTTGTAATATGATGTCATTGTAAAAGTAAAGTCACGCATTCTGAAATACGCAAATTCATTTGCTGATGCCCCAACAGATAGACAGTTGGGGAGCTGCTAAGGAGCTACGCAGATAGTCCAAGTTCACCTCTATAATTACCTGTGCATTCAAATTAAAATTCAAAATTTACATTTTAAAAAATTGTATTCCAATGGAGTTTGATTGTGGCTGAGTAGGGTACCAACAAACACATCTACACATCTTATCAACACCCTTTCCCAACCCTTGACCCACCAACAGCTTTCAAACAATCTGTACACTATCTACACTATCTGTCATGCACACACACACTCACAGGGCATGGATATAAGAGAGGCTATCACTCTTGGGCAGACTGCTGTCCAGTCTCCTCTGGCCCCAGCGGATATCTGCTCCGCTCCTCACCCTACCGTCTCACCTAACATCTCTAACCGCCACAGGCCTGCCGCCCCCTGCCCGCATCATCAATCTGTGCTGGCTCCAGCCCCTCTGATTAATGATGATCTATGCCGGAGGGATAGAGGGCTCAGGACAGGGGATACGGGGCAGGAAAAGGGGACAGGTGCTGGTATTTTGACCACCCATGTGGCACCACAATGCCACAGTGCCACACCATGGCGGGCCAGGGCTGCAGTTCGG
>LKNJ01000466.1:67062-106871 GCA_002120245.1 Maccullochella peelii | reverse complement strand
GGGAGGAGGGTGGTGGTGGTGGTGGGGAAGGGGGGGTGCAGTGACCTTCAAGTTCAGGGGCAGTGGCGCAGGGTCGCACGCGGCACCAGCTGGAAATGTCACACTGTCAGATGTCAGCGGGCAGGCTAAGTATAACCTGGTCAGCACCTGGAAGGACGTCCTCTAATTAGAAGCGTGTTGGGCCATGTCGGATCAGACAGGGACAGCACACTTGGTCACCGCCTTACAAACACACATAAAAATACACTATCCCATTTACCTACGCAGACACACATCTATATCTTAGGAGAAATCCTTTCTTTGCGTTGTCACATACAATAGTACGCGTGCTGTGTCATGCTGCATTCAAACCATATGAAAATGCTGGGTTGCACATAAGCCACTGACTCAACACAAACTTAGATTCTCAAATTCTTCTCCTCCGTGGCCTCACGAGAACAAAAACAACCTCAGGATGTTCACTCACACACAAAGTCACACCACTCAAGTGACCTTTCGGATTGTCGCTATAAATAGAGTGTATTTCCACTAAGAATCTATGTTACAGAGAATGAATTATTTAGTAGGCTAATCCAATGGGCAAGTTTTTTTATTACTCTAAACTGATGGCTCAATGACAAAAAGCCAGAGCAGAGTACCAACAGGAACAATTCAGCCTACAATACCAAGCTTACACTTGGGCCTTTTTGTCTGTCAGAATTTCACAAATCACAATGGCATCATGAGCATCCAGCCTCTGGCAGATCATCTTGTGAAATGAATACAGATCTGAGAAAAGAGATGGGCGTCTCTGGGTGACTGGGCATCTCTTCTATGAGCTCCCTGCCTGTGTGAGTACGTACCCAGGCCAATGTCAGCTCCCTGTGCATGATACTGTAAAGCTGGTTTCTAGCTCCGGGTTGACGATGCTATCAGTTTGTCTCCATGTTATCACACCCCTCTGACACCTGCCACCAATGCTACTTCCATCGTCGTTCTCTTCCCTGTTTCTCTCCCCTTCGCCACGCTTCTCTCTCGCGCCTCATCCGTCTCGCTGCCAGGCGCTTGTCCACTCCACCTCACCTCTCGCTCCGTGGTCAGGGCTGCCGTCAAATAACTTCATTAGCTTTCCACCTCTGTCACGCCAGCCTGCTCCCCCTCTGACAATTGGCTGCTGTTTTCTCCCGGAAAAGAAAAGAAAAAAAAAAAAGCACAGGGCTACGTGGGGCAGGTTGAGAACCCAACAATAGCTGACAGTGTGCTAGACACCGGACAGTGATACTGATGGCTGCAGTGGGGATGTATGGACCAGAGGTCACACACAAAAGGCCTGCCTGTGTCTGCTCATGCAGAGCTGGAAAGCAAGGGACATGCAGATTAAATCTAGATGTTCACAAAGAGACAAAACTAAAGACAAGACATTTCAAAATTCAAAATATTCTGTGTGAACTACGAGATGGGCAACAAGCCCAAGTATTTCTACACCTGAACATATTATAGATGCACTTATGGTGTTTTCAAATACAAGAACAGAAAAATAATGTCAATAAGTAGGATAATGACATGTTAATACAGGGTAAAAAAAAAAATCCACGTTCTATAAAAATCCTTAAAAAGTACTCAAGATTTTTATGTACACTGTTAAAATTCTGCCTGTGCATCAGTTCAGCGTAGCAAAGCATTGTATGCAGGATACTCTCACAGGAAAAAGATAAATAAGACAACTGCAGAAGCATCATGACAGATGCAACACCTCCCACAACCCCCTGCATGCCAATTATTCACACCCAGCTAGGGTCAAGCTCGTTGTGCCTGTGTCACCGCAGCGGGGGTGTGGGGGGTGGTGTTTGGAGGGTGTGCAGTGCCCACTGTCATTATTAACTCTGGGTCCACTGGGCACAGGGTAGGGGCTGTGCATTTCAAAGTGCCTCAGTGGCTTTCATCTCTGAATCAAAATGTGGATCACACTGGATAGCTAACGGTTGTGTCAGTGTGCAAGGATAAAAATCAAAGGGTATCAGTATAACACTCAATGGAAAGCAGGGCAGCCCAAAAAATGATATGCTTATTATGTCAGAGGTCAGGAAGAGTTCACTGGCTTTTTATGCCTGGGGAACTCAATGCAACTCCCTCTTTGCCTCTTTCTCCCTCTCCCTCACTTGCTGTCACTTTATCTGTCTCTTTTTTTTTTTTCCTTCCCTCTCCAGCTTTTCATATGTTCTCCCCACTCCCTCCCCTCTCTCCCAGGCCTTGTGGGATTGAGGAACTGAGACAGCAGTGTGAAAGCAGGAGGGATGAGTTGCTCGTGTACACATTCAATCTGGGTTGGCAGGGAGGTCAAAAGAAATGGAGTCTAGAGGTCCCAGGAGGAACTTCCTCACCTGTCCCTCCCTGGCTGCTCTGTGGTCTCACAAAGATCTGAGCCCAGTTGTTGTCAGTTTCATAACCCTCTATCTTTATCTTCTCCCAACAAAGGGAGAACTTTGTGATCAAAGAAGCAGTATTCATTAAAACCTATCATCATGCATTCAAGTTCAACATCCTCTCGTCCTGTCTTTTCATATCCTTCCTCATTCTCCTTGAATGATGCCCTGACTAAGATGTCCGCCACTTGACACTGGACTGACATTGCGAGGAGCCATCTTGGCTCCTCTGGGAGTTGCCTGGGCTTGATTGTGCAGTCTGAGAGTGAAGTGCAACTGGCACCCAGGGGGCATCCATGTGGAGCCGGGGCGTGTGAGATCGAGGGGGAGTTAACTAAGCCGGCCCAGTCCCCGTGCATCCTGGCGGGGTCACAGGATGGCGCTGAGGGCGCTAATCATTTCAAATTATGAATTCCTTTTTAATTATGAATTATGCATACATTTTTAATTAATCTAATGTTCCCAGGGTTTTTTCCTCCCATCCTCGCTCAAGATCTCAATCTAATTACACAGCATTAAGTGGAAGAGTGGCAGCCGTAGCCTCGACCCCGACGCTGAACCTCGGTCAACCTTTTTCCATCAATCTTGCCATCGTCTCCAAGCTCATCCTTTGATATTTTGCAACATGGTGGAATGCATCTAAACACAGTCTGGACCTAGTATACCTTAGAGCAGCATGTTTGTCAAGTTTGTTCGAATAACGCTGTATCATTATGTTATAAAGCTTAGGAAAAGTCCATGTCACATTGCAACTTTACCAATGGAAAGTAAGAATTTGGAAACTGTTCCATTTTTAAATTAGGCTTTTTAACCAAAGTACAGTAGCTCTATGTAAACAATCCTTAATGCAGGCCTCCAGAACGACTTTGACACAGTTTCAGTTGATCTCATCAACACCTTTTGAATAAAACATGTCAGTCATTTTGTCATAATAATACTGACACACAGACATAGAGAATCGTTAGCAGGAGAAAGATGCCTAGAGGTCACAGATCTTCAACTCCCCTGACAACTGACGAGATGTGGGTGAGAAAAATGAATCCCTCGACAACTATCGTCGAGGTGCCCTTGAGCAAGTTAGTGTTAGTTTAGTGGAGCTCATCAGTGGCCAATAGAGGACTGAGGATGTACTACTGGGAAAGTGTCTTTTTAACTGTGTGCAAAAGAAGAAAAAGAAAATCTATCATACAGTATTTATCCTTGGATGGATAAATGTCACAAATGGTTGAAGAATGTAAAATTAAAAATAAAAATGTATAATTTGGGTATTATACGTAGTTCAAAAACAGATCATTTATCTACAAGATTAGATATGAACATACTGTACATGCTCTGATTTAGGTCATGACTTTAGCTCTGCACATTGGTACTTCAGTTGATTTTTATGTGCATGTTCTACTCTGTATTATTGTGTGTACCATCATGATTGGTAGCAGCATTGTTTCTGCATGAGGTGCACTTTAACTGATGAATACCAAAAAATATATAAATAAATAAAATAAAATCATCCCGGTTGACCATTTAGCAAAGCAACATTTAGAGGCATGAAGCTACTGAAGTCTTAGTTTCAAAAGAGTGAGGAAAAAAAACGCTCAGTATCAGATTCCAAGCATACCATGAAGGAGTAAGTAGACTGAGAATGTTCTGATATTATGCTAAGAATGTCTCCTCTGTTTTGCTTATTCCAACACACCTTCATCATACACAGAGGTGGCATTGAGATGTGTCATCTTTCGATTGTAGATTTGCAAAATCAGTTCTCATAGGTGACATCCTTCCTGTGTTTATGCATCAGCTGAGCAGGTTTTTGTGGGATGGTATTGGAATATTTCAAGCCCTTGTATCTGTGACAGTCTAATATGGTTGTCAATAGCAATATACAGTATACATACAATGTGTGTACTGGCAAGACAATGTTGTGCTAAAACTCCAATCAGAAACACCTTTTGTTATGTAGGTGCCACTATTTACTGTACACAGTGGACAATCAGAGTGCTGAGTGCACATGATATAAAAAGGCAACTTTGCTGTGTCTGTTCAAAGTTTCAATGCTTGTTAAACAGAAGTTTACTAAGAGACTCATCTATTTATATAAAATTGTGTTGTTCTAAAGGCTACTTGTAGGCACAATGAAAATAACTCAAATCTATTCAGTCAAAAATACAGTATTTTGTCTTCCTCAAATCAGTGTCCTAAGGGTAAGTTTTGAATTCTCTGGGTGTTGTCCTAACCAGTTCAAAAGGCATGCAGAACTTGTGAAAAGGCTAAAAGTCTGTGGCCTATTTTCCTACCATACTCCTGGGAAAGACACAGAAACCAAGGTTGTGAATAACCCTGTGTACAAGTGAAGGCATGCCTGATATCTTCAATATGCATAATAATAGTTAAAAGTCTGAAAAACAACAGCTCAAACATATGTGTCTAAATCTACCTGTAAGACCCACACAGCGTCATTTGGCATCTATTGTGTAAACTATTTCTATTCAATTCATTGTATAAAGGCTAACAAGAGCGGGATTTTTGTTAATGCCCATAAAACGTCTAAACACATTAGTGTATTTGCCACTGTCAAAAGCTAAAACTGTCTATTCACTAAAGGTTTGAACTAACTCCCAGACATTTTAGGCTCCCATTGTTTTAAAATCCATTAAAAACAGCTCGCAGAGACATACTGCGGCCTTGACCTGAAACGATAAACATAAAACTGCTTACACTTCTTACGAATGTTATTTCTGGTGACGGTAAAGAATCAAAACAAAACTTAAGGCAAAGGGGAGACAACACATCTCGCTGGAGATCAGAATGAATGTCTTCATGTTCAAGTCTGCAAGAACTATTGATAAAAGTGCAACTGCAATGACTGGAGTTATAAAGTCAAGCTGAGAAAACAGTACAATAAACACAACAATTATGGATCACAGGAGTCAAGCTGTTAGTGTGTCTGTGCAAGCTGTTTTTCCATGTATTTCTCAAAACCATATTACTTTATGCAATCTGTCTTGCATTTGGACAGTAGTAACTGCAGTACAGTACACTGAACATTGGTGGGTTTGTCTTTTTTATATGCAATAATGACAATGAACAAAACTAGCTTTACACTGGTGTTGTGCTTGCTTACAGGTGACTGCCATTATACACAGGCTCCAAGTTAGTAAAAATATACATATATGGATTGATTTTGAGCTGAAACGATTTGTCGATTAATTGATCAGTCGATCGACAGAAAAGAAACTGCGAACTATTTTGATAATGAATGAAACGTCTTCTTTGATACTAAACGGAATATCTTTGAGTTTTCGACAGCTGGTCGAATTAACAAGACATTTTCAGACGTCATCATGGCCTCTGCAAACTTGTCATGGGTTTCTTTGATAGATTAATCGATAATAAAAGTAATTGTTAGTTGCAGCCCTAGAGTGAATTGCATTTTTCATTTTGTAAAAAAAACAAAAAAAAACAAACAAGATGCTAACCTGAAAGCTTCATAAGCAGATCAGTGGCTGTCTTGGTACTGATGTCAGGGCTGAAGAGGGAGGCTGTGGTTGAACCAATAGGACTGGATCTGACCCCGACTCCTACCCCAACTCCAGGTAGATCCAGGGAGTTGGCACTGCTGCTGGGACGGTCCCTGCACATGCTAAAGGGGGAGAGCACAGACAGATCTCTCTCCTGCGGCTCCTCCTTGATGTGGACGTGATTGGAGGAAGCCTCGACCGGAGGGGACGTCTGCTGCTGAGTGTCTGAGTACAGCGGGGAGACCTCCGTCCCTCTCAGGTCTGCGGAGCCACTGTCACCCATCAGGGAACCCTCGCCCTCCGTGTCGGTGGTGAGCTCCTCTTTCACCTTGACGTCTGTGCGAGGGAAGTGCTGGTGGCAGCGCATGTGAAGCTTCAGGCTGAAGTGACGAGAGGAGGTGAAGGGGCAAAGTTCGCACTGAAATGTCTCACCCCGATCCTGGTGCTGATGTACCTGGGAAAGGAGGACAGGTTTGAGTGTCAAACCACTACAGGACATCAAGAGAAGAGATTCTTTGCTTCATTTCAGTTAAACTGATCAGTGAGGTGCTACAACAAACATGCAGTAGTGTTTAATTATGCCATGTAGAGAATATATTACAAGTTTAAATAAAGCATGCGTATCCTTTAATGTTAACAATTATATTCCAAGAGCCATAATAGCTACTAATTAAAGATGATGTGGGTGAGGGTGACGAGGAGAGAAGGGTCACAAGAAAATCCATATCATCTCACCTTCATGTGGGACTTGAGATTGTCTTTGCGAGCACAACGGAAGGGACACAGGGGACACTGGTGGCTTTTCAAGCCTGTGTGGATGACCATGTGTCTCTTCCAGTAGCTCTTGCGTTTGATGACCAGTCCACACACAGGACACTGGAATGGTTTGCCACCATCCTCAGGAGAGCCTTGAGGGCACCAAAGAACATTGTTACCATTTACAAAGAACATTCAAGGAGCCACTCATCCGTCTTTTAGTGCATGGATATATGTACGACGTTGTCGAAATGTACCTTTGTGAGTGTAAAGAAATAAAAACCATGCCTTTTCAAATACAGACTACAGTATTCACAGATCTGGAAGAGACAACTACTCCACACCTAATGGTGAAAACTATCAAGGGAAACGCCAGCTGGAAGCAATGGAACAATGGAAGTAAAAACTCAAGCATGTTTTAGTATCTCGATTATTGTTGTTGGCTTCATATCCGGCATCCATTACTGTTTAATTGGTCTTATTAGAAAGAGGCATGATTGCATTACAAATTCTACAAGGGCCTGTCAGGATGGCTTCATAAGTATTCCAGCGCCGTTCCTTGAAAAACATCTGGTAATCAGTGTTTGGTGAAATTACTGTGCTCAGCCATTCATTGACCTGAGGTGTAAAACCTCGAGACTGCCTATTTGCAACAATAAACCGCCATCTGCGGCCCAACCTCTCCAAGCACAGCAGAGATCACAATGCAAAAAATGACTTCTGCTTATTCCGAGTTGAGCTGAGTGAAGCGGAAATAAAACAGGAGAGAGGGAACGTGCGTGAGTTTACTAGCTTCATGTTAGTACTTAACATGTGTGTTTCCTATGTAATCACAACCGTGTTTCAGAGAAAGGGAGTACACTTTCCTTACATATTCAAAGTGCAGAACATACCCGTGCAATACAGTTTTATAATGGAACAGGCAAGAGACGACAATAAAACAAGACATGACAGTCAATAATCAAGGTCACATTTTTCAGTCTGGCGACCAAACAACTACCTGCATTTTTACAGCGCTGCTCGACCTTGACGGCTCACGGGTTAGAGCAGACCCCCTTTTTAGCATGCAGAACACAGAATATTACATCGACTGCCTCATCTGTCTGAAGTCAATTTGATCCAGCCATTTTAGATTTGGCGGGGTTGCGACACAATCCTTCAAAAGTGCCCATCCATCTCCCTGAAAACATTCTGTTCTCCCTAAAGGCTACTTAGTAAGAGCCTGCACTTTGAAGCTTTCTCTCTCCCTGTGCAAGAGTGAGATCTCTGTGTGAACCATTGTTTGGGTTATATGTCGACATCTGAGCACACACTTACAGAATATACTGCATGGCCATTTGTGAGTAACAGAGAGAGAGAGCATAAGAGGGACGAAAGAGAGTGTGTGTGTGTGTGCGCACACATCTGTATCCAGTCAGTGGAAAGTATGATGTGTTTGGCCTTAAGTCTGCTGTGTTGATCAGTGCAAAGGGCTCTGGTTAGTGGGGGTTGAAGCCAGGAGGAGGCTGCCGAGATGGATATGGACTCCAGGGCTCCCCACTGTGCCGAGCACACACTGACGGCCCCCTTTTGGCAGCACGCACATCCGAGCACAAACGAGCTGGTTTGGGAAGGCAGTGAGGTCTCAGTTGGAACCCCCCGTCGAGCCCACAGACCATTTCCCAGACTAGAAGGCCAGCCAGGGCTGTTTTCTCTCGGCCATGCGCTCTGCTCGGCTGACAGTTAAGCTGAGGCTACACTACTCGCTACTTGAGCGCCAGTGAGGTGAGAACAAAACTAGAGAAAACATGTCATGGAAGTTCAGAATTGTGCTTTCTCTGATGACAATGGTGACAAGTAAACCTCCTACTCTCTCACACACTGACAGCTAAGACATTTTATCTTCTTGGAGTTGAGCTTCCATTGCAATATTAGTTTTAATTTATCAGTACTAACAGTTCGAATTTGCATTTCATGACTTAAGTGGTATTATTTCTTTGGTAAATGCTGACTGGGAAGAAGTGTAATGATATTTCTTTTCTTCAGGTAAATGTGTGTGATTAATTTTTTAAAGGGGCATGGTGAAGGAAGATTAAATCTTTCCATAAATGAAGTGCAGCTGAAATGATCTTGAACCTCTCATAGTCTCTCTCTTCTATACAGATTAAGGCCATTTTTTTCCAATGTAGCAACCTTGCTTGAGCTTTAATAGCCTGATTCTCTGTTTAACACAAGGAAACAATTGAGTGTGTTTTATTGTGTTTTTTTATCTGTGTCTCACTAACGACCTTTTGATCTTTTAACTGGAAAAATATCCAACAATGTACCCAACCTAAGCTGAGCTCTACTCTTATTATCTGTAATGGTGCGACCATTATTTTGATGAATGTAGTATTACTACCACTATGTGTATAGTGATTGCTATGCATGTATTATTATTTTGGATTACCTGCTTGACTGTTGGGTTTGACTCTGCCCTTTGGAGTAGAGGGCAACAGCAACTCTAGGCTCTGGGTGGGTGTAGAGGGAGTGGGAGCCTTCTGGTTCTTGTCCAGCAGGGGCTTCACATCCTCTTGGAGGACCCCAGCAGTCGCCAAGGAGGAACCATCCTTCTTCTCTGCCAGCAGGTTTCCTGCTGCCCTGGCTGCCACCTCTTTGAGCAAGGCAGCAGAGGAGGTCATTGACACAAGTGAGAGAAAGGAACTGGCTGAGGCTTGGTGGTCAGTAGCAGCACTGGCCGTTGACGAGGCTTGGCTCCGCTCACTGACTTTCTTGGAAAGCGCAGCGAGGGTAGAGCTAGCTGACTGTGGGCTGAACGGAGAGTTGAAGGCATCAAAGCGCACCACATCATCTCCTCGACCACCTCCTCCGAGGGCGGGAACTGCAGATGAAGCAGAGGTGGAGGAGGAGGAAGAAGTTGTTGAGGAGGAGGCCACGGCATTCTTGTCTTGAAGTACAGCATTTGCTGCTGCTTTTAACTTCTGGATTGCAGAGTCCGGGGACAGGCTGGAGCTGCAGGGCGTGGAGCAGCTGGCTGGTGGCCACTTATCTGCAACACCTGCCCATACAAAGCCACTGCCGTTGCTAGGGGTGACAGAGTTAAAGGGGTCAAGGGGCTCTTGCTTAATGTTGGTGACTGAGGGTGCCAAGGAGGCTGGTGAGGCTGAGCCGCTGTTGTTATTGGCCAGTTTTCGGGCAAGAGCACTTAACTGCTGGGCATGGTGGGAAGATGGGGAGAGGGTCAAAGGTGGGGCTAGACCTATTGGAGGAGACTCCCCTCCAGCACCTCCCCTGGATGACCGACCCAAGAGCTCCCCAGTGTCAAGTTTCAGTGACCCAGCCTCTAGGAGGCGCCGTAGGTTGCTGCTGAGGGGTTTTCCCAGGGCACGCGATGCTGCTTCACCATACAGTGATGACACCACAGAAGAGAGTGTGTCCTGGACCGAGAATGCACCTCCATCCAGTCCAAGAAGTTCCAAAGAGGCACGATGGACGGGTGTGGGGCAGCCCAATGAGCTCTCACCTCCACAGATATCGTGGTCCCCGGACCCAGCGCTGACTCCAGGCCGTTCATCAGGAGAGGAGCCCCTGGGCAGGAGGAGCTCATCCTGGGTGTCTCCATAGGACGACGACTCTGAGCGTGTGTCAGAAGCATTCCCAAACCAGCCTTCCTCCTCCACAGGACCGTCATCAGGCCCTCCTTCCTCGTTGCTGTCCACATCTGGAAGAGGAGAAAGAACATACAATTTACTGTGAGGGAACAGAAACAAATGCTGTGCCAGTATTGGGACAAAAAGAGCACCATGTGCTCTAGTGAACAGTTAGACTAGGCATTATCTTTCAGCTAAACAATTGAGTATCCTGAGTAAGAATTGTGAAAATAAAACACTAATTGTTAGAGTTAAGTAGAAGGTATGGACATAGCCTCTGGCTGATTTAAGACAGCTTTTAACATCGGAAATTACTATTTACTATTCACTTTTATTATTTCTTATCCTTTCTTGTCTGATGTTGCAGAGCAATTAGAGATCTGTACCATGTGGAAGCCAACCAGAGACTACAATTTTGAACATTCATAAACACAATTACCTGCTCAAACCCAAGTCTGCAATTTAAAGCTGCAAAAATACACTTCAGTGCTCAGCAAGGAGACCGCTAAAATGACTTCCGACACAAAATTCAACCTCTTTCTTATATAATGGCAGCTTTCCATGAGGCGCATCCAATATGTTTGAGTAATTTAGATTTTTCTGTCCTTTTTTTAACCATATTTTTCCCACCCTTGGTCTGGAAGAGTCTAGTAAAGGGGTTACCATGACAACGGGTCCTTCTGGGAGGCTAGGCAGCAAAGATTAGGGTAATGGAGGTTACAGAACTAGATTAATATTCATGAGCCTGCAGATACCACCGGGGAGCCAATAAGGATAGGGTTAAGGTCACCAAGGGTCATTAATATACACTTCATGTATCAATATTCATAAGCAAAACATTACAGCTTGCCAGACAAGGGCGAACAAAGAAAAGTGAATATTCCTGATACATATTAACAAACCTCCATAAGAATATGTCAAAAGCACCAAGCCTGGGCAAAACAAAATGTCAAAGCTGACTTTTTTTCCTCCTCTTTGGGTTACTGTACACAACCTCACAAAACATCCGATAAAAAGGAACTGGCTGAGATTTCTGAGAAAAATGGGCACTCGTACAATTGCAAAAACATGAGGCAATGAAAGAATTATTTTAAATGTCTCGCACACACATATATATCCACACACACACACCAAAGCTGTCTTCACCCTCGCGACCCTGACAGAGGCCTGGTGTGTCTGCTCTGTTTACAGGCAAAGGCAAAACGGTTGCCAGGCAACCCAGCCCAGCAACCTGTTGGGATCATTAGAGTTGGCTGACATCTGGCCAGCATGGCTCGCCATGGTCCACAAAGGTGACCACAATCACAACCCACTGTGACCGCTACTCTCCTGCTGCAACAGATATCAAACAGGGCTTGCAGACTTCCCAACAACTTCTGTCTCACACATGCACACTTCCACCTTACATTTTTCAGTGAAACATAACCAGAAGCTGATAGAACATGTCAGACGCCAAAAAAAACAACACAACGGATGATGTTATAATATTGGTCTTAGGGCTTTCCAACCAGTCTATAAACCCATGTCTAATAGACTTCACCTAGACAAACAATGCAAGATGTAAGAGACTGATGAGCATAAACAGCATGCATGACCCTTCTCATTTCTTGTCTGTTATAAAGGTGAATGAAAACGCCATTATGCGCCGATTGTGAACCCAATTTCCCATGCTCCTTGAAGCCATTATGCCACCTGAGTAGGGTTAACAGGAAAGAAAGAGAGGGAGAAAGAGCCAGTGAGTCATGCAGGGCAGGGCTTGACCCATTTCCATGTGACATGCGAAAAGCAGCAAGAGCCACTAATGGCTGTAATGTGGTTAGAGGGAAATCGCTAGATTGCTGACCCAAGGTCTCAGCTTTGAGGCTCTCTTGCTTCCTAGGTTCACTCTTAAACCTCAGGGTTAGGTGCAGCTGAATGCAACACTACACCACTAGGCTTCTGCCAGAGTGCTACAGTGCACTGATGCACTCCACTACCATGGCTTTGTGTGTCACAGGCGAACCACCCCCGTAGGCGGAATGACATTTCCCAAGGTCATGGTCTCCAGCCCAAGCTCTAAGGGGGTCTCATGTGAGCACTGTACTCTGTACTGTGCTGTATGCCCACCACGCGCATGGAGACAAACATATGCACGTGCATACATGTGTTTAAACTACAAATATACAGCCACCAATGTGATTTAATGTTTAATTTTAAAGTCCCCCCCCACAGCATTTTTTTCTGACACACTTTCAACTGCTTTGCCTCCGGTACAGCGGCTGGCTCGACGACAGTAACTGCAACCCCCCCAAGTGATGGAGGCATGGAGATACGGGCCGAGGCGGCAAGCGTCTGCCACTGAAAGGGAACCATTTAGCAGTGTAATGGCGGGGATGACTTGCATGTTGAGACAAACAGCTGCGGGGTGCTCAGCAGTCTGGATCTGTTATCACTCACAAACGGGTGATTCAGTGGTGCAGTAGCGGGGGATTTTCTCTCTGGGCCGCAGAGATGTATAGTGCCACCACATTATAGACAAAGAGAGAGAGCCATAAAAAGTCAAAGTGCAAGCTGAGGCTACATATAGAGAAGGCCGTGAGCCTTCGAGACTGGCCAGCATAAACTGCCTTGAGATTGAACAGAGATGTACACTGAGCAGCTAAAAATATTTTGATGTAGCACCTCTGACTTACAATGTTTGGAAATGTGTGTTGTGTTAACCTGTCACAAAAAAGAGACAGGGAGCTCACAGCCTGTAACCACAGCTAAAAACAGTTGGACATTACAGGTAGTGTTCTTGTTCATTGTTTCACCATGCAGTGCTGTCAGCAATCTCCATTCGTGAACTTGGCAGGATTATTTTGGCCATGGCTTTTCTAGGTCAAAGAGGGGTGTGTGTGCATGCACATACAGTACATACGAGTTTAGTACAGGAGTCAGCCAGAGTTCCTTGTCACACAGAATGATCGCTGGTAAAGTGAAGAGCAAGGCGCCGGAGTAAAGGTAGGTCAGGAGGTCGTCACCCACCACATGACTTGTGTGAGGCTGCTGACTAACATATTACATCTTCCTCCCTCTCTCTCACACACACACACACACACACACACACACACACACACACGCATAGACAAAAAGCTATTCTGTGACTTAGCCAGGCATAAAAATTGGCCTCACTGACCCCAGGCCTGAACAGGGTAGGGGGAGAGGAGACGGGAAGGCGAAGGAAGGAAGGGAGAGATAGAGGGATGGTTAGGAGAGGGGATGACTTGGCTGGGCAGGCAAGAAGAGGAGGCCATTAGCCGATTAAGGCTGGACAGGGCTGCATCAATACTGTGCCGATGTCAAAATGAGAGTCATGCCCATGAGCTAATATAGCAATCAGAGTAAGAGAGGAAAGAGAGAGGGAGCACGAGCTACAGAGAGGTAGTGCAGGTCAGGGAATCACTAAAATCACAAAGATTGCTGACCACAAAACCATAAAAAGTCAGAACATAAAAGACTGCCACAACATACCAAGACTAAAGCCATCACATCTACATTGCCAAAATGATTAGTCTTACATCTTTCCTGCTATGACTGGGAGGGCGAGATGGTGGTGGTGTGTGCATGTGTGTGTCTGTGGGGGTGGGTTAAGGAGGTAGAGCAGGGGGTGAGGACATAGGAAGGAAGGCAGTGAGTATGGATGTAGTGAGGAAGGAGCCGCGGCGGTAATTAAGTGTCCGGCTGGGCCCTGGCGGGGGTTGCCACGACCGCGGGCTATGCTAATGAGCACGCCCGGCGGTCAGGGCTGCCTTATTAGTGCCTGCTGGACAATATGGTGGGAGAGACACTCTACTGGCGGCCTCACGTCTCTGCTGAAATGACTAATGGTCCTCCCGAGGAGGAAGGTAATTCCATTAATTGGGACACACTGGATCAGGATCGGTTCCCTTCACTTTTCCATAATCTCCCACTTTCTTGATCTTTTTCACACCCACAAAAATTTTTTCTTCTTGTACATGTCTCCATTCTTCCCATTCCCTCTTTCTTCTGTCTCCATAACCGGGAATACAAATGCTCTAAATAAATCCAGATGGATATGTGGGTGCTAGTAGACATATATTTCCCCCTTCACATGAAATTATATGCCATCAATCTGTTAAATGCTGTTGTTCTTTTGCAGGAGCAACATGATAATTGCTCCAAAGTTTATCCATCATGTTATTTCCATTAGGAAGTTGATGAAACATGACAACCAACAAGGGTATGGGCAAGATTTTGTGATCACTGAAGCAAAATGTCATACAATGGAGCAGGTAACCTATCTACTTCTGATGAACTTCGTGATAGTGTGATAGGGTGTGCCCTGTGTTGGAAAGTAACACCACTCCTTTAAATAGACCTTTTTAAATTAAGTTTCCATTAGACAAACTGTATGTTTAATGGAAGTACTTCCATATTCACACATAAAGACAGTATATACTGTATGTAGTCAATTATATAGTAGGCAAGGCCTGTAATTTTAGTGAGTTGAATAACTGACTATTTTTCTTCTATGCACGAGTAAGCTAAACCATTTATACATCCCTCTAGCAATTAATTATGTTGACATGATGTCTTGATCCAGGGATGAAAATACTTGATTGTATTGATCAAGGTTCACGTTAGACATTCAAACATTATGAAAACTCCTCGATTTTCACTCAAACTATCTCTGTTATCTCGTCCAACTGGTAGTCTGTGACAAAGACATAAAGAGCCCATCTTTTAGTTGGAATCTGAGGTGAGGCGATACTCTCAGTGAGGATCAGGGTTCAGGCAGCCAGGCTATATATATAATGGCGGTTGAGTCGTATTGAAATGTAGTGCAAATTACCATCTGTGTATTTTCAGCCTTGGCCTCCATGGTTTGTGGGTACTTTGGGCGGCATGCCAGAGGTGAAACAGGAAGGAGAAGTGTTCTTGGAAGAGAATGAGACGACTGAGAGCCCCAGACCTTTGAAATTCCTCATTGCAGATGAAGTGCACTTTACCCCCTGGTTTATTTTTCCCTTCCATTTTTAGCATCCCATGTTAAAAAAAAAAAAAAAAAAAAAAGAACTTGCTCATAATCTCAAATGTGTCATCAAAGCTATGGACCTAAACTGCTGGAGGGAGAGAAGTGATATGTCTAATGCATCTTTGCAGTATAAGCTGACATATTACAAAGATTGTGATTAGAGGAGATAACAACTGAATATGATTCGTGACTCTACCATGAAATGATTCAACCTGGACTGGAAGTTAGTGTGCAACTCAGATGTTTCTGAACATGCTTTGGACAGACCATGTTGTGTTGTACATGTGTTTGTATTATGGTATTCTGGTAATGGCGGTCACTAAAATATCATTTACTGTGTGCCTGTATTGTTGTGACATCTGAACATAGGTGTTGCATATATTACTGCATTTTAAACAAGAGTATAAAGGTTGGGATTAACAAACCTGTTTTCCAAAATCCAAAAATGTTATTTAGATGTATTTGCTGCCTGGTATCACAGTATATGAATTTTGTTAAATTGCAGTGAACTGTTTAAAAATTTTCCCACTTTCCGGAAAAAGGACTAAATTTCCATGCGGCATGCAAAAACATCCTGATGCAAATGTGTGAATATGGTGTGAGACCATTATAGCAAAGCCTACGTGAGTAACTAATCTACCAGAAATAGACATACTTTTGCGTTTTTAGAACTTTTTCACTTAACAACCCTTGTTGAACACAGAGTATCTGACTAAATGATTAGGATTATCATTCTAGCAATAAACTACAGCCCAGGCTTGAAGCAAACTGCATTACCCGGTTAATGACACTAATTGGTGAGTGAAAATGGGCCAATGTTGCAAAAGCTGTCAGAGTCCCAAAAACAGCATCAAAATGTTTGAAACATCTATTTCACATGATGCTGTCAAATCCCACCTCTGTCTACCAATCCCCATTCAACTGAGTGGACATAGGGCAGTCACTTTCTAATTACTGCACCATACTATCAGAGTCATGTTTGTGTATTTAGTATTTTTCTTCTTTAAAAGTCTACAATGAAATGCAATTGAAAAAGCAGAATGATTGGTGCATTCATGTGCCATCGTACAGACTACATGTGACTTCCCAAATCAGAAATTAGTTTGTGAATGTATTGCTGTTTAAAGACAAGTATCGGATGTTAGAGATCCACTTCCACAAACCCTCAAACTGTGGAAAACACTGACTTCATTCAGTTCTCTCAAACAACCTATAGATGTATTAAACGTCAATTTTTCTCGTGCTACCCAAGTGGCAAACGCAAACACGCCATAGCTTCTATAAATGGAGAGAACTTCGACACCTAAGGAAAACAAAGTAATAACTTGTAAAAACTGAAGGCCATAACAATCAACAATTATCTGTCCAATGTACCAGACAGTCAGTGGTGTGTAAATGTTGGCCAAAAAAAGCCCAAAGACACCTGGCAGGATTTGTCAGCCTGACCAAAACCAAAAGAACTTCAACAGATGGATTCTGGTTGTCTGTGGACAGATCTGTAAAAATATATTTTGATTTTATTACATGTTTTATTTAGAAACCCGTTTGCTTATTAAGTTAAGTTAATGTTATACAGCCCCTGTGAAGGCATCACTACACTTTGCGTCTCTTCTATTTCGCCTTTGGCAATCTCTAATAGCATGCCAAAATCTTTCTACCCGTTTGTACAGTTGACCTGAGTTATGAATGTAAAATGAAAAACGCTGACTGTCACTCAGGAGGGAGTGATGGTGGCCGGCTTCGGCGTAGGGTGTTATCAAGTGCCTCCCCTTCATAACAATAAGCCCTTTGCCTACAATTAACCAACTGCAATAAAGATTGTAAATGGCAGCCATATATGATGGAAATGATGCATCTTTTTCGGACCAGATAAAAGCCACTTTGTCAACATATACGCTTTTTGTTGCTAGCTCTGGTCATATCCTGTGCGTTTGTGGTGGGTGACATGTGAACGAGTGAAGTGAAAGTGCTGAACTGATATATGCGAAGGTACCGCTTTATCTTGCATCTCTTCTGTTTAGCTTTTCGTGCCTGAATTTTTTCTTAATCTATTTGTGCAGTTGATTTCAGTTATGAATTTAAGATGAAAATGCTGACTGCAAATCACAGGGGGTGACTGTCGCAACTTCTGCGTATGGTGACATCAAGGACATCCCCTTCATTATGATAAGCCATTGGCCAACTGTCAATGGCAGCTATCAGTCAATTAACAAATTATTAATGCTTAAAACATGCAAAATAATTAATCACATTGATGCAAAAATCATAATTCAATATTGCCATAAACAGTCCTGCTTATTGGTATACAACAGTGCCCACAACCTATACAGTATATCGTACACCCCTACATGATGGCAATGATTTTTGACTAAAAAAGATTACTTTAAATCAAATCAATGTAAGAAGTGGCAGAAATACACAAAGTGGTTCACTTATTGCATTCATGGATGCATTTGCTGCTAGTGCCACTCGTGGATATCGTGTGCATTTGTGGTAAGTGAAGGCGCTGTTTGAAATCAGCCAGAATAAACCCACTAATATCACTGACAAACATATGATATGCATGATAAATATCCCAAGCACATTGATGTATTCATGGCATGAGCCACTCCGCTCGCCAAGCTACTGGATCCCTGACCAGCTCTGAGGTGGCATTGATTCTGACCGGGTGCATACAACACAACATAAAAGGAGAGTGAGCCTGTGCCACAGCCGAGAGGCAAGGATTAACTGGCTAATTACAAGGTGAGAAATACTAAAACCAGCATACTGGTATTCCCAAGGCAATGGTTTAGACAATCAACTGGCCCTGGGTCAGCATCTTACTGGATGATTCTGTCAAACTCTGCCAAAATTTGTATTTTATTATGAATGACTTATTCACTGCTTGCACTGTTTTTGGAAACAATGAGTCATGCTTCTTTTTTTTTTTTTTTTTTTTAAATAGAATCAGCTTTACAAGAACTGGTAAATAATCTAAGCAGCCATTAGAAAAAAAGATCTCGTGTCCGACAAGGCTGTACACACCTCCTCTTATCTTCTATATGCAGCTCTCTATTGAATAAATAAGAAAAACTACAAGATAATTTGACTGACAATAACAGCTCCAATGACTCACCATACTCCACACTACAGGGTGTTCCAAAACTGATAGCACTACCATTTTAAAAATCAGAAAAAAATAATTTAATAAATAGTATTAAATGTCAGTGGTCAAATGTAATATGTAGTGCCTTCACAAGGTTAGTCTCCCACTCACTGGACATCATTTATTGGTTTGTTGCTAAGTGGGTGAACATTTCCTGGCATAATTTTACAAAATAACAACTGTCCGTGTATTTACAAAATGTTTTGCGGCAAAAGGTTTCCATCTAAGGAATGCAAGGAAATAACCTTGATTAGCGTGTTGGGGTCTTTAACAGCAAGGTGTCAATGAGGGGTATTACTCAGCAGCATAAATCTAATCGCAGCATTTAAAACTGCTGAGCAGCCATTCTGCTCAGAAAAAGTCATTTGGTCACATGGGGTTGGAAGGTGCCAAATTTCTTCAGTTATTTTCATGTTGCATTGTACCATTTTGTCTGATCTTCATTGCTTTAGTCTACTTTACGCACTTCTTTTAGCTAAGTGTTTTCAGGCTTTTATGCTTTTTAATTGCTCTACTGCAGTACTGCAGTAGGCTAAAGACACAATACAGTGCTTTAATTTCAATACAGTACAAACATCATCTATCCAAAATGTGTAATCATTGGCATTGCTATCATGAATCCTAATATAACACTCCGTTTGTTGTGGATGAATGCCAGATGCCAAGTCTGTCTGTAACCAGCCATAACACAATCCTTTCATTTTTGAAAAAGCAGTAGTCTGTTCAGAAGGATGCTGGTGAGATGGCATGTTCCCTCAAACAAATTAAAAATAACTGACCTAAGAGCAAGTAATTACTGAAAAATAATACTTAGTGTTTTTTGTTTTTTGACTGATTGATTTACAGCATAGATTTAGGAACTCATGTGTCTGCTGATGCACATGAACATGTTTTTTGTAATAAATTAAGAGAGAGAAAAAATTCATTCATAGGTTGCCTGATAAATGGGGCTCATTGCCAGTATAGTGTCTGAACGCTATACAACAAAGACCAAAGACCAGTCTCTTGGTTCTGTGAGAAAAGAGCTGTTCATATTCATCAAGACTTCAGCCGTTCTATCTCATAGGAATAGGCATATGTGGGTGGCATCCTTCTTTGTGAAACTGAATACAGGCAAACACATACAGTACACTTTAAAACACCACATATGGTAGAAAAAAAAACTTTAGCCTGCCTCTGGCACATAAATGCTCTCAATAACACACATTATTTTTCTATAAATGCCCACTGCCGTATTGCTTATTTAAAATGTTCTTGGTAGGACTCCATTTTGATTGACATAACCAGATCAATTTTCCGTGCTGCAGTGGTTGTTTTACAGGGTATCATGTATACAGTGTTTCAAATCAAATACAAATCCAAAAGACAGCATGATAGTAACCAGTTTATTACAGCTACTTTAGAGACATGACAGTAATATTTTTTCACTTGCCACAATTTCCTCCTCTCAAACAGAGTAATTAGCATATGCCCGCAACTGTTCAACTAACACAACTCCCTCGCGTATTTGCTTTATATCAGGCAAAATTGTCATGAATACAGCTCAGATTACCATTTCATTTGGTTTCGAAAACTACTAATTACAAGCCACTTGACATACAAGTCAGATCCCATCAATTTTTCTTCCGGTTGACAAAGTAACCTCATTCAGCCAAGACGTGGATGTCGCGCTAGCATTCTCAAGTAGACGGGGTACATTCTTTGGAACAAGTGCGAAAAGAACAGGCCATCACCCTGCTGTGTAGTTTTCTGGCATACTGAAGCGCCTCACAGAGGTGATTTTGTGTCTGTGGAAGAGAAGTGAGAGAGAGTGGGAGGGCGGAAGGTGGGAGTGTGTACAGCGTCCATGTATTGTTTGTAAATCACCCTACTGGCAAAAGGGACACTCAGCTCTATAGCAGCCAGTCCACCCAGAGACTCAAAGCAAGGTCTGTTGGGAGGTGGGGGTAGAGTGAGAGGTAATTCTATATGTGCATATATGTATGTAAGGGGACAGTGTGTTAGAGCGATGGAGGCAGTGTCTATTAGAGACGCGCAGAATGGATGGCAAGGGAGAATGAGCAGAGGAGCGAGGAAGACGAAAGAGGGAGGGAATCTTGAGAATTGAGGGGGGTGGGGAAGATGCCTTTTTTATGGTGGTATTGGTTTGACGGCTGTTTGGCAGAGGTGCCCAAGGCAGTGCCTGCTTGGATTTTAGCCTGTCACTTAGGACAGGGACACTAATCAGCATTGGTCCCGGTCCCTACCCCAGGAAAGGGGGAACACTTTCAGGCCATTATTTTTTTTTAAAAAAGGAAAAAGAGGGAGCAAGAGAGGGAGAAGAATTGCTATGGCACAGCAGGAAATGCTAACCGCTAACCTCATTTACATGCAGGTCCAGGGAGAATGGGGGGAGAGCTTATTCCGTTTCCAATCTCCATGTTAAATGCTGGCCAGGGCAGCTGATGGGAATAAGAGGCATTGTTCGCCCCATGCTGCTCTTTCTCTCTCCGTTACACCAATACCTGCCTTGCTTTCTTCAAGGTATAGAAAGAGACATTGCCTCAGTAATTTCAATCTCTCAACCTGAAATCTATATGAACCTGACATGCAATGTGTGCAGACTGTGTACTGCAACCAGCCCTCATAGGTCTATCTGGTCTGTCATAACCAGGTTGCGACCTGAGGCTGCCGCATTCAAAGCCATCCTTCACCCACAGAGTCTGTTCTGTGGCATAATGATTGCTATGACAACCATCACTTAAAGCCACGGGTAGGTGGAGGAGAGATGTCAGCTTCTCGTCTACTCTTCTGATGATCTCATTTCTGGCTGGCAGGTACAACAAGGTCAAACCACTGAAACTGGCAAAGTGGCTGCTTGCTACATGCAAATGACAGAACCGAGTTTCCAAACAATTACACTGGCCTGTCCAAATCGACACGGGGCTAAGCTCTGAGAACCACAAGGTGGGGGATAAAAATAAATAAATAAATCAGGGGAGTCAGAGAGAATGAGATGTAGAGGGAGGGATGGCTGTCTTTGGCCAGCTATGAGCACAAAGTCTGGCTGTGCATGCCAAATGAGGTTTTTAAACGTTTTTTCTGGGAGGATTTGTGCTAATCTAGAAAACCTTCTGGAGGAAGTGCAAATACATCTGCCGCTGACCACTCCCCTGTAGAGTACGAGGGATTAATGACATGGCAATCTGAACCAACATGGCCCCCATTCAAACACTCATCAGCAGTGGGAACATACGGGCAATCATGAGCCGAGCCGTCTGATTTTGTTCAATAGCTTGCACCCATTCATTCATGATCTTACTCTGCTAATTTGTCCAGTTTATTATGGTTCTTACAGGTATCATAAAGTACAGGGCTTCTCACTCAGAGTGAAATATCCAGTGATTAGCTAATCTCATTAGCATCACAAGGGCAAAATCAAGTGACCAAATGCCCTTGGTAAACAATGAAAGGATGAGACCCGAGTCGCATTGTTCCTTTAATGCACTAGGATGCTACGACTACATTGTGCAAATGGGGAAGTCGCCTCTACAACACTGAATTAGTCAAGACTCTCACCTGCATTTTCAGCATCATAAATAACCTCAGACTGACAATGGCTTTCTCAGAGATGACATCACATCAATGATTTTAACTTCTCAGGATTTTTGTCCCGCCGCCAAACACTTCCACTCTCCTTTTAGAGGTGATATATTGTTTCCCTAGAGAGCTGTCACTGCCTTATGGTCCTACTATCCTGTGTCTGTAACAGCCCCCCTCCTCCTTCTCTGTACTTTTAATCTCCCTATAAAACTGATCCTACGTCTCAAAAAGCTGCGCACACACACAGCTGTTAGTCCGGCTAGTTAAAGACATTAGCCTGTGTCTTGCTCTTGACTGCCTAAATGTGCAACGTGGAAACACTTCCACACCAAGAGGAGAGAGGGGTTAGCCTAGCTAGTGCACTAAAGGCTAACTAGAGGCAGGCTGTGCTTGAGAGAGAATGTCTGTGTGCATATGTGTGTAAGAGGCCTCCTGCCCTCGTCTACCCACACAGGAAGTGAGGTCATCTCATAGCACTGCGCCGTGCAGGGAGCATTCAGCAAGGGCGACAAAGATCAATGTGTTGGCCAAAAGCCATTATGCCCCCTAGCAAAATATAGATACACTGAATTACCATGTTTCAAAAAGCAACTTTATGGACAGTTAATGTATAATATGCTTAAGCAGTAAGTTTGTAAGGAGAGAAGCAATAAGTAAAGCAGAAGCCACGGCCAAAAAAAATAAAAATAATAAAATCAGATGCCACCATATGCCAAATATTTCCCAATTTCACGTACTAGTTAAAGATGTACCACATGCTTCAAAATTCCTTCACAGCCAACAGGCAATGGTCTTTCTTCTTAGACAATTGAGGAAGTTCTTTATCTCTGTATATTGTAATTTTAGAGTCTTTCTAGGAGTGAAACGTGAGACCGAGTCCAACAATAAATCACATCCCTGTTTAGAGCGGGCGTCTGGCACGACTGGCCAGCTTCAGCTCCCCAGACCACCACCACCTCCTCCACCGCCGCCGCCGCCTCCTCCTCCTCCTCCTCCTCTACTCTCATGCTCTCCATCCCTCATGCCTGTTAAAGGCTTGTCCTGCAGGGCCTGGATGCACTTGTGTGGTACAACAACAGAGAAACCGCCCAAAGCTCTTAACAGCTCTTCCTCTCCACTTCCTCCCTCCCTCCATCTCCACTGCTACCACCACCAGCTCCTCTCTCCCTCTCCACTCTGCTCTGTCTTTCCCAGCTGCACCGGCGAGCTGTTCCGTATGAACTGCTGCCAGCTGAAAGCCTGCTACTCCTGTGAGATTGCTATTACTCAGTGCAAGCAGGGCTCTGCGTAGCCAAAGGGCTGCTCTCCGAGCTGTAGATCTCCATGTTGTGACTTGTCAACACGGGAAAAATCGTTACCAAGGCTGAGGCACTTCCATTCCACACAGAGGGGGGGGTCTGATTGAGACCAGGCAGACAGGCAGGTACTGTACTAGAGGTATTAGGACAACTACTGTTACCTGATTTTGTGATGCAGAGGGTTCTCTGCTTAGAGAAGGCACTACTGAAGAAAAAATACATTTCCACTGTGAATTTCATCTTATGTTATTCATATTGAATTAAGTAATTTGTAATCAGACGCTGAACAAGACGAATCAGAGGTTTTCATCTGAGATTCAGCATTTTAAAAGTTGACCATTTCAGTTTGTTACAATTTGAACTAAACTGTGGTGTAGTGTATCAGAATTTTTTTTTTTAAAGATGCCAGCAGACAACCAAACAAATAAAAAATAAATCACAAACTGGAAAGAGTAAATATATTAATTTTGCCTACATAAAAAACAGTAAATTGAAAAAAATAATGTTTTAATTCGGGCAAAAGTTGATAAAAGAACAAGTGAACCATACCAAGAATCTGAGCATTCAGTGGCAAATTTTGTTTGATGGTCTTTGATAACTGGTGCTACAAACCCATTTCAGTTGGTATTCAAAAAGATTACAGATAGCCAGCCCAAGGTAAATTAAACCTTCTGAATGTCACAGTCCCTCTGGACATTATTATCAAATAAATACATTAAAAATGGTCAAAGCTTAAAGAACGCCATTATTTTTTTCTAATAAAAATGCTTTGTCACTTTTTTGTTGCTTTGCCATTAAATAAGTGAGACACTTAAAAACTTTGGATGAGCTACTTTAGATTTCTGGGGCACAACTAGCCTCTTACATGCCCATACAAACTCTTTATCAGCTCCTCTGCTGAATGCTAAATTATTAAACACTCAGTTCTCTTTCCAGTGACCTCAAACTTTTTTCCAGTCAAGAAAATGTGTGGTTTATAAGACAAGATAAGAGCAACAATTTACACGGTTTTCAGGTGAAGGTTAGCATGTTTTTGGTACAGAGATAAAAAATATAATGAGCCTTTTTCTTACCGTTAAAATTAAGTCACACAATATGTCAATATTGCTCCAACTTAATTACAATATCATGCACTTGTGAAGGAACATAATAGTAGGATCTTTGATTATATGCTTGAATATCATGTTGTGTGCGAGGATGAGTACGAGTATGTTACCATATTCACACAGATAAACACTCCTATGGCATTTGTTATTGTTATGGCCTTGCACTGGCAGCCCGACACCACGGAGAGAAGGACTTGCACCCCAGTCGGGGTATTATTTTTTTTTTCAAACCTTTGATAACAGACTCACTCGTGTCACGCAACCCCAAATGAGTTAGCATGTTTGACGTAGCTATTTGCAGGGCCATATCTTATATATCATATCTTACCCTAACTTGGGTTGAACAACGTAGACACAGGTTTTGTCTAATCCACTGCTTGTTGCCCAGGGTTGCTTACTAGGAATCCACAATGATCCTAAACAGGAGGAGATCTAAATAAAATGGGAGGGGTTTCGAGCTCTGGCTTCTCATTTACTTTTGGCATACTCTACATATTTTTATATAGATGGGCTGGGCTACCTTGACTAGCATAGCTTAGCTAACAGCCAACAACTACCACACCATCAGAGCTTTTCTGCCAAGACACAGGCCAGACTCATTCAGTTCACATGGCACACTGAGGCTAAAGTCCTGTACTGAACAGTTTGATATCAATAGCTTACACACACTGTTACCACCCTTACAAAAACTACACGCTGAAACAACACAACTGTGAATCTTCAAACTTATTGTCTGTGAAATAATCAGTCATTATTTTTAAGCTGAGAATCATTAGAGGCTAGAAAGTTGTATGGGGTAATGACATCTCTAGAGGGAGCCTTTAAATACAAAGTGGATATGACAAATATGAGACACAAAGTTTGTCAGGGAGGGGAATTTCTTACGTCAGCGCTATATTCCCTGTGCTAGTGTAATGACTGGTGAAGTGGCCTTGTGACTAGAAAGTCTCTGATTTGAATTCCTGGATGGGCGGTGAAAATTTGGGTAGAGTGAAAAAATCTGAGTAGAGTCACTCCTTCATCACCTACTGTCAATATAATGATAAACAAGGTACGTGACCCCCAGTTTTACAATATAGTTCTCTATTGATACGGCTGTACTTGGCAGTTTCCAAATGATAACTTAACCAAAACTTTAACAAAAGTAGCTGTGATACTCGGTCAAACTTGCCATCATACAAGGATCTGCACTGATATTATGTCAATTTTCAGGCATTAGTCTAGTTCTATATTAACACTACAATGTGATATGTGACATAAAGGGGCACACAAATTCAAATGAATTATTCAATGACAATGTGAAATAAGTTATTTTGAGAGAATTCCTATTGCACGTTATTCTTAACCCTGAAACGTATCACTGACATGATGATAAACCGCCATGCTGCATATGTGCCTTGCCAGTTGTCTAAAGTAGCAAATAAGGTTAACGTATGTGTATAAGACCCACACCCTGAGGCTCAGCCACTTCTTTGAAACCAGGCCAATTAAACCTTATACAACTGTTTATTCACATCAGTCATTGTTTTCATTTACTATCAAGTTAGCACAAAAGACAGAGTCCAGCTTGGCCACTGAATATGAATGCTCACCGAAAGCAGGTTTCTATGCTCTCTCTCTGATAGTGTATGGTGAGTGAGGCATCCACCACCTTTCCCCTGCCCTTTAATTCATTTCTAAGTTAAAGCCTGTGTATCATTATTCGCTTGAGCTCCACTCGCCTGACACCGCCAGAGCACCCAAGCCCCATCAACTTTGGGGGGGGGGGGGACGTGGCAGTGGTGTTGAGGTGGGGGAATTCTTGGCAGAAATTCTCCACAAATTTTATGCCAAGAGCGAAATGGAAACCTCCTCTCATTTTCCTTTCCCCTTAAACCAATGTTTTCAAGCCCGAGCCGCACCAAGGTCATTATAATCATAGCAAGTGGATGGGAACCAGTGACTCGCCATTACAGTAAGGTAGAGAGCCACCCAGTCAGTCAGCTATTGGCTGACGAAGAGGAGCAGAAATTCATCTGGAAATGTTAAAAATCTCTCCATTTCAAATGTAGATAACCAGGGGAGAGGGGAGCAGAATACAAGTGTTCCTCCCAATACACTTAAGGCTGTGCTCTTTATGATATGGACTCTCACTCAGTCTATATTTTATATTTTAAGATACTCACCCACCCTCACTTGCCTTAAAAGGCTTAGAGGACAAGGTTGACGACTGGTTGAAAAATGTAAAAGGGGACATGTTTGATCTAATGACAACATAGCCTATAATATATACATTTTAGCACAGAATATGCTAAACAATAAGCCTATTCATTTTTTAAATTACAAAGTCACATATACAAAATATTAGACCTTATAAGCATTTTCACTAACCCTAACTTTTAAGAGTGAGTAATAAAGGCAGCATAATTACACAAACAATAACACACTGCAAGGTCATAAAGAATGGCAGTTTTCATTGTGGCACCAAAGGTCATGTTTACTTGTCAGAGTGAAGGCGCCATACTGTACCGTGACCTCCATAGCCGGCTTATGTACCCACAGACACACACACAAACACACAAGGGTTGCGTGTTCATTTTCACATGTGCGTGCCGTGCGCACACACTTAAAGAATAGTCTCCTCTCACAGGCTGTGCCACAGACAATAGGACAGTGCACACTGGGCTACACAGCCCATATATCTGGGTCTGTGCTAAGATAAAGCACCTCCAGCATTAAAGCCAGTGTATTAGCTTGCCCTTTTTCCACCACAGATGAAGAGATTTGAAGCTCGATATTGTGCTTGTTGGCTGGCACACCACCAGGGTGTTGTTGGCTGAATAATGAAAACACACAGACTGACAGCAAATGGCATGAGGTGACACTTCCATTCTAGAGTGGGAAGATCCAAAACAAAGCGCAAAAAGCTTCTGACAAATTCATACTTTTTGGTGACAGTTTGTTGACTGAGGAGGGAAACAACTCCTAAATCAGAAAAGGCTTTTATTTAAACCCAGGAACACACAGGCACAGCAGTGCTTCAGTACAGTGCCTACACAGGAGTACATGATTTCAGATACGTGGGTGAAGAGTATTTTTGTTGCAGACCAATTACAAAGCAGCTTAATTGAAAGGTTGATATGGGCTAACTTTGGTCTTCTTGGCCAAAAAAATATTGGACTTCATGTTTGACTGATCCAGACTATATAACGATGACGCTGTGTGAAATACAGTTTTCACACCTAAACTGTGTGCTTTTTGAAACACAAGGTGTCTAAAATCAGGAAGCTTTAGTAAACAAAACCTCATGCGTTTCAATTGTTAATCTTACAATTATTCTGCCCACCATTTCTCTAATATCTTACATTGATTTTTTTTAAATCACAAACTGCTTTAGCCTATTAATTATTTTACATCTGAAACGAACAAAGCCTGTGCTTAAATATTTTAATCATTACAAAGCAGGGCTTGTTTTAAAAATAAAAAAATCCAACTCCGGGGTGCATTTGGATGTTGAAATAGACAATTGCCATTGCCATTACCCTAATAGGCAGGCAACTAAAGTAGGTGCTAAAACATGATTTTATGTCTGCTACCCAAAACTATAAAATCTATTCCAATTTTGCAACATTTTGAGACTACTGACTCATAACACAAAAATATCCAAAAACTATGAATATACATGTGTCTCTGTTAACAGGGTGACATGTCATAAAATCCTACACAAGTCACTCCAATTAACCAAAATTGGACACATTTTCTTATTTGGAAGGAAAATGTACAACTTAAAGTATCAATGGGTCATACTATATTCCATATTGTATTCTCAATATAAATCATAAACAAGTGTACAAACACCCTGGAAACATTCATACAGATGTAATTTCAAATGAATTAGATGAATGTCAGAAACTAAGACAGGAAATTCAGGAAAAAGACAACCTGTTTCAGGTGTTGAAATAACAAGCTACTGGCATGGATGTCATGATTACACTGTACACTAAATACACTTCATAAGACACAGATTTTGGTGAACGATGAGGAAAACACATTCACTGGACAAGCTCCTTAAGAGAAGCCTTGACATGCATGGTGTTAGTAAAAAACGGCAGCAATGTTTAGTTAGATATCATGACCGTGTTCTGTGCAGTCCAACCATGTGGCTTACATACTCCTTATGCAGCAGCATATCAGTGAGGGCTCACTGTCCAAATATCTCCCTGTCACTCAGTCACACACACAGAGATACACTCGCAGTCACTCAGTCTCTACCTCTATGCCTCACAGTCAACCGCTGCAATTTCCCAAGTTCAACACTAGGTCAAACACCTGAGCAGGAGATCAGTGAAAATTACCACAAAAAAAATACCAAACATTTGTGTGTATTGTGTGAAGCTGCAAGAATTACACTGTGATGTACATTTGATTGAATGTGTCACAATTGTTAAACTGTGACAGGTGGAGGAGCTCGTTCACTCCTCGAACCCTTTGAAATGAAAAGAAAACTGTGTGTCAAGTACAGGAGATAACTTAAAGTAACCTGTTTAATGGGTTTACCGAACAGCTGGCATGGTCTGACATTTAAGAAATGAATAAGATTGTGTCATAACATAAATGCATCAAGCTGTCGTTGATTTAAAAGATGAATCACTCAATTATTCACTAAATCTGCATACCAATATGACTAATTGAGCTGTTTTCTTACGCATGTATTGAGCAGAAACGATCAAGAGCAAAAAAAAAAAAAAAAAAGTCACTCTCGGATAATTCCTTTAATAATTGTGGTCATTGCCCACTACCATCTAAGCAATCCTCTAGTGGTCGGAGTGTGTTATCGCAGCTTTTCATTATCTGGACTGATAAAGGCACAATACCAACATCCAAGATACAGAGGGTCAAATGTACAAAAGTAAACCAACCTCCCACCAAAATCAAATACAGGGGAATTACAATAGGTTTCTGCTGCGACACGGTGTTATTTTAAGCAACGTGGTAGAGCATAACTGTCGTTTCCCTTTTCTAACCGCGTTATTGATCGTAGTCTGTCTGCAATGAATGGCTGCAAAGGGAAGGGGAGGAAAACCCTGAACTTCAGGTGACCGACCATGGCTCTGACATAGCCTGCATGCAGACTGGGAGGGGTAGAAAAAAAAATACATTGGCTTGGAAAAAAAAAAAATCTCCACACTTCTTAAAGTCGACGACAAACAAGCGCGAACAAATTCGGTTCCACGATTTGGAAGCTAAACTATGAAGCGAAAGTTAGACGTTTACTGCCGAGGAAATTAAGTTTACCGAGCGTTGCTAGATAGCGCTAGTGCTAACTAGGAACAGTAGGGTATGGGTAGCCAGACTCTGGCTTGTCTGATCCGACTGACCCTTCATTTTATTGCGGCCAGACTCCCAGATCCTCCCCTTTCAATCCGAAAAGCGACCAAGCAGAGGCGAACACATTACCGAAAACGCTCGGCCGTTATTTCTCACACACAACCGACACATATGCCAACTGACCGCAACCTTTAGCGGAATCGGACCTTTATCGATTATACTCTTAATAAAGCCACGTATCATTTATCCACTCACTGCCTAGCTAACGTTACCCATCGCCAACAACATGGCTGCCTCGCTCGGACCTAAAAAGGGAGAAATAACCTACGCCGAGTCTTTTGTCTGTTTCACCTCTTTAACCCTAAACTACTGCGCAAAACACACGGAGAGCCGTTAAAATTGAACAAATCGAGTGAAGGACTTACGTGAAGGCAGGCGCTTGGGTTGCTCCTGCTTCCTCCTTGGCATTTTCCCCCGTTTTTAATCACATTCTCGTCCTTGTTTAGGGATAAGAAGAAAAAAGGTTTTTCCCATTGAGACTGGAGGCGCCAGTGATGGCAGGGACTTGGTCGTGCACCTGGCTTTGCTCGGTTTAAAGTGTATTGTTGGGGAATGGGAACACAGGCGGAGGAGGTGCCGCTGTTGTTGTTGCCGTGTCTTGACTATGGCTGCTCTCGGTGCAAGTGTGTCTCCGAGCCCCTAACTAACACTAATGCAGGGATCAAAGGGCAGCAACAGCAGAGCAGACACACGCGCGCACGCATGCACACACACACACACACACACACACACACACACACACAGTCTCACACACTCGCGCGCACACACTCAAACACGCTCTTGCGCGCACGCACACACGCTCGTGGAGCTCGCCCCCGAGAGCAGCGTACGGACAAGGTGCCCCCAAGCTTTCAGGGTGTATGGCTGAAAAGAAAATGTATTTGAAAAAGCAAAGAGGGTATAATTAGCAGAGAGACCATATTGATCGAGTCGAATTATGTTAACGGGATCTATTTAATTTCCTTCACACACAATAGGGACGATAATAATTTATGCGAATGATGCAAACATGAATGTACATGTCAGTTTAGACGCTATGAAATACATAAAGCAGAGGCATGTTAAACATGAATTTAGCTTCCTTTAGCAAAACAGACAATTTACCACTATAACAAATCTTTATTGTAATTAAAAATAAGTATCCCAATTGCAACATGGTAATATTTAAATGATGAAAATGAATATTAGTAGGCTAATACTGACTTGGAGGACTTAGTTTACATACTGATTTTGCAAATGTATACATTAAATCTATGCTGCAATGTAACTGTAACACTAATACTAATATAATTGTAATACTTTGGACTTTTTTGTATATTAATAGTATTATAGTACATCCAGGGTATTTACTGTATATACTCAAAGAGGAAGACATTTAAGCCTTTGGCTTATTATAGCCACTCTTTCCCCTGAAAAGGTTTCTACTAGGCTACCGTTTCAACATGATTTATTATAAACTATATAAAAGTTGTATGAAGAAAAGAAAAGAGGAGAAAGCAAAAGCTGCAACCTGAACTATAGATTAACTAATTACAATAAAAAAACATCCTATATTTTAATTTGGTCTATTTCTGTCATCATCTCCTCCTACCCCGATTTCTCAAACACAGGTTTCATACATGTTAGGCCGCTAATTTAAAAACTGCCTGCTGGGTTATACCTAGAATTTGTCTATTAAAAGAACAGTAGAAAAAGGTACATTGTGTGGGAACCAGTATTAAATCAGGTGGGGGCAATAACAGGTGTCATTGTCAGAAGAATGTCCAACAATTATCCAACCCAATGTAGTCATCTCCTCATCAAAGTTGAGAGACCAAAACTGGCCAGAGCTGAATCCTCCTTCCTCTCAGCTGGGTGTTGGGGCTTTTTCACAGCGCAGGCTGTCCCCCACTCCCTGCTGTTGGACTCCTCCAGGCTGCGTTCTGTTGGCCTGCCGCGTTCTTTCACACCTCGGCCGTGTGTGAGGAGAGCTGTGTCTTCATCCCTCCATCCTTCCATCCTCCAGTCCTCCTCCTGCCATGCCTTCCACCCACCCCCAGCGGAGGCGCAGGAGGCTCGTTACCGTGGCAATTAGTGAAAAGCCCAAATTAGCCCTCTTGGCTGTCCACAGGTGACAAAGACACTTTGCATTTCTGCTAATTAGGAAACAGAACAACATGATTAAATGGGGCCTATCAGGAGGAGAAGTGGACAAACATGTTCCACAAATAGAAAAGTTATATATTATTGCGTCCTCTGCATGAAATGATTAAGACATCCCATTAGGTTTTTCATTTGTGGAGAGGATAATGTTGGGTTGTGATACTGAATATTACAAGGATTTACAAAATAACATTTTAATAGACTTGTGTGAGTGTGCCTCTGTGTGTGTAGACAGCTGTGTTTCTTACCTGCACCTGCAGATGGACAGCCTTTGGACAGACAGGTGCTCTGACCAAAGAGTGGGTGAGCTGCTACAAGGAAAAGGTTCAATTATTTTAGTTTGTGAGTTTCTCGCACATTGTCTATGTTTTTGTGGACAGAACAAAATATGCATATGGCAAGACCTCTAGACGATTTCTCGAACGACCTTAGGGAAAAAGTACTCCATTTAAGCACTCCAATAACTACTATAGTTCTGCTGGTAAAACATTCAACTTTGACAAATAGTCATAAATGAAAGAGTTTGTCTTACATATGTTTGTGATTTTATGACAGTGCATAGATAAGCAAGACATAAGTTGTAAAAGATGGAAACGCTGACTTTTAAGAGCATTTGCAGACATTTTCTGGTTCAGATCAGTTATCATGTCTATAAAATGCAGTGCAGTGCAAACAATTTTTTAATGATTCCACTAAATCATTGTAATACAGCAGCTCTGGTCTGTGCATCTTGATGAAATCACAGATAAATGTCTTTGTTCTGTGGGTTTCCATATTTCTGAGAGAAATGTTTATGCTGCTTACAAATTTTGTATGAACGATCTTAGGGAAGCTGAAATTCTCCTTTAAGCTTTTTCATGCTGGATGGTTTAGTCAGTGCTAAATCTTGCTCTGCGTATCCACCCTTTGCATATTACACCACATTAGTGGTAATTAATGATAGCAAACTCTATGTTATATCAAACTTAGTTTACCAGACTGACTTATTCCAGACATAAATCAGTGTAGAAATTTGAAACTTCTGCATTTGGTGCCATCATGTCCACTGATTTTCATCAACAGAAAACAAGTTATATTAGACTACTAGTGTTTGTCTTGGTGGTGTTCACCAAGAGGAGGTCGCAGCCTGTTCTCTGACCCTGACAATGCCACGGAGCTGAGGTAATGCTGGCAACAGGACAGTCTGCTGATAGTAGCCATGGCAACACTGACATGACCTCACTCAGGGTTGAACCTAAAGGTCATTCCTCATTGCTCCAGGGATGAGTGCCCCAGCTATATTACCAGTGACAGCTCTCAAATTTCACAGCTGGATCGCACACTATACACTATATACATACACTAATGCAAAAAAAGGCTTTCACTGAATAGCCCTCAAATAACGCAGCAATAGGTGCTGTGCATTTGTGTCTGCTTTTCTAAGTAAGTGAAGATGTGGAATATACTCGAGGTCAATTAGAACAGTTTTGTTTCACTTCCCAATAACTGGTGCAGGTTCCCTGCTTTGAAAACAGCTCATATTGTCAGTCGGCATTATTACTACTTATTAAAATGGTTCCCTATAGTGGCACAACCGTTAGTGGGGGCTAAATGAGTTTCAGGTGCTTCAGTGGAGGATGGAGCAGACTGGAGAGAAATGAGCTAACTTACTTACGTGCCTTGGGGGCAAACTGAACATCCTCCAGTTTCTTCTCCTTTTCTTTGCCTCTTTTTCTTCTTCTCCTCTATCCTCTCAGGCCCTGTCCTGTGCGGGCAAGACTGGTTGGGCTAACGTTAGGCTCGGCCAGTCAGATGTTGCCCTGGGGTAAACAGAAACATCTGTCCCCTGCCCAGCCGTGACTGTCGCTGAGTGATAAATCCTGGGATGGCTTGTGCCAGCGCTGTCCGGCGTGCCACCTGTCCCCCTCCTACACAATATCCCCAACCCAACCCCTACACATACACACACACACTTCACCCTGTTTGCACTCGTCCGCCTTCATCCTGACAGTGTGACAGAAGCAGGTGGTTCACTCCCTTTTTGCCCTCTGGCCTTCTATGCTCTCGTCCTCGGTTGGCACATTTATGCAGGGAGCGAGAAGGGTTGTCGCCTCTAGCAAATACCAATGGAGAGATCCCTGTACCAGGTTATTCATCGGTGGTCCTAGGGAGCTCAAACGCCTATAGCAGTCATTTCCTCTAATCAGACATAAAGTCTGCAGATCTAAGAATTAAGTTTCACAAAGGTCAACAAAATGCTAGGTGAAAAAAACATCAGAAAGCTGGAGATTTTAGAGGATGTGACTTAAATGACAATCAGCTTGACTTATTTTATCATTTTTATGCTACAACCCATCTGACCTTCTTGTAAATTCAACTGTCAGAGAAAAGCAATGCCACATACTGCATTAACTTGAACTTTCTCTCTTTCTACCATGTCTTACCCTCCTGCCACCACTTCCTCTCTGCTCTACAACTTTTACTAGTGTGACAGAGGCAGGTGGCCAACTTCCTGCCCTTTGACCTTCAACAGTTTCCCAGCAGTAAGGAGACAGTGCAAACACACACATGCACACACACGCACAGAGGAGGAGCCTAGGTTGCCCTGGGTGAACTGGGGCAGAGGTCTTGCAAAAGGCCCTGGAGGGAAAGCGAAGGTCCTTTGACTCAGGGACGAGAGTTATTTTAGCAGTGCCAAACCTGGCTGAATGATCATCCCCGCAATGCCAACACCTCAGTGAATAAGCACATCAGAAAGAAAGAGAGACATACAGTATAAAATGCAGCCCTGTCTAACTAAAAACTGACTAAAAACTGAAAGGAATCAGTGAGCTGGTTAGTGACACAGCCCTTCTTAAAACAATGTGCTCTTTTATCATTTCAAGCAGTTTGCATAATTGTTGCAGTACATTTCTCACAGAAATTCACAAAGCGCTAGGACAGTAACACTGTCTGCCACCTGCCTCTAAATCACTGTTTTATTCCAGGGGCTGGGTGAGCAAAAATAATTACAAAAAGTGTTACGAACAGCTATTCATTTATCCACCCTTCTGCCCTTGGCTGCTTGACTATCTTTACAATATGTCTGAATTTATCTAGCAAAAGGCCAGTGATAAATTATTTTTACCATTTAAAATAATATCAAATGAAAGAGCACTCAACACTTAAACGCGTGCTCTTTTGAGCTGTACTTTAGGTCTGTGCACGTCTGTGTGTATGATTTGCATGTTTGTTTTATGCCTCTATGTGTGTGTAAGAGGACCCCTGCTGATTAATGTCACTTCATATTGTAATGGAGCGTGCTGAACATGTTCTGATATCTGTAATGTGTTACCAGTCTCTCTCAGCTTGATTTTATTGCCATGGTCTAATAGGATATTGCCATGATCACAATTTGGATTAACTTCCATATCACTGCTGTGAGGTTGCAAGTGAGGTTTGTGTGTTCACACAAATGATAGAGAAGTGGGGATGTCTATCAGGGTGGGCTGCTCTGGTCGATTAATTTCACACTCTGCACCTCCTTCATAATGTGCCTCTTTTATTTGTCACCACAATAGTTTTCATTATGAACAGTTACAGCTGCTGTTTTTCCTCTTATTGATGCTGCATTGAGGGAGGAACCATTTTTGACCTGGTGTAAAATAAGCCACGGATGTCTGAATTTGCTACGGGGGATACTGTACCGGCAAGTGCTTTCTTTCGTGATTGGCTTGCCTCTGACACACACACACATATACACACACGCGCGCACACACACACAGGTACCCCAGTAAAGAGGTCTGGCATGCTTTTGTACGAACATTTTTTGTCAGCAGGGAGCAGGGAACTCTATGCAGAGGAGGCTGCCCTTGCTCTGTGAGTCCTTTGTCTCCCTACATCCCCAAGCTCCACCTCTCTCTCAGCCAGCCCTCCAATGGGAGAGCCTTCAGGTGTTGACCTTATTGGGTGGAGGTCAAAGCCAGGTCAGGGATCTGTTGCTAGGCTACCATCAGATAAGTGGCTAGAGTAGGCAGCAGTGGGTAGCTCTGTCATTCAGGGCTTGTCATGTAATCTTGTTCATTTGCAGACAATTGTCTGGACGTCAGAAAGGCTATCTGGCCCATACTGTTGTAATGAAACACATTAAAATATTAAAACCGGCCATGCTGAGCATTGGCAGCGCCACTTGGCACATGCCGTTTTTTTACAGTCATGCCAACTGTCATGCAGTAACATGAGCCCCTTAAATACGCTTGTGTGGTTGGCTGTGTTGAAATTTCAGACTTGTAGAGGAGGATAGGGTGGTATTCATTTGTTTTTTTTTATTTTGTCCTGCACCATTTGATAGTTTCTGGTTTACAAAATAAAAGATAATATGACCAGATTACCACGGTGTCATTCAACAGTTATACATGGTCATTAATGCAATGTAACTAGAGGTTAATAATTATCTGCATCTGTGTCTGTAAGCATTTTTTGTAAGTCATTACTGACTGTATAACACAAACTTAATTCCATTTTAAAACTGTACCACTACTCTGTGCAATAACATTAATAATAAAATTAATAAAACCTTGTAATAAAACTTAATTTCAATAATTAGTGATTAAAAACTTGATATCTTGATTGGGAAAGAACAAACTCTATACTCATATCCATCTGTGTATATATGTATGTATTGTTCCTGCAAATACTGTACATAAATAAATGGATGAATTCATTCATGACTCATGACTCATTTAGGGGTACAGGTGGGAAGGCATCTTGTTGTTTGCTACCCTACAACCTTTAAATAGAGTACAAAGAGTGCTACAGCAGTCTGTTTGAAGAGGGAGAGGGAGGGGGGAGGGAGGGAGAGGGGAGGGAATGAGAGGGAAAGAAAAAGAGAAAAAAAGAGAGATAGTTGTTGCATCTTCACACAAACATGGTCTGTTCTCCCACTCTGCCATTCCACCACCTGGACCGAGCTATGTGGGAGACTGCGCCACACAGTGATGAACGACACCAAACAGGACAATTTCTGTTCACACTGTGGGTCATATGGAGAAAGACGGGTTGACACAGCATCTGTGTCATATCACAGGTTCCTCTTTGGTGACACCTGCATTTTGTCAATGTCACCCACTCAGCCGGTCAGGTTAAACGCCAGGTCTGGGAGGAAGTGGCCTTCGGAGGCTGTGCGAGGAGCAAGACCTCAGACAGTTAGACATAAAGAGACCTAGATAAGGCACGTGGCAATTTATCCATGCCAGTCCTTGTACTGTAGCTCCAACATGGGATCTCGTCTGTTAGATTGGCGCATTGTGAAAAGAGGTTCTCAGTGTCTGGGCGCTTGCCAGCTGACATTCCACGGAGACAAATTGAGAGAGAGGCTCCGGCAGATTTATCGGGCCATTGGCTCGCCTCAGGAATTCTCTTGTAACATGGCACTCCTGTGAAAGGGATAAAGAAATTAGTGTAAAACAGTCCCCCCACGCCCCCTCTCCCACAGCACCCGTTTAGATATCTAGTTCTACTTGTAACCCCCCCCCCCAGCACATACATACACACTTCCTTGTTTTATATAAATGTGGATGAATACAAGATGGATGGGTCTGAGCTTCAGTCCTCTTATTTCTATGAATATTCAAGAGGGTGGGCAAGAGAACGTTGCTGTATTCTGGCTGTTGAGTCACAGGTCCTCAGTGGCAGGAAGCACTGCTGGTCAAATGACAGAGAGAGAGAAAGAGAGAGAGACATGGAGGAAAGAGAGAGAGAGAGATATGCGTGTGTGTGTGGGATTTGAAAGGAACTGCTCCTGGCTGTCTTGGATATTTATTCCTTTCTAAAGCAATGAGGTGTTTAGAGAAAGAAGCCAGTTATGTTCTTAATGCTACAGTGAGAACAGGGAGCATTCTTTTGCACTTGCCCTAACAGACTATGGTCTATGAATGTGAGGACATGTCTTCACCTCTGACCTGTTGTTGATCAACAGAGAGATTTGATTGACCTTTTCCAAACTGTCTGGAGAATAAGATCATGAAAATACACTATGGAGCCTTCTTTTTAAATATTGATACGTTATATACATCGTAAAATAATAGGTATGAATTATTAATTACTGGTATAAGCAGCCCTGTTGGAAATTCACTTCCTGGTTTTGCATACAATAGAGCCCTAATGCCATCCTCCATATCATCTGTCAGCATCTAGAGGTTATCTGCCAAGTTGATGAACAGAGAGATTGGCTATGAAACACAAGGTGTGACAGTATTGCAATATGTTATAGTATGCAGGCAGAGCTCATCAGGAAAGAGAGGACGAGCGGCTTTGTTCCAAATGTCACGATGCATATTTATGGGCGCACTGGAGTGGCTCCTTGTATAAGCACCATTCACCATCTATCAAGCAAAGCCACTACAGTGTCTCTTTGACAACTTTGTAGGATAGTGTTGTGTGACAAAGTGATCAAACCGGGCGATCTGCTCATGGCTTGAGCCAAATTTTCTTGTGAAATCGACTGTCATTTTGACAGTCAAGACAATAAAGCATGCTGAGGTTAACAAAATGTAATTATTAGTTACCGTGCACGTAATTATTTTTATGACAGGATGCTTGTAGGCAAACTTATCTACTCAAGCTTGTCATATTGTTGAAAATAGTTTATTTTAAGGATTGTATAATGCTCTTTTTTCCCCCCCTAATGTGACAAAATGGAGTACTGGATGTGGAGCTTTAAAATGCTTTCAGTCCTTGCCTCAAATTGAGATATTAAAGGGAAGTGAGAGAGAATAAGGTGACATGGGAGGATGTCAGACAGAAAGACAGACAGCCAGATACAAGCAGAGCCCTCAGCATAAGCTCCACTGAGCTCCCTTCCCACTAAGGAGGATCTCAGGAGAGTTGTGTGCTGGCTGACTGCGCCTGGGCCAAATAGCACACGATGGGCAGTCTGACTGTCTGTCTGCGATGCCACTCCTTGGGGAAAGAACATGGCTCCAGGGCTGTAGCTGATTTGAGATGGTCCCCGGACTAACCCCTGGGGGACACCAACCAGGCAGAATTGGTTCCCTGAACCTCTCTTTTTAGGCTTTTGCAAGCAGTGGAGCTTGGTGGCTGTGGAGAGACGGAACAAGAGGAGGGCTTTCATCTTGACTATGAGCAGCTCAGTGGATTTCCTCAAAATTACAGGGAGTGATTACATCCCACCTCGTCTGCCTCGCGCCACCCCCTTCTCTCAGCATGGGGCCCCCAGGCAGCCAACCGCTGTCAACTGTCAGTGCTCGCAGTCACAGCTGAGTCATTAAGTGGAAGTTGAGCGATGTGTCATTGGCACGGAAATAATAAGGAGCAAAACCCAAAGCACAAGGACACTAGTTGCACCTTGTAGGTAATTTACAGCTACTTATAAATTATCATTCTTCATTGTACAGTTACAGGCTATGACATAGGGATTCAAAACTCTTATTGGGGAAGTATCGTGGATAGATGTGAAGGCCTGACCACCTGCTTTGGTTGGCGCTTTTGCTTCTGTACAGTTAAAAGGGACAGAGGGCAGGCTTGGAAGGAATCACAAGAGCTTTAGTCAGCCATTTAAAACAAACCTGGGTGCTACAAAAGCAACAGATCCAAGCATCAAGCCATGCAGCTGAGGTTTCCCAGCCCCTTTTTGATGGAAGAAAGGTTTCCCATCACTTCCAAGCTATTACCTCCATACAGTTAGGGATTACATAGAAGCAAGAACAGGGACACTTTGTCTACCAATCTGTTTTTTTTATTTGAAAACTCCCCCAAGCTTTTCCATTATCTTCTCCATATCAAGCTTGACCTGAAGAGAAAACCTGGCTTCAGAAGGGTCAATGCAGTCTAGACTTTCTCCTCATCCTGCACAGCCGACCCCCACCTCC